>VZZY01002675.1:0-61072 GCA_013400335.1 Eurystomus gularis
GGGGGGGGTCCCCAAAACCTCCCTCCCGGACCAGGCTCTGGCCACTGGAAAACCACGGAAACCCACCTTTTTTCCCTCCCGTTTCCAGGCGCACCATCCTCCTCCCCGCCCTGCCTGATGTTTGGTATTACCTGGGCTTGACTTGGCGTGGCAGGAAAGGGCGTGTGGCGTAGGGCGAAGCCGTGGTCCGCAGCGACGAGTTCTGGCGGAGGCTTGGGTTGATATTGGGAGCGTTTCATGGAAATTGGTCGTGTCTCTATTTCATTGCTATTGATTTAAAAAAAAAAAAATATTTTTTTCCTCCGTCCTTAACGCGTTTTTAGAAACGCGAATGCGGTGTACGTTCTCATGTGCCGTACGTTCAGAGTAGCTAAAATGAAGCAGATATGTCGAAAAGCCCAGCAAGTACAGCAGCATTTCCATACACAGGGGTTATATGCAGCCTTAGTACCTTCGCCGGGTTTAGCTATTAATATTAATTGCTCAATCTTTGTAATTCACATCATAGGGAAACTAATCGCTGAAGCGCCTTACAGTGCTCCAAAATCATCTTTCTCAGACATCTGAAAAATGAATCTACTGAACTTTTGTTAAGAGGAAAGGTCAGCATCGTTCTGAGAATCCTCCACATGAAGTTTCTTTTTCAAAGGCAAGCACTTTTGTTGAGTAGTAGTAAAGTATGGCTTTAGTCAGTGGCTACCTAAGTGGAGTCTTAAGTATGCTCAAGATCAGTGAATTTCTAGATGAAACAAAGTCTTTAACAGATCTTGACTTGCTTCTATCTCAGAAGAGAGGGAGGGTAACAAAAAAAACCCCAGCCGTAAGATTGTTACCAAATAGAAATCAGCCCTTATCCCAAGGAGTAACCTGCCCAGTGTAACCCCCAGACTTCCTATTTTGCTATTATGGGGAGGTCTTTGAGCTGTGGTCTCTAAAATCAATTTGAAGTGGGCCTGTTTCTTCTCTGCTACTAGTTGTTGAGCACCGGTGTAAGTTCATTAACTTTAATGTAGTGGATTTGCATTGATGTGAAAAGTAATCCAGAAACCCATGTTTTCAGAAAGGCTCTTGTAGTAGTGACGTGACAAGCTCTGATTCCTTCTCTCGTCAGACCCAGTTACGCCACGCTTACTCACACTGAGTGGTACTTTACTGCGCAAGTACTCCCTGCGATGCTTGTATGACTACTTGTGTACTACAGCACCAACCTGGGTGAGGTCGAGCAGCGCTTATTTTTTTTTTTTATAACTATTTTTTCCCCTTCCCTTGAAATAACAATATACTGGATCACTATTTTTCTTGGGTTGTGAAGAAAACTTCTGAGGATTAAATGTAAAGCTGCTCTGTTAAGTGACCGCACTAAAAACCCCTGTTTAAGGTTTCCGTGCTACCAGTGAAACAGGCAGGTAAGTTTTCTGTGTGTTTATTCCTTTCTCTTGTTGCTATGGAAAGTAGGAAACAGATTGTTGAAAAATTCATTATCTTGTCCTGATATTCCTCTGTGCCTGACGGAATCCATACCTACATGCGGTGTTTAAGTTGGAGTTGGCTTTTTTCTTCCTTTCCTTCTCCAGAACCTCCCCCAAACATTCACATCACATTGTTTAAATGTTTGCTCTTGAAATCACTGGCAGCCGGATCGGGCCCGCAGTTGTTTTTCTTTGAAGCAGTTGATAATGGCTTGGATGTGATGTTGTAGAAAGATAATGCTATCTGGTGTGTCCACAGCTCAGGTCCGCTGTCTGACTACAGTCTCAGAAGAAAGCTCTGTACTAAGCAGCCTAGAGAGAAAATAATGTCTAACAAAGCAGAACTGTCTTTATGTTCTTATTTATAAACCTCTTGCAAGTTTGCTTGATACTCTTTCAGAACAAGACACAATTCTTCCATGTTTGTTTCGTGTTTTCACTTCCTCGTATGACTGTGTTCATTGCTAAGCTTTTGTGTCACTGATTGAGATGTTATTGTAATTAACATTAATTATGCAAACTAGACTGTTTTTAGAGGCTCTCCAACTCTGTATTGATACTGTCAACTTGTTTGTTTGTTGAACAAAAATCCACGCATTTCACCATTCTCAGAGGAAACAGACTAACTGGTTCTAAATTAATACATGCATGGGAAACCATAGCAAAATTAAGCTATTTTAGCTCAAACTGGCACATTGAATCTTGATGGAGATGATGAATACAGTACACTTGGATCTGAAATATCAAGGCAGGGTAAAAGGGGGAGGGGGGTGGAGCAAGAAAGAGGACTAGGTACAGCCATTCTGGGAGGGTGTTTACACTTCAGAGTTCCACCACATTCTTTCCAGATAGTCAATACTAGATTGGGCCAAATTCTGCAGTCCCTAATTGAGCAAAACTCTCACTGAAGTATACTGGAGCTGTCTGCTTGGTTGTGGACCATTCCATTTGTTTGAGAAATGGAGAAAAATTGCAGTGTTTACTTCATTATTTAGGACATTTGGATTTTAGACTTGGAGAAGGTGTCTTCTTTTAATTTGGTTTAGAAAGTATTCAAGGTTGTGTGTGTTTTGGTTTTTTTTTAAGAAAAACATATTAAAATTTATTGAAATAGATGTTCCCTTATAAAACATTCCGTGTAGCAATGATAACATCCTGCCTTTAAAAAATAATGTTAATTATAGTGACACTCACAAAAATCTCTATGTCTGATTCTGAAATCACCCCCTTGAGCACTCCTGAGCTGAGCAGGACTTTAAATCTCTCCCTAGAAATCATAATTCTTCCAATATTTATATGTTGTATTGTTGTGTATTCTCAGGAAGAAAAAAAAATGTAGGGGTGGGGAGAAGAGTTTAAATGAGAATTTGCTATCACGATATCAAATCTGAAAAGATATGCAGACTGGCAGATTATTCCCTGCCTTAAAAATTAAGTCTCTCTAATTTCCCATTTAAATAAGCAAAATTTGGTTTGCAGTTTGCTTTGGGTAATGAAAGAAAGGGTTTTTTTGTTTCCACTTTTGGTGCAGTGGTCCTTTGGAAAGTTAGAAACGGCGCCCTGGGGCTCAGCGAAGTGGAGGGTGTGTAATTATATGGGAAGGCTCCATAGCATCGGTGAATTAGCAGTAGCAGCTGAGTGAGTTTGTTAAGCTGTAGAGGTGGTATTATGGAAATCAATAAAATGCTGATTTCTTCTTCTTATTGCAGATTCCATGTTAAAAGGAAAAGATGCTATTTGTTTGTCTGCCTTTCATGTAGGCTTGCCAAACCATTAGTTGATTTGGAAAGGCAGGTTTTTTAGTTCAGACAGTAAGTAGCCAGATTTCTTTTTCTTTTTTTTTTTTTTTAGACTCTTAAATCTTTATTTATTAGATTGTCTTCCAGAAATCACACTAACATCCTGGCATGCAAGTGGCTTCAAATGTGTCTGTCTGTCTGCAGAGGCAAGAGTGAAGGTCACTTCTTTTTCTTATGACATGCTGATGTGGCATTGTTTGTTGTAGCCCAAACGCTCTATGTTCCTGACATGCCTGTTTCTGCTTTAGATTAAATTACCTCAAGTGTTTGGAGGGTTTTGATAAGATGTACTGAAATCCATGGTAAAAATAAAAGAGAAATAGTGACCTTAACTGTTTTCAGAGATGTGAGTCGGGAGGGCTGGTATCTATCACTGTGAGATCCGTAATATGCATTGGCCTTTATTTCTTTGTCTCAAAGCTTCTCCTGCTTTTATACCAGAAAGACAAGTAACCAGATCATTCATCACATTAAGCGCTTACGGAGAAATGACAGATTGACAGCCTTATGTTGAGCACTGTGTAACATGTATGATGCATTAAGTTCTGATGATCTATAGAAAACATTTTAATTGGAAGGAACAGTAAATGGGAATGGCTGTCTTCTAATCCAAGGACTTTATTTTGTCCCTTCTTCTTGATTGAAATTAAACAAGTTCATAATCAAATTACTTTATTTCGGAATACCTCTATGCTATGACTCTCGATGAACTATTTTGAAACATTTTATTCAGACTAAGACACACTAAGGGCTTTGGGGAACAGGGAAACCTGCCTGCCTTAGCGGTGGGTACCATAACTGATGGTCATCTGGTGGTCTTTATGGAACTAGGAAAGTCCAACTCAGCAGCTTCTTCGGGGGCGCTGCAGCGAGTGTCTGTTTGGTGACATGAGCTGTGTATGTCCAGAGTTTGGACATTGTGAGGCGTGTGGAGCATGTTCTTTTATGAACAGAAACAGTTCAAAATGCCGAATTTATGATACAGGCAACAGTAAAGGTCAGCAACTTGGAAAATTAGTAATATGGTTCAGTGTTGACATTTTGGAGGGAATTCTGATGGAGGGGTGGTTCCAGTGCATGTAAACTTGCCAGTCCGACCATACAGATAACATAGGCAGCTTTTCTCTTCTCTCTTCTGTAACCCAAGCCTTTTTACAGAGAAACTGGCAAAATTATGTTTATGTTCTCCCTAGGTTTTATTGTTTCTGCTAATCTCTAATTAAATAGAGACAGTGAAGGCCAGCATGATGCTTTTAGTGCTCAGCTACAGCTTAGAAATGCTTTCTAATGAGTATGAGCAGGTGAAGTCACAGGAAGGGCAGGGGACTTGGACTATAATGTACTATGCGAGTAAATTCCCAATTCTTTAAAATATTTGCCTGTAGTTGTAGTGATCCACAGTACTTCCTATCTCTGGCATTGCCGTGGGTGTCCTATTAAGGACAGTTTAAGAACACAGAAATGGAAACAAAACAAAACCAAAAAACAGATTAAGAGATCTCAACTGAACCTGAACAAAATCTTTTTAGCTCCTACAAAGTGGAACAGGGAGGAAGGTCCCAAGAAATACTAAGGATCAAGTCTTTCATAACTGCAAATTTACAGTAGTGATGGTGACTCTGAAAAAGTAGCTTCTAGGTAGAGAAGGAACTGTAGTCGCTTTGCTGTCTTTTCGTAAGCTGTTACTAATGTAGTTAAAGCATTAGTTCTGAGAAAAAGTGTGTTGAGAGCTTGGACTCTTCCTCTTTAAAATTTAAAAGTCTATATTCATATGTTTGCTGTAAGGCAAAATAAAGTACTACTTATCCAAATTCAGCATTCTCATTTGAAAAAAAAAAAAAAGCACCCTGTTTTTTTTGTAATGAAGTCAGATGTTCCTGTGGAGGCCTTTTTCACTTTTGGTTGTAGTTTCTTGGTTTCCTTTCTTCTTGGTATATTTTCATTATCTGCTTTCCTTCTTTCTGTCCCTCTGAGTTCCTTTTCTGTCATTGTTTTTGATTCCCTCCACTTCTTCCCAGCCAATTTTTTTTTTTCCTCATTTGTTGTTCTTTCTAGTCTTAATCAACTACCAGTGTTGCTGCTTGCTTACAGAATCACATTAACAGCTCTGAATAACACTGCTCTACTCAGGGAATAAATAAATAGCAACTGATCCCTCCTTAAAAACCTTTCAGTGGGAATGTGGAATCTGGGGGACTGGCATCCAGCTCCTGTTTTTTGTGGCCCACACTTCTTGCATTCGGTATGGAAAGCGGTTCTGCCACTGTCCTGCAGCGCTAAGGCACATGTCGAGGTATGGGATGCCAGTAATATTTAGTGTCCTCTGCCCTTGGCAAGAAAAAGGTTCACCACCTCTGACCCATAGTCCAAAAGGAAGATGTGAAGGGAGAGCCTGTTAGAGGTGTGACATGAGCTGGTGCAGTCATTCAGAAGGAGTCGGGACCACAGCCAGGAATAATACCCAGGTGTCATCAGCTTCAGACATGTGCCCTGTGCTGTAGCAAAGCAGATTTTATGATTCTTGTGTGCTTTCTGGAGCTCAGGGGTGGGGGGTTTTGTGCTTTGTGTGTTGGTTTTTTTTTTTTTTCAGTTGTTCTGCTTCTATTTATTTGGCTGTCTTCTCTGTTTTAGTCCTTATCTTGTCTTTAATGTGTCATGCCTACTAGTGACCTCTCAGACCGCATCACAGAGATGTTATTAACACTTAGTGGGTTTTCCCTCATCCTGTGCTGGAATATTTGGCCATGGCCAAAGAAATTGAGGTCAGAATCAAGGCCTCTTGAGTATCATGCAAGTATGTAAGTAAATATGCAAGTAATAACATCTCTGATAGTCAGGTTTCTAAACAGAGCTACGTCTGCTGTTGGTGATGGTCATTGCCTGATATCAAGTGAAAGAAGTAGCAGCCAGATATGCAGTGAGAAAATGCCCAGGAATAGGGCATCCCTCCAGCATTCAGCCAGTGCAACGAGTCTGCTTTAACTGCCCTTTGGAGTATTTTTAATTTATTCCCTGCTTTCAGATATTTCAGTGCAAATTCTAGGGAAAGGCAGTTTCTGTCTTTTTAGATTGGCAGATTGTTGTGGTATTCCTACATTGGAAAGTCCAAAAGAGAGAGAGTGTAAAAAAAAAAAAGTCAGATATCATCTTCTGCTCTCCCTCTGCCATGTTCAAAATGAGATATTTTTCCCTTGTTCAGAATAAAAATGGTGATAATCCATTTCCTTTGCTGTGATAATCCATTGTCCAAATGTCCTAGTCACATAATTTGATTGTGGTGCTCGGACAGCTATCGTATCACTCCTGTAAAACAACAGTGTTTGAAATGTTATGATCCAAGAAATCCAGAGCTAAAGTGCTTACAGCAGTGACTAATTGCATGCTAGTGAGTATTACTGTGTCTTCCTGATTGATGTTCCTCATTGGCCAAGACAGACTTGCAGATGAGTTCTTAACATGTTATTTAACAAGATGGTAGTGCTCTGTGTTTAAATTGTTTGTTGTTGTTTGTGTTTGTTTTTTTTTCAATTCTCCCTCCCCAGTGTGGGGTTCATACCTCCTTATTAGTCTTATGGGAAAGCCACAGATCCAGATTCCTTCTACAGCTGTTGCAGCATCAGTGAGCAAACTGTGTAGGGCTTCTTTTAACAGCTACCGAAGTAGCCTGTGCTCCTTATCCAAGAAAAGTCAAGAATCCTTATTATCTCTGGGGCTTTTTTTTGGTTTCATTTTTTCTATTTCCTTTCCCTTTCTTCCCTACTTGAACCCTGATTCTGAAGGAGCTGGAGCGGTTACCCAGCCTGTCTTACATCTTTCCTTTTCCAGGTTTGCACTGGACTGCAAGTGTTCTCTTTAGGCCCTTGGCCACCCACAAGTCACACTTCTTCAACCTGAAAATCAGCAGGGGAAAAATTCCAGCTTGAACACTTTTTCCAGGCTTTAATGAAAGATTAAGGAAAAATCCTTCTTTTACAAAGAAAGGGAGCAGGTGAATGCATCTAGCACACCTGAAGAAAGGGTCACCACCATGGGGCTGCTGCTAGAAAAGGTTGCCAGATTCCCCCAGACTCTGCATGAGGCTGTTGTGAAGGGCTTCCATGAAATGAAACTATATAGCCAGTGTAGGCATGTGTATTTCTGAAGGTTATGCTGGATTTCTGCCATGCCACAAAACTGATTAGAATAATTTATAATAAAAAGTGGGGCATGGATTTCAGAAATGGGTGGTGTGATGTGGGAAGAAGGGAAGTGTGTGGCGGGGAAGGCAAATCTGAAGGTTTTCTTGGTCAGTGGATGTACCCCAAAGTGCAGATTTTTCTACCAGTGCCTGTAGGTAGAAGCTACTGCCCTCACTTTTGTTGTCAGAGAAGACTGCTACATGCTGGGATTAATACACGTATCGCATAGTTTATGCATTGGTGTTTATTTACTTGCAGCGCAACTTGAATATTCCAGGTATGTTCTGATAATCTCTGCTCCAAAGACTCTGCAAATCTGAGAGAGGCCAGAGGAAGGTAAATAGGTGGGAATTTACAGATTAGTACTGAGAAAGAGAATGAGATTCACAGGATGCAGGGCCCTTGAGAGGAGTGTGAGCATGTGGCAAAGGTGCTGGGCAGGTGAGGTGGGGAGGAGGATATGTGCAGCGGGCTCCGTGAAGGAAATGGGCACCATGCAGACAAGTGCTCTGACTGCCTAATCTTCTGTCTATTCTGCATTTGTCAGCCATCTAGGCCTAATAAATGCGTGTGTTTTGGTCCCTGGTGTGTCTGACAAGAAAAGAGATCCTTTGCTTTGCTTCTGCATTACAAGTCAGTCCTTGGTCAGTGTAGAGCTCCTGACACCTGATCCATCTCTTGGATGCTTTCCCCTGTATTTATCATTGCGCGATGTGGCGGGCTGTGTAAGTGAAGTTATTCTGTCATGTTCTGTGCAGAGAAACGCTGTGAAAATGAGAAAGCAGGGGAGTGAGGCACGCGAGGTGTGCACCTGCAACATGAGGCTTGACAAGGCCAGTGAGAAGTAGCATTGGGGTTTCGCACATGCGTTCCTTGGGGCCTAAAGTGTCATTGTCTTCCATTTTTGCTGTGATTAAAGCCCCTGAGCATGTCTGTAACACAAAACAGAAAACAGAAAGAAAATGTTTTCTCTTCAGCCGTCATTCTAGCATTGCTTATGTGCGTATGAATCATTCCTTCTCCATCTGGAAGGATGAGATGCAGAGCTCTTTTCTAAGGAGGTATCTAACGCACATCCTTAGAGCAGCCAGCAATTGGCATGACAAAAGGGTTACAGCTAGTGGCTGGCACTTTTCCCATCCATCTTGCCACTGGAAACATAATGCTTGTGCAATATGCTTGTTCTTCAGGCACCAGCGTGCAGAGCCAGTCCTCGGGACACGCAAATAAAGCACTTGCATGTTGTTTGCCTTTGTTTGTGGTGCTTCCTCAGTGGCGCAAAGACTGGGAAGTGAGTAACTGGTTTTCATTATTAGAGCAGGACATGGAGTGGATGGGTACAGTGGGGTACTCAAGGAACATCCAGCAAGACATCTGCCACGACCAGTGTAACATTGAGTGTAGGAGGAGGCCTTGTTTTGCTTCTAACCTTGTATGTTTTGCACAGGACAAGGCAAAATGTAGTAGTACTGAATGCACGAGGAAGAGTCTGATTTAAAAAAATGTCACACAACGTTCATGTAAACTAACTACCTGGTATCTATTCTGTCCTTCACTTGATTTGCAAGAAGACCAAGGTTAACTCAGTTAACTTAGTCTCAGGAGTTTCTGTGATGTCAAGAAAGAATTTTATTGCACATCTTTTTGTAGAGGTATGTTTAATATGTCAGAATGGGCAGTAGAAAGAAGGGCCCCTTCATCTCAGTACTCTGCTTTAACAAATGTATTGTTACCTTTCTGTCTTGCTGAGCATGATTGGAAATGTCCTCATCTTGCAGCAGTGACCAGCTCAATATGCAGTTCAAACCTAAATGTAGAAGCTGGATGCTCTTCTGCTAGAGCTCCTTGAGGCACTCTTGAAAGTCACCAAATGCATGCTCATGAGATTGGACACGTTTTTGCTGCTTCCTTCTTTTGAAGGATTGTTGGCGATGAGGTAGAGGAGAGGTTAGGATATGCTGCCTGCCCCCACAGTCTTTGGTGCAGTTAATGAGCTGGTGTTTGGGCCAGTTCTCAGAGCTGGGACCAGTGGCTCTTTCTACCTGGGGAGTGCCTGCATGAACAAGAAGAGCCTCTCTGCTCTTCAGTCCTGCTCTGCATTTTAACCAGTGTCTGTTCTGCAAGGCAGGCTTGTTTCTGCTGCAGGAGCTGGGAGTTCTCTTCATCTCACACAGGATAGTTGGAGGTTTAAGGCACTGTTCCTGCAAGACCTCAGCCAAGTTGGGTTGGGGTGGGAATGACAGGGAGGAAATTATCAGTCTGCCTCACCTGTGAGCCAAGTCCTGCCCTGCTGCACGGAGGGTACAGACTTGTGGCCACTGCTGCTAGTACCTTGTATACGAAGTGAGCAACTTTGGCTTTTTGAAGGACAGGTTCCTGTTTTAGTGCAGGGACGGAAGAACCTCCTTTCTGCTTCTTTGTGATGGGTTGGTTGAAGATGCTGCCCTGTTCTTAACGTCTCTCATTAGCTGACTAGGCAGCGACATGCTGAGCTTAGGGGTGCGAAGTACTGGCCTGTTCCCTAGTGTACTTTGGGTTTAGGGGAGAGGGAGGTGACCAATGGGGTCTTTAGGCTTTCTGCAGTGGAGCTCCTGTTCTGAGGTGAGAAGGGCTGTGCCCCTTTCCTTCAGAGTTGTTGTGGCTGCGCCACTGAAGCTGAATACTGAGAGAGACTGTTACCTATCTGCTCCCTCCCAAAGTGCTTTAGGGAGGATGCTCTGGAGCTGGGATGTGAAACAGTGTCACAGAAAGCCACTCTGCCCAGGACAGTGAAAGATTACTGCATATTGGGGCTTAATTCTGGACTTTGTATCTGGCAAGAGCTTTTCTTTAACTATGAAGCTTCTGCTTCTGTCTTTCCTCTGATACACAATAGCCTGGAGAAGACCCTTCAGTCAGGGATGCTTTGTTTCTTTAGCTTCATGATTGCTGTTTATATTATAGTGTTAATAAACAAGATTAGCATTTCTGGCTTGTTTCAGGGTATGTGCTTTCGTGTGAAAAAGATTTGGATACATTAATTCTGCCAGCTTTCTTACCTGTGCCTGAGATGTTATCTGCTTCCAATCGTTCCTGATACATAACAGCTATGGAAAGGAAATAACACTCCTCGTGCTCCTGGAGACATTTCAGCAGCTTGACTTTGGTAAGCAGTGCAGTGCTAACAGGGATGAGGGGTGATACGTAAGTGTCTTGCTTTGAAAACTGGCTTCTCGATCCTGCAGATCATGGTCAGCAGCCGGAGGCTGTTCACAATGCACGCTTACTTGCAGTGTCCAGTTGCACCGTGCTCTGTGTATATAGATTCAGCTCTGCTTTTCTTTGTGTGACAGGTCAGAGTTCAAAGTCTGGGGACCCCCGAGGCAGAAGAATTGCCTTGCTGTGTTTGTATGTGTACACTCAGCAGGTGTATTTTCTCCTGTACTGTGTTCAATATCTTCCAGCCTGAGTCAGCTGTGGGTATTTCCACTTGCTGAGAGGCTGAAAACCAGGTTCTCATGGCCTAAATTCTACCTCAGGCTCTAGGCTTGAATGCCAGAAGTCAGCTGGAAGGGAATAAAAGATACAGGAACTTAGGTGTGATTTAGGGCACGTGAATCTGGCTCCTCCTCTCCTGCGATACCAGCGTGCCATAACCCTCTAACGTAGGAAGCTAGTAGTGAACAGGCCAGGCCAATGAATCATAGAATGTTTCAGACTGGAAGGGACCTCTAGAGGTCATCTAGTTCAATCTCCCTACACAAGTAGGGACATCTACCTAGGTCAGGTTGCTCAGAGTCTCATCAAGCCTGACCTTGAATGACTCCAGGGATAGGGCCTCCACCACCTCTCTGGGCAGCCTGTTCCAGTGCTCTGTGACCCTCATGTTAAAGAACTTTTTTCTAATATCCAACCTAAATCTATCTTTTCCTAGCTTAAAACCATTACTCCTTGTCCTGTCACTACAAATCCTTTTAAATAGACCTTCCCCTGCCTTCCTGTAGGCCCCTTCAGGTACTGGAAGGTCAGTATAAGGTCCCCCCGGAGCCTTCTCTTCTCCAGGCTGAACAGCCCCAACTCCCTCAGCCTGTCTTCATATGAGAGATGCTCCATTCCCCTCATCATTTTGGTGGCTCTCCTCTGGACGCGCTCCAATACGTCCACATCTTTCTTGTGCTGGGGTCTCTAGAACTGGACGCAATACTCCAGGTGAGGTCTCACCAGGGCAGAGTAGAGGGACAGAATCACCTCTCTTGATCTGCTGGCCACAGTTCTCTGGATGCAGCCCAGGATGTGACTGGCCTTCTGGGCTGCCTTTGCACACTGGTGGCTCATATCCAGTTTTTCATCCACCAGCACTCCCAAGTCCCTTTCCACAGGGCTGCTCTCCAGTATGTCAATGACTGTATTTTCACTTTCCAAAATGTTTCTAGACATACTGAACTGAACTCTACACCTTTAACTCAAGTCCACTTTGAATTCTGAAGCCAATCCCATCAGCGGTAGGCAGAGCAAAGAACCTGATCCAAGCCGTGCTGCTTACTCCTGGAAATGTCCAGACATCTCACAGCATCTACCTTCTAGAGTGTAACTGGGAGGAGTAAGGGAGAGGTCTGGACCTGTGCTGGTGCATGTGTTCTTTTCTGGCTGTGGGGGTTTTTGTTGTTAGTTTTGTGGGGTTTTTTTGGTTTTCCATCTTACAAAGTTTGAAAGCTTGCATTGCACTTGTGGCCTAGAAGGACCAGGCAATGATCTGTTACCCTTCAGCACCAGATAGATCTGGTGTGGAATGAGAGCTTGGGCTCTTGAACAAGAGGTGCTGAGGGTGCTTTGCAGTCTTCCCAGCGCGCTCAGCTGTGGGGGAACTGAGCCCTGCTAGGCTTCTTGTGGCCAGAAAGAGTGTGATCTCTTACTGTGTTGGCCCTGGTAATCTCTTACTATCAATCATCCTCTTCTCGTTTGGAAGAACTTTCACTTAATAATAATGAGAGATGCATCAGCTTGAGTAATTTCTGTTTGAAGATATTAAGCTCTGTGAATTCTGAAGAGTATCGTGTCCAAAGCTTTTGAGCAGTTCTGACTGTAATGCAGTGCTGTGCTTGAAATGATTTGTTTCAACTATAGGGCCAGTTTAAATAGAGCTATTTAAGTATATGTTGCTGTTCCTTGTGAAGTTCGGTGAATAATGAGTTATCATGGGGCACCACAAAGAGATAAGAACTCATCATAGCTTTGCAGTAAATGGCAATGTCATTAAAGAAAAACACTTCGTCTGTAAGCTTAACTGGAAAAGCCAGAAATCTTGAGTGGAGACTTTTAGCGTGCTGACCAACTGGAATTTAGTGTAATAAGAGCAAATTTCTGTGTGCAGAGGGTGTCCAAGATTGATTGCTGTGTGAGCCACGTGGCTGTGGGATGTTTTCCTGTGTGGGGGATATTTTCCTCTGTGTGCCTTTTATGTAGATAAGTGAACAGTACCTGATTTCTGGTCCTGGAGGGGAAGTGTAGCACCTTGACATTGAAGAGCTTTCCAAGATGCAGCACTTGTGGTCCAACAGCAGTAGACAATGGAGCTGTATTTGGCGGGTGTGGACTTTTTTTTTTTTTCTTAAACTTCTAATGGCAGCGACTTGCAGTTATGTCATGCTGTAGTTTTAAACTGTGCAAGGCGGTTTGACTTGTTCACGTTCTCGCTCAGGACTTTAATGTCCACACAGAAGCAGCTGGTTTCTGGGAGTGCTGATGATATGGATGGGAGGTGGTGATGACCAGTCCTGGTTTACAGGGCCATCAGGCACTTGCTCTTTCACTGAGTTCTGTTACAGAGCCACCATGCTCCAGTTTCCCTGTCTGCAGAATAAGGGTCCATCCTGCAGCTCATAAAGAATTTTAAGAGGAATGATGTGCAAGATCCATGCCACTTTTCTTCCCTTTGTGGTGCATGTTTTAACTTATTGCTTTTAGTAAGTAGAATCATTGTACTGCTGTGGTCTCGGTGATAGCATGACACCACGATCTGCCCATCTGCAACAGCTCTGCTGGAAAGGTCTAATCTGCAGGAGCCCTTGTTTGCTCTTAAGGATGAAATGCAATTGAGCATCTGGTGAAGTCTGCTCTATGGTAGAAATTAACCATAAATATATACCTGGGGATTTTTTAATCATTAGGCTTAAATTGATTATTTCCTACTAGTTGTAGGACTCCTAAAAACTGCTTTTTCTCTTTCCATAAGAAAAATGTTTAGTGGGTGAATGCTGGGCTATGGGTAAGATGTGACAATAATGCTTGAGGAGCGGTGTGAGGAAAAAGACAACTTCATACTCTGACTTTTTTTTTTTCCTAATTACGTGGAATTGGAAGAATGAGCTGGTAGGATATGAATGTTGCCATCCCATAATAAGAGTTGTGGTCATGGGTGCCATGCAAGCCTGAAGCTTCAGGAGACTGATGTGTTTTGAGGACAGATCAGGAATATTTCTTTCTCGGGTAGAAGGTGAGCTAAGGGAACATCTACAAAGCTATTGCCCAAAGCTGGAATTGTGCTCCCTGTTCCAGTTAAACCAATACATAAACAAACCAGTTCACTTGATGTTCCCATTAATTTGGACTGCTTACCTTTCCAGTTTTTCCAGCTTGTGATTTGAGCAAAATGAGCCAGTAGGAAAAATGACAGTCTGGAACTGGCTTGACTTGTCTCTGTCTCTCCCCAGAAAGCCAGTTTCTTTTCTACCACCAAAACAGGGACTGGCTCCACAGCTATTGTTCAGGACACCTGAGACTCCACAGCAAAATCATCTGCCACTGCCTAGAAAAGGGACAGTAAAGGAAAACTTGATGTCCTTTGCCAGCTCCTTCTGCGCTCTCTACCTACCAAGGCTTTTCTCCACTGTACAAATGGTGTAGCAGCTGCGGCTTGAAAATCACTGGGGCTTTCCCCTTACCCTGGGGTATTTAACTGTATCCAGCGCTGGCACCTGTACAGGCGCAGGCAGCAGAAGCTGCGTGTGGGGCCAGTGTCGTGTCTGTGCTGAGCGCGCTGCTTCTGACAGCCCTGCTCTGCCTGTGTCTCCTTCCAGTATGGCCACAGTGCGCGAAGCAGGCTGGTCCATGGAAAGACGAGCTGCGCTGTTCTTCTGACTTGAGGCCTTCAGGCCTGCAATGACCTTGAGCTTCGTGTCCCTGAAGATCTAGGGAGTAGCACAAATAGAAGCCTTTGCTTTTTAATGGAGAACCGAACACTTGAGTTGCTGAGGGGTCTCTGGGCTACTTGGAGTGGATTTTCCCACTGTGTGTGTGTGAGAAGGGACACGGTAGGGAGAAGGGGACTGGGTACTCAGCACATCATTTAATTTGATTGTGTAACTCCACCACAGCATGTCCATGACGTGTTTCTGACTTAATCAAGAACCGCTGAAGGTGCAAAGCCCCTCCGTGTCCTCCCTGTTCCAGGAAGTCCTGACAAGCTCCTGGCTAAACAGCCGACAAGTCCACAGAGCCCCTTTGGTGTTTTGATGCCTGTGGAAAGAGAAGTTGGCAGTGGGAGTAATTTTCTGGCTTGTGTTGCTGACTGTGACAAAAAAAAAAGTCAGCTTTCTTGACCTGGAACTTGGCCGAGGCTGTATGCAGGCTGGAGAATGCAGCCAGGGGTCTTTCCCTCATGCCTTGAGTCTTTTGAAAGAGATTTCTTTAGTACCAAAGTAGACCCTAACCTTCCATGGGATCTCCTGGCTGAATCTGGAGGTCAACAGCTGACATCTGAGGCCTGCCTCTTCTTCAGGCTTACTTTGCTATCAATTTTTACATAGCACTAGCACAGACTCTGATGTACTGTATTCCCACCCATCACTAAGGGCTCCATGCTTTTCTGTGCTGCCTGTGCATCAGTGGATACAGCTGGTATGCTCACCTATCAAAAGTGTTTCTTTTGTTCCCTTGATACTGCTAGAGGCCATTCTCAGGTACATTCTGCCAGACAAAATAAAGTGAAACCTGCGAATCTCAAACTTGGAATTTCAAAGAAGACCAAGTAGGGAAGTTGTATCTTTGGTAGCACCAAGGCCCTCCGGCATAAAAGACCACAGCAGTGATCCACGTATGGAGACTTTGGAGATCAGGGGCTGGATTTATCTTCTTATACTGAAGGTTGCCAACCTCAGACCAAAAGAAAGAAAGAAAAATATGAGTTGGTTTCACTGGAAAAAGAAAAAGGGATATGCTGAAAACCTGTAACTGAATTGGTTTGAGCTTATGATTGAAACTCTTGCTGGAATCTACTATATCTTGCTGTGATCTACTGTAGTGTTCACACATTGTACTGGGGTGGGTTTGCTGTTTGTTTGCTGCTGGCTTCTCTTTCAGTCTTGTGCATGCACAAAGAGGAGGGAATAGCCTGTCAGGTGGCAAGTGGCAGGAAACAATCTCCTACAGGGGCCTTTAAGGGACTGACGTTCAATGACTGGAGTTGGGAGCAAGCCGCAGCTTAGACCAGGAATAAAATAAACTGAGTAAATGAAGCCACTGGAGTTTAGTGTGCAGAACAGAGCCTGGCAGAGGAGATGCTGGCTGCAGCATCGCACATCTTCCTGGCCTGAGTGATGTTGTGCAGGGAATCGGAGAGGCTGAAATCCTCTCTGTTGGTTCTGAATCTGGCAGATGTGACAATCAAGATTTACTGTAGGCTCCAGTGGGAGAAATGGAGAGGATTGCAAACTCCCAGAAGGTCATTTGAATGCTGTGTGTACTTGTGTGAGGAATACCCCTTTCCCAGGTGGGTATTCCTCCTTCTTTAGAAGGATCTAGAGATCAGCTGAGACCTTTTGCTCTAGCATTATATAGTAGTGTAAAACTTAGTCGTGGGGTTTTTTATTTTTGAATAGCTGGCAAATTGGGGAGTAGCGATAGAAGTGATTAGAGCCATGATTAACTGTGTTGCCTTTGATTTTGTGGCTGGACCAAAAACTTGGGTTGGTTTGAACTGAAGGATGAAAAATTTTTTGCTAACATGAAAATTCAAGATTTTGGGTAATCCTAAAACCAAGTATCTTGGATTGTCTGAACTCCTTTAGAAAACTTTTCAGTCACTTACTCTTTAACCTAATTTTAGAGAAGCAGGAATCCTAAGGGCTGTTCACTGATTTTGAATTGATGTCAGTCCTCCTCAGTCCACATTTTACTGAAGGTAAGATGGGACAGATTCACCCACAGAGGGGAAGAGAGCTGTAGTTCCCCGGTTGTCACTACATCAGCAGCTAGAATCTCTCCTGTATCATGAGGGTGTAATCACAACTGTTCAGCTCCCTTATTCACAGCAGTGCTGCGCATACCCTTGAGGCAGTTCTCCAGACCAAAGACCTTCTCAGCATCTATGAGAGACAGATAAAACTTAAAGTCAGTCACAGTGAGAAATAGAGCTGGTTTTTGTTTCCAAAGAGCAGTGTGTGTGTGGAAGGCAAGCAAAAATGATTCCCTAATGAAAAAGCAGTATAAGAGCTGGAGAGCACAGCTAAACAAAGGTCAAACTGTGTAGACTGAATGCAGGCAGAGGCTAAAGCTATTTAAAATACATACCGAGAGTGCAGTATGAAAGGAAGGTGGCCAGCCCAAGGAATATTACCATGCATAGATAATGCATATATATGTAGATAATATATGCAATCATACATTCTGAAAGCCTGTCATCAGAACAAATTGCAAAGCGCAGAACATGCACAGGAGTTCAAAAAGATGTAGCTGGAGAACACAATACCAAGATCACCACAGAAACAGTGTTCCTTGGGGGTCACTTTAAAGCAACACTTTAAGGCTCAGCAATGCATTGGCAAGCAAATTCACAGAAAGCACGTTTCCAGAGAGATGCTGGAGCTGGGTACAGCGAAATTTCAAGCACATGCAGAAGGCATTGGTATCGGCCTTATAAAAGCAAAAAAATAATCCTCCTCAGATGTACCTGCTGGGCAAAGATCAGCCCACGTGGCAAAGCCCATGTTGGCATGTCTGTATAATGAAGTTTGGTGCTATTCAGTAGTGCTTTGCTATGGAACAAAGTCATATAAGCCTGACTGGAAACACTCTGCAAATGCGGTTTTACAAATGTATTATTTTTCAAAAATGCTGCTCAGCACATAACAAGAGGCATTTCAAGGAAGAGAGGGGATTAAGGAAGTTGTGTGAGATATGGATGCAAGTCCTTGCATCCCAACAGCATGTATGATCCATGCTGTGTCCCCCTTGTCCCTGAGAGTTGAAGAAAAAAGATGAAAGTGTTAAAAATAAGTGTTGCTCATTCAATGTAGTTATCAACCAAGTTATTAGCTTATGGTTCTGGTTTAAAGAAACAAATGCTATTTTGAACTGTTCTCTGTATACAGAAGGTCTAAGTGTGGCCACCTTGAGAACTCTTTACCCCAGTGTGGTTACATGAGGAAGGTACAGAGATGAGAAGACTTCCAAAAGAGGAAATCATGTCTAGACTTCAAAATGCCAGTTCTCAGTTTTGTTTTAGGTGGTGATATCCTGTCTGGTATCTTCGAGCCTGTATGGAGGAGAAACAATTGACTGAGAGAAGGAAACAGTAACATAAGGAGATGCCATGTATCATTTCAGAGTAAAAGTTCCCAAACTTTCTTACTGAAAACTGTCACCAGACCTCAAAGTTTGTCACAGGCTAGAAGGGCAGCGTGTATTTTATTGTCTGATAGTGTATCAATTTAATACCACCGGCCAACAGTGATGGAAAATGTTCTTGTGAAGGCACTCTGCAAGGTCTTGACTAACTTGCTTGCTGTCGCCAGTGTACCGCCTTCATGTATTTTATGTTAAAGGTTAAATGTTTTGGCTTCTTTCATGTTTTAGTTGTCTTAGGGGTTGGGAAGAATCTGCTGATTTCCGGTGTTTTTTTTTTTTTATAAGTGACTTGATAAATGTAAATATAAAGCATTAGACCTAAGGAGTTAAGTTCACTGTTTCCAGTAGTTCAGATTAAGTTCCCGCAATTTTGCATGTTTTCTGTGCATACTGTGCCACTGATCTTGGGGGGGTGGGGAGTGAGGTGGGATGTCAAGCTCAGTAGTTCCCTAAACAAGGAGGAAAACAATTATTTATGTTGTTTGTGGTTAACCTACGGAGCAGTATTAATCGACTGTAAAACCTCGTCTCATAGTTGACTCAATAGAAACTTTTGAGAAACTAAACTTGAAAGAGAAGTTCATGAGAAAATGGGATAAGATGGAGTCAAAATCATTAGAAGAGCGAGTTGGTGTGCATGTGAAGATCCTCTTGTGATGCATGCGTGGGATGTAACAAGACAGAGGGGTGTGTATTTAGGTGCTGAGGAGAAGCCTTTAAGTGGAACCCAAAATCTTCAGTACAGTTTCTGCTTTCACTCAAATGACAGTGGTGGTCCATGCTTGGATGCGAATACTGGAAATTTCACTTGAGGTGCAAATAACTGCATTTTGTATTCTGCAAATTCAAATATGCTGGAGTGTTCTTCCAGCCAGAAGTCACAGTGTAACACTGAAAACTTCAAATGGATCCTTACAACCATCAGGATAATTGTATTCATAAGGTATAAAAGTTGTGCTTGAAAACAGGACTTGATGCTGTCATATATCTTCTGTCCCTTCCCATATGCACATACTCACAACTAGTCAGCCCCATTACAGGGAATAATGTAAGTGAACAAATGTGCAAAAAAGTCAGACTTGGTTGGGCTCCTCCCCTCCTCTGGAATATGATATGTTTTAGCATGTTTTTATATAGGAAATTTTAATTAAGTAATTCTACTTAACACCGACCTGAGGCTTTCCTACTCTTAGAAGAGGGAGACACTGCAGTTACTGAGAACCTAAATAGTCCTAGTAAAACGTAGCTATTTCTGCTGTGCCATCAAGTATTCAAATTTTCACCTCAGTCCTTTTATTGATGGACAAGATTTGGCTTTTTTTTAATTATTTGTGTTAGCTTCTTTGTAGGGATTTTAGAAGTCTCCCAAGCTTTCTCTTACTCCATTGTGTTTTCACGATTATTTTAATCCATACTGTGACAGCTCTTGTAAGAGAACTGCCCGTGTTTCCCCTTCTCTCCTTTGCACTTTCTCAGAGAAGAGGGAGTGTTGCATTTCTGTTGTTGTTTTTACTTCTGGTACCACAGTGGAAAATAAAAGCAAGTCACTTTCCCCCCCCCTATTTGTGTGTGCCCACAACCAGACACACATGCACACTCCTCCTCTCCCAGATGTGCGTGTGCATGCAAACACACACGAGGAGTTTGTTCTTGCCTGTGTGCAGCCAAAAGAGGCTGGACACGGCTGTCTTCAGCTCAGTGGAAACTGGCACCATCCCATCGCCAGTAAACAACAGCCTGACGTCAGCTCACGCAGCGGAGCTAGCAGTATAACTTGAGAGAGTTGTGGGTTTTTTTTTTAACTGGCCAAGCTGTTGAAAGGCTATCTCTGGGTTTGATAATCTCTGGCTGCACTTGAGAGGAGTTGGTGCAAAGGTGGGGGGAGGAATGGCTGGTTAATGACAGAAATAATAGAGCAATTCCTGATAACTTCATATGTGGTGGAGAGGAGATTTTGAAGTCTTACACCAAAGCGTATTTTGATTCCCACCTCATCAGCTGCAGTTGTTCTCTACGGTGTTATTCCAGGTTCTGAAATCCTGGCTGTTCTGTAGGATTCACATTTGTTCCGTGTTGGAAGTGGGAGAACAATTAAAGTGCCGTATAACAGTCAATCAAGCAGATGATGAAATTTGACTTTTCTATTGTGTTGAATTAAGCACTTTCATTGTGATTTTAATTCCTGATGTTTGCTTTATTCAGTTGTAGATATAGTTCAAAAAACTAAGCCTGGTGATGCTAAGATTTTTACTAGTTCCTGTGTATTAGATTTCTGTTAGTGTGATATAAAGTCATCGACGCCCCCAAATTGTGACCACAACACCCAGAAAAGGTTTACTTGAAACATACTTGGTTATATTATGGTTGGACTCAATGATCTTAAAGGGCTTTTCCAACCTAAATGATTCTGTGATTCTAGTCATCATTATCAAATTAGGCTAGAATAAAGGCACTATTTTGTGGTGCTGGTTTCAGATAAGGCCTTTAGAAAAGTAGCCGTTTTCCTGCAATGCCTTGGCTGCAAAGTTAGCGAAGCCTCCACTGCATTTCTGAAACAGAGCTGCTGTGACTTAAATTTAATAACAGCTGGTTCTCCTCATAACCCGACAGTTGAAAGAGACTTTTCTATTGTTCAGTACTACTGCTGAAAACACATTTCCATTATGAACTTACAGTACTCTTATGCCAAAACCAACAGTTAAAAATGAATGGTTTGCTCTGGTAACAGGACAAAACAAACATGAAAATCATTGTGTTGTGTGACAGAAAATCAGAACGTTAAAATAAAAGAAGTTGATAAAGCTACCAGAATAACTATTCCATGGGCTATTCTTGAATCAGTGACACTTCCAAGCAAATATTTCAAGGATATAAAGAACAGTGTGTCGACTTCTCCTTTGTTTCTTGTACTGCTGCAAAGATAGCAAAAAGTTCATATTCCATTTAGGTCCTGTCATGAGGGATTTACAGAGTTTTGTGAAATCCTGGAAGGGAATGTGAATTACTGCCAATATTAACATTTTCTAATGTACACATTTTTACATCTGCTTTTAGAGTGTATTCAAACTAGGTTAATCATAGAATCTGTCTTAGCAGGGAGGGACAAGAATGTGAGAGGGAAAGAAAAAATGGGCAGTTTCTAGGATGGTGTCTGTCCTGTTAGTAGCTTTTGAGCCTTTTGAGCAAATCTGATGGAGATGCACAAGTCTCAAAGATTCAGAACTTCTGTGAAAATGGGCAAGGAAGCAAGGCTCTATCTGAGCCTGTACTGATCGATGCATTCACAGAGCTCAAAAGCAAAGTGTGGGACAGTTCTGTGCACCTTGTTGAGAGAACGATACAACCGAGATTGCTGATCTTGCAGAGGGGAAGGAAAGGGTGAACAGCAGCTTTTTCAAAACCAGGGAAGTCCTGGCTGTCTGCGAGTCTATCCTTGGAGACTCATGCGGCTGCTTGACATCCTGCTCTCCAGAGGGGCTGGCATGTGACAGGGCCTGACTGCTCTTGATTTATGAGAAAAGCCCAGGACTGTTTTAGAAGACACCAGAAGCCAAGCCACCGGAAAGCTTGTGCTTGAGAGCTTGCAGTAGCACAAGAGTTGACAGCTCAGGTAAGGAAGTGGCTGGAGCAAAACTTCCCCATATCATAGAACCATTAAGGTTGGAAAAGACCTCTAAGATCATCAAGTCCAACTGTCAACCCAGCACTACCATGGCCACTAGACCATGTCCTGAAGTGCCATGTCTACACGTTTTTTGAAATCTCAGGCTAAATAGCCAGGGTGGCCATAGGCGAGCTCATGACTGACTGTGGGCAGAATCAGAGCTTTGCTGCAGCGCAGGAGATGTGTGAGGTGGGTGGCGAGGCCCCTGGAGCTTGCATTGATGTGGTGAGTCCCCATCTGCAGACTTCTTGCATTTTGGGACCTGTGGGCAACTCCAGCATCACAACTTTGGCCCCATGGAAACGTGAACTTGCCAGTGTGTAGGAGAAAGACCTCTTCAGTTGTCCTTCCCAGGCAGGCATGACACAGGCTGGGCAGTGTTACCTGTGTACAAAGTTTGGAGCAGGTTGCTTTAGGTCTGTTTATTATCTCTTTCCTTTTCCATGGTCTGGTGGCAGGCTGCTGGGCTGTCAGTGCCTTCCCTACAGCCTGCCTCCTTTTCAGGGGTCTGCTTTGTGCTGGGGAGGGGGACACTGTGACTTGTAGGACTATGAAACTCTTATAACAGACTTAGCTGAGGAAGGATCTTGTCCTAGGTCACTTCAGTGGTGCTGCGCCTTGCACGGGGCTTGTCACAACCCCCCAGCAGAACTTCCCCTTCCAAAAACTACCAGTAACTAGCAAAGGCAGTTAATCTCTAAGCTGCAGCCTCACTGTTATGCCATGAATGGGAGGAGACATGCAGTAAGAAAGTTTCTTTATGGTTTTGGGGTTTTTTTGCCTTCCTTTACTGTCTTTCATCTTGGCCAGCCAGCCTGTTACTGCTCTGAGCAGGGACAGCAGCTGGTAGGAAAGGCCTGCACACCTCCAAGTGTACATTTACCTCTAACATTTGCATTTGCTGCCAGCAGTTAAGACTTAGCCAGGGCTGCTCACACTAGCCTTGACCTAAGCCACAAGTCCAAGACACGTTGCAGCATGTTTCCTCTGGCTGGGAACCTACAGAATGGCCTTCTGGATAGCCAGCCCTGCTTGGCTCTTTTCTTCATGTAACAAAACTTACTGTATGGCTGTTGAGGTTATGGCTCACTTTGTACTGAGAGAGGCATTGAGTTTAGCTTTAATGTGGCCAGGGATTCAATAACATGGAATTTTAACCTGTTGCAAAAAAATCTTGAATTTGCTATTGGTTTTATGGAGATAGTCCTAAGAAGGGTCCCCGATATCCCGGTCTGCTGTCAAGGTGTAATTTTGGTATGATTTTGTCATACATTTTAAAAGGAATTATCCTTCCTCAAAGACAACAGAAAAATCTTGTGGTCAGCCCCTTCAAAGAAATGTTGCAAGGCTTCTAAAGAAATGATGCTGAGTGCTTCTTTTTGTTCTCAGATTATTTTTTTGATCCTTGCAGGTTGGTATTCTCAAGATTTCCTTGTAACATAAGGAGCTAAAAACCAAAAGAAGAAGAGTGAATGTGAAGTTCTTATTTAACCACTTCTCAGTACTTGGCAACACTGTGTGCTCCTGCCTTTGCCCCTTCTGTGCCTCTATAAAGGCTGCAACTTTTCTGAATGGGGAGGAATCACCATAAGGACGGCCTCTCCCCATACTTGATGGCCATGCAAGATGGGAGCAGGCTGCACAAACAGCTCTGGGCAAGACTGAGGGTGGGAGGATTCTTGCCAGTGCTTACCACAGGAGCTTTGCTGCTTTGCGAGGCAGGAGCTGCTCCCTGACCTGTTCTGTGTCTGCTACAACATGAACACCCGCAAGTTTAATGGGGCGGAGGACAGTCCCCAGTAGATGTTGGGGGCTCGGGATTTTCTTGGGGTTTTTTTAAGGCACTCTGCAAAGTGAAGGAACAGAATAACTCTGCAACTTGCATTGGCTCCATCTAAATTCAAAAATCCAAGAACTATTCCCAGGCTTGGTTTCATAAGTTGGCCAAGTCCTCACGGCTTATTGGCATAAAGTCTGGATTTCCAACCAAAGGAGACCAGCAAAGGCAAAAAAGGAAGAGAGCCACAGTGATCCTGTTTCACAGCTTAGAGCTAGCCACCATGGCTCCTTCCTTTTTTTTTCTTTATTTTTTTTTTTTTTTTCTCCTCAGTGGGCACAGGGCCCTACAGAACATGTGATGCCTTTGCATCCCCTCCCTTGCTCATGTCTTACTGAACAGAAGACCAGTCCCACCCAGAGGGATCCCAAAGTTCCCCACAGCCTTTTTCTCAGACTGGAAATGTTCTCATCCTGCTTTGGTCTTTTTAAGGGTAATATCAAGCACGCAAAACCTGCTGATTTCTTTTTGGCCATGCCCCAAAAGCCCAACAGGGAGGAAGAAATCAAGAAAACCAGAGCAGAGGGTGGGTAGACTGATGAGCAGGAGGAATTGGACTTTCATGGGTCCACACAGAGCAAAGCAGGGATTTATGTGCTATTGGGGCAGTCAGGTAAAGTACACAGCCCTCTGTTCGGCTTCATGGTGCTGCTGCTGTACTTTTACCTGTGCAAATGCCTTGTGGATTTTTTTCACCCTGAATAAAACAGTATGGTGAAAAAACAAACGAAATAAACCAACCCCCAAAAGGTCTTGCAACTGAAATGCCTGTTTCTACCACTAAAACTTTAATTTTCTCATTACGACAACAGTGTCTTGAGTTAAAATGCCTAAAGACTTCTTAAATTATAACACTGCCTTTATTTTTCTTTTTGGTAGCAATAATGGCAAGCCGACAAAGAGAGCTTTGAATGAGCAGCAGTCCTGAGGGGTGCCATCCTGCTCCCTCCCCCCATAACCCCATCTCTTTTCTCGATGAAGAAAACAAGTTGCTGCCTCTTCAAGACTTTTTTTCTTGTTCTTTATGTTGGTGGCAGGCGTGTTAGTAACATCTGCTGGCTCGCCCTTGCTTCCTCCTGCAGCGCTGGTCCCTGGCAGGGCTGCGCGGAGGAGCCGTGGGTGCCCCATGCCAAGCACCCAGCGTGGCTCTGCCAACCAGAGCCTTCAGCAGAACCGTGTCTGCGATAGCAGCGGCACAGGCTCGGCTCAACTGGCCCAGCTCTGCTTATCTCCCGGTAGTTTCTTAGACTCTGACTCTCACAAGTGGCAGTTTTGTTTTTGTTTGGCTTGTTTGGTTTGGTTTTCTTGAATAATTAATGTTATTTTCAGCAAAACAGCCGAGGGGGATAAACAGATCAACATGTGAATCTGAAAACAGTTTCTATTAGTTTTGTCTTAGAAATTCTCTTACTGTAAATGACAGATATTGTAGAGAATACTTTTCTTTCACAACCTATTCTTTAACTTGTTTCTGCCTTTCAACGGCGTCTTGTGAGTCACTAGGGTTTTTTGTTTTTTTTTTCCCTTTGCTTGATGGTGACACAGCAACTGGGAGGGAAAGTACATCTGTATATATTTTAACAGGGACATGACATCTATAAAGTCACAAGAAAATTAGCAGACTGTAAAGACAGATGCAGACCCTGGTTTATTTTGTAGTTGTTTGCTTCAGAGTTGGTGAGGTTTCCCTTTGGATGGAAGGGACAGAAACTGTTTCGGTTTTTTAAAGTGAGGCATAGATTTCTCTGCTGCCTGTAAGGGTGGATGTGTGTTTACTTTATTTTTTTTTTTTAATTAAAAAAACCTCCAAACAACCCTAAAGGAATCTGTGGAGATTTGGTTTATTTCATGTCGCACGTGAAGTCAATGGAAAAAAAACATTCTGTGTGTCTAAGAGAAAAAATTGATCTCTAACTTGTCACTTCCTAACAAGCAGTGATCTTGCTGTGCCTGCTCGTAGGTTGTACAGAGCCTGTTGATATACAGAGGAAAACTAGGAGTAATGCAACACTGTGCTTGAGATCCATTTCTGGGGAGGAGAGTGGGGAGTTCTTGAGGTTATTTGTGCAATTTCCTGATGTGAGAAGTTTTAAAGACTCTTGTAATGATTTATCTGGAGATTTTCTTCTAACATCATCAAGAGGAAGCCTGAAGTTGTGCTGTCCAATTCTTCGCTCAAACCAGCCTTATACAATAATCCAGTTGTTTCTTCCTTCGAAGCACACACCGAGTGTGTGCAGTGATGATCCTGGAGTCTGCAGGCAGCTGCAACTGTGGTTTGCTTTTGCTTTCTCTTCCCGCCCCCTCTATTTTCATATATGTTTTTTAGAAGGCTTGAGTTTCTGATGGACTCCTTATTGCAAGATCAGTGGAAAGTGAAACTGTTTGGGGGCTTGTTTTGTTAATTCTTTTGGTTTTCATATAGCGCTCTGTCAAAGGCAGTGTTCTTAATATTAAAAACAACCCAAAGGATGGAGAAATTTAAAATATCAATCAATAAAAATGAATATCTGAACTTTATCTCTAGGAAATATTAGTAAGAGTCTGACTGTGTCTATTCCCCCAACCCTGTGCCCTGCAGAGTGCCAAGTGTAGTCACTTTGCATCATTTAGGAGTAACCCTGAAGTACCTTGAAGTAGTTGAAAGTGAAAAGATTAGAAATCCAGTTGATAATACAGTTTCTCTTCAAATGCTTCCTCTGAATGTTTAACACTGTGTCCCTGAGGAAGTCCCATTATTAAAGCTGCGTGACTATGAAATCACCTTGACTCTGAGGGGTAGATATTTGAGAGTTCTGGGGATTTTCCTCATCTGACTCTTGCAGCTTCCTTTCACTGTGATGATTGCAAAGTCCTTTGCAGAACGTGTCCCTCAGAGTTTATGTCATCTCCAGTCAAGTCAAATTGACAGGGGTGGCAGTAATTACCACATGAACTCCAGGCGTATGAACCCAGTCATGTCACTAAATTATACGAAAGGGTCCCGAAAACTTTTTCCAAAGGATTTTAGAGCTTGTTCACAAATGCTGAAGAAGAGTTTCTGTGCTTTTCAGACACCTCTTTCCCCATGTTGCATCAATAAGGTTAACAAAAAGAACAGTATGTACTTCTAATAGACTTAGTCAGAACTTCCTAAACACACTTTGCAGGCGATACATGGGAACTGTTCCTCTGTCCTCTGACACAGCCTGGCATGGGGTGGAACACAGCGGCTGTTTCACAGCACCACAGCGGCACTGGGACAAGAAGTAGGAGAACTTCACTGTGTCCTGTGGAAAGTGTGAACAATCTAAGGTAACCCAAAATGGAAGCTGATCAGGACATGAGAGTTTAACAGTTGGCTGATTGAGAAGTTTCATTTCTCTGCGAAGTGTGGACTTTTGGTTTGTTGGTTTGGGGTTTTTTTTAAAATTATTTTTTTCCTGAGGTACAAAAAATTGCTCGTTCTCTGGTTCAACTTTACTTACTCTAGGTTTGGTTATAGAGCAGCTAGTGAGCCAAAGCTTGGAGGTGATGTACAAGGTGCTCTGCCTTATCCCCTCCTTTATGGATAATGTGGTATCTGCCTTGAAAGTGGAGTTATCTGCGTTGCATAAGGGCATCTTATGTCTCTGTTGATATCTACACAGAGTTGTTAGGCTGTGAGATACCATGCTGCAGATATGCAGCTGGGTGACTGTATCGCAGCTTCCCTGGGGGTAGGCAGTCCATGAGAGAGAAGAGCAGTGCTACTACATTGCTACCAGTTCTAGTATCTGCAGCACTTGGATCTTTCCCTGGGGCCCTTTCCGTTGCATATTGACCCAACCTGACCCTGCTTGCCTTGCAGGAACTGCCTAGATCACAGCTAAAGGTGGTTCAGCTCTAGGCATGAAAGTGTAAGGTCTGACACTGATTGTATCAATGAGCAGGAAGCCTTATACTGCTCTATGTGTTCTTAATGAACACTGAAGCCAAAACATTCACGCGTTTCTGTTTTTCATCTGTTATCAGCACAGTATATTTAGAAGTTGTTTGAAAACGACATAAAAAAAAATAAAAGGCCAAAACCCCTTAATGAAACCATTTCCAAAGCATTCTTCTTACTCTGGATAGGCATAAACATGGGCAGAATACCATTCTGGTTTTCTGACAGGATCATTCAGCCTTAAACTGAAGTGACCTCATTCTGGAGGGGTGCAAGGAGCTCAAGCTCTGAATTTTTTTCTTGCCATGGTTGCTGATGTTTTTTATACTGTGTGGTGGGTTAACCTTGGCTGATAGCAAGACTCTTGTTGGGTGATGTACCAAAAAGCTTGCAGGGACAAAAATTACCCATGAATTCACCAAAAGGAAGCTGTGTGTATGTGGGGAGGGGTTCTGAGGAGAGGAGGATGTCTTTGGATTTTGGTTATTTCAGCCTGGGCCTTGTGTAGCTTCAGCCTGGTCCCTTGAGCTGCCGCTCTCTGACAGTGCGTTCACATTTCAGCTTTCTTTCAGTTGATTTGATTTTTGAGTAATGCGTCAAATTCTTTCCTTAGTTATGAACAGACAGTGCTGATGGGTTTAGTAGGGCTGGTTTGGGGGAATAACACAAGGTGTAATATGGTCCTTTGTGTTTAGGTGTACATGAGCACAGACATATTTTCAGTGACCTACGTTCCCACTTGAAGTGCATGTTCTTCATAGAGCATTGGTTTTGTTTGGTTGCGTATACCAAAACCACTTTCTCTTCTGTTTTCCTCTTTAGTGTTCCAGAAACTGGCTGGTCAAAGATCTGTTTGACTTCAGGCTTTCTTTTTCATAAATTTTCCATTAGCTTAAAATTTTCTGGGGTGAATTGGGCAAATTTCAGCAGTGATTTGAATGAGCTGGGGATAGAAGTTAGGCAGAAATGTCACAAAACTCAGTACCTGTGCATTATGTCAAAACTAAACCAAGCAAAACTGAGAAGCTTTGTTTTCAGATCTAAAGACAAATTACAAAGCAAAGCAAAAAGAAAGTCTGGTACTTCTAATGCTGCTGAAGGTAGTGGAGCTTTTGAAGCCACCAGCCTTTAAAACATGATAATTACTCTAAGGAGATGATAATGTTTTTGGAAGTCAGCTGAAGAGTTGGTGTGAAACTCAGGCCCTGGAAAATCAGCTGCTACTGACTGTAATGGAGTCAGGGTCACCTGCTGACCCTTTTTAAGAAGAGTTTAGACTTGGTATGTAAAGGGGGTAGAAGATACTTTCCTTCACATAACTGGAGGTATGAGCGTGTGACTGTAAGAGTTGCCGCTGCCCAGAGGCAGAGACTTGGGATAATTAAGCAGGAGAACAGACACCTAAAGAAAGAGAGAATTACCAATAACTAGACGTACAAAATTAAACCAAACTGGTGATTCTAGTTTCAGGTAGTGACTGTACTGGTTTCGCATGGCAGAGGCAGCATACACAGGGAGTGTTAGGTTATAGTGCCAGCAACAGCTTCCCAAGTACCACTGAGACAGCCACAATTGATTGATTTTTGTGCCTCTAATTTTGGCTTCTTTTGATCAGTGGGGCAAACAAATGCCTCTGGGCCAGGAGACCAAACCCCCCCACTATCTTGGAGTTGCGAGTAAAGCCTGGTTCTCTCCAACGGCATTGCGAATTGTTGTATCACGGGTGACTCACGACCTAATTAAACAGTCTCAAAAAGAATACAATCTCAGCATTAGCTGTGTTTTTACTAAGCACATCCAAGTATTTTCTGTCTCTTGGAAAGTCAGCTCTGTGGTGTTAAATCATCTGCCTGCCTGCTATTAAGATTGCCAAACCAGAAGTGATACCAATCGTGAACGTGCAGGACAGGGTTGTCCTGTGAGCATGCTGGATGGCTGCCTGGGGTGGCTGCTTTGGAAGGGGAAATTTCTAGGGCTTATCAACAAGTACCGGCACCTAAGTGTTAATTGGGCCCTCACTTCTTAGATGTGCGTGTCTGTATGAGGAAAAATGGCCATGGAAAGTAAAGGTTCTGATCCTCTGTGTGAGTATAATAGAGGAAGGAAGCAGGAAAATGTATCTTGCGTGGCAGAATAATGTGAGGAGGCTCAGCCCTGTGTTTTCAGTGAGTAAGTACTTAGTAGTCAGATGAAGTAATGAAAAATGTTTAATTTGGGGGGGTACTGTGTGTGTAAAACACAACATTATGGCATAGCATGCTGCAAGGGATGCAGAGTCTTAGTGCTTTTTTTTTTTTTTTTTTTTTAAAAACAGTCATTGGTGAAAAGCCAGACCTACTATAGGTAAAATTTCCATCTGTGATCCTCTTGCTTCTAACCTGGTTGAGCTCTTAGATCTGCTTACTTGTAGCTTGGAGTCTCTGTCGGTGGCGCAGAAGCTGTTTGTGCATCTTGTACATCTGTTCATTCATCAAAAACTAGTTGGTGCCCACAGAAGTATCTTTCCAGGCCAGGGTGCTCTTAAATGAAACACCTAATTTTTATTGTTTGGTACTTAATGCTTTATGTCTACAAACTGTTGTGAGAATATCAGAGACTTTCATTCTTATGAATTATCCTTTTCTGGGATGCGTTTGCTTTAACTCTTGCCTGTGATACATGCTTCCGTCTTTTCTCTGTTGCTCCAAATTTGCTACATTAATACCTTTTCTGGCTTTCAAAGCTGGCTTGTGTTACTTTTTCATTTGGGTTTGCTAGTTTCTTTAGAGGGGAAGACTTTTTTTTTTTTTGGTTAATACTTAACCTACTCAGTAGCATTGGTGCTTTCCAGAATAATTTTTTTTTAAATCTCCCTAGAACTGGTGTCTTGCAGCAGACTGGCATACAGGAGAGGAGAGTGGGAGTGTGCAGGATGGGAGGGCCACTCAGGAGACCTGCCTGAGTGCCCAGCCCTTCAACATTCCCTTTGCTGTATTGCATTTGCTGCTCTCTTTGTTCTATTTAATTCCTGATGATGATATTTCCTTTTCCCATCCCTCTGACATAGCTGTTTAGCTTCTAATGTGAGTGGCACAGAATTGTGCGTCCGGGCATGGATGTATGTGCAGAGCAGGACCCCAGTGAATCTCCAGCTCAGGGAGATGACAACAGTGACAGTGGTGCTATCCTGCAGCTGCCGTGATGATATTCCCATTTTGGGAGCTCCTGTATTTGAGGTTGCTTGTCTCTAGGTAACTCCTCAGTGTGGGAACAAGAAAACCACGCTCCTGTGCAAGTTGCTGCAGCACACAGATCCTCCTAGGAGCATCCTGCCACATCCAGTCCTCTCCTTCCCTGAGGCTCCCTGATCACTTCAGCCCCTAACACACACATTGTCTGAGGAACTGCAGTGCTGGTTACCTGGGAGCCCCAAACTCCATGAACCAGACCCACCGGGGTGACTTTGCTGTCATTCCTTTGCCAGTGAGGTTCGAGGGGTTTGCTGGCCTGTCGGCAGGTGTTAAAAGGCTTTTCTTCTTCAATTCTGTCTCGACAGATTTCCCCCTGAAAGCGATGTAGCACTGCATCTGCATCTGGCGCAGGGTGGTGTTGCCTAATCCGCAAGCTGCTGTGAAGCCTCCTGGCTTCTGCCATCTCTGGGAAAACTACCTCTGTAGTAGTAATCTGCTCTATCTGCCTTACAGCTGCAGGATGCTTGCTTTCTTTCCTTCCTGCTGCATCCTCCTTACCTTTATTCCATAACTGTGGACTAGGTGCTTTCTGTAGTTGGTGCTTTCCTCCCTGTTCCCTTGCTATCAAGCGCACATCACATGCTAGCAGGCCTCACCCAGACCCAAGCGGCTGCCTATCACAGCGTGTCGTCAGCTGGCACCCTTCCCAATTCTCCAGAGCTGGCAAATGTCCTCTTTTCTTTGAGCTCCGATAACGGGAACAGATTAGCGGTGGGAGCAGCCGGAGCACTGCTTTATGGGGCTTTACTCCTGTATACCTCCGGTTTTCCATAAGTCTTGCCAAGTGAGTTTCCTGATCATTGGCTATGTCATTTGCTATGCTCCTCTTCCCTGCCCCCACCCATTTCCTGACATCACTTGAAATCCTTCTGTAGCAGTGGTCCAGTTCTGCTGAGCACTCCACCCAGGACTTCCGAATGCAGTAAATCTTGCTGACTGAGGTGCTCCTATACGGTGTATGGAGCTAGAAAAACCACAAAGCTTTGTCGAGCTTAGGAAAGAAATACTAATAAAATTATCTTAAAGGTCTTTTCCAACCGAAATAATTCTGTGATGAAGAGTATTGAACTTTTTTTTCCTTCTTTTTCTTCCCATACTGTGTAAACTTCATTTGCTGAGGCTGCTCTACCCAAAGTAGAAACAAACATCTTAGCTTGTCTCTACTGTGATCTCCTGCAGTAATTTTTAAGTCATCTGGCATAAGGGAATAAATAAAATGCGTTCTCCTTGATTTAATTGGTCCACTCATGGGGCCTTCTTACAAAACACGTGGGCACTCTTTAGTTTGCCAGTGGTTACACCATCTGGCCTCAGAGGTGGGAGCTGGTCATTCTGGGGCTGAAATGGTCCAAAGCAAAAGTTTGCGGTGCTGGTGATTGTGATAATCGCTTGGCAATCTTACCATGCTAAAGGAGACCTTTTATTCATAAGGAAAATGTTGGAGCCTCCACTGGCATTATGATGAGCTACTTTTCTGCTGGAGGTCCCTCGGATCCAGGATTTCCTTAGTTTCCTGGCATTTGGGCTTGTCCCATGTGTCTGCTGGTTCACATCATAAAAGTAGACACAGGCCGGGTTTTGTTCTTTGCTTTTCTGTTAGGCGTGGGCTCTGGGACATGTCAAATTTTGAGCATCGTTTTTCCCGCTGTAAAGTCAAAGTCTTTCCAGCTGCGTAACTGGGGGAGGGATCAGATGGCTTCAAGTCAGATGTGTTTATAACTGGTCCCAGCATGCTTCTGTTCTTAAGAAAACTGATTTATTTAAACAGTGGGCAGTTGGTGGAATTTATAGCCCAGTACAATGTGCCTCAGGATTAATAAGCAGTGTCCTGTAGGACACCTGCAATTTGCTGCCCTGCTTGGGATCAAAGCACCCTTCTGCCATATTGCCCATGAGCTATGGTTGGTGACCAGACGCTCTTGTGGCCCAGGGCAGGTTTGATGCTCTTTCAAGGGGAGGAGAGGAAAGCTGAGGGGTGTAACTTGTGTGTGAAACGCCCTCAGGTCCTTTCTTCAGATCAGTTGTCTGATGCAATCATGGCCACCCCTTCTGCCTATCTCTGTCGCCTTGCCCTTAGCCACAGTTGGATTTTCGCTCGCTTTGTATCCATCTAAAGATACTTACTGTCATAGTGTAGTGTCCAAGCCCCTAGAGAGAAGCAGTGCCTGGTGGAAAAGATGTCTTGTGTGGATTTAACTTGCTCTGATGAATATGGCAGAAGGAGCGATGCTTGCTGGTAAAAGTAGGAAACCCTGCCTGTTTCTGGGTGGGGAACATCACAGTTCTGGATGCTCCACCATCATGATCAGGCAAATGCTCCTTTTCCTTTTTGTCTTGCTGAGGCTTTTGCACCATTTTTAATTTTTGTTGTTGTTTGCTGTGGTTATCTTCCCTCACACTGGGTTGAATTTGCAGCGTGACACTGAATCTGAATTATGTCCTGTGACAGAGCACAGTGGTCAATTGTGAGGAGAGCACGTTTTTATGATACCCTTGGCACCCTCATCTTCCACACTATATCGTGGCTCTCAGGTTACTTCCAGGGGAAATTCCATGGTTGGGCTGTTGTGAAGTTCAACGACACCAGAGCACTGGGACCAGTCTGCATTCACAGTGGTCAATCCTGTGTGTTCCTCCCCAGAAGCGACACACAGTGGGGATTTTTCTGCTGTGGATGCTAACTACACTTGCAAATGATACCAACATGGGAGGACCTCTGAGCTTTCTGGAGAATGGGGTTAGGGTTCAAAATGTTGACCAAGTGGAGAAATCATCAGGAAAAAATAAGAGGTGATTCAAACAAGCACAAAGTTGTAAATTTAGGTGAGAATAATGGCCTACCCAGATACAAAATGGGAGGTGATTGGCTGAACAGCAATTCTGCAGAAAGGGGCTGGAGTTAACGGTGGATTCCAGGCTGACCATGAGTCACCAGGCTCGTACATTTGTGAAAAAGGCAAGCTGGGGTTGATAAGCAGGAGGGTGCAGTGATCCTTCCACTCAGCTCAGCTTAGCGGTGTCTCAGCTGGAGTCTTGAACCAGTTTTCTGCTCACAGCCTTTAAAAACCAAAACGACTCAAAAGTGGGCCAAAGAAAAAAATAGAGAGAGGAAAATAGCATGAATGAGTGATTTAGCAGACATGAGCTATGAGGAGAAAATAAAGGTACTAGGGCTGTTCAGTCCATGGAAGAAAAAAAATGAGGGGATGGATGGGTGGCACCTGTAAAATGTAGGAAGGAATAAACTGTTTAGCACGTACCTCAGGAGCAGGGCTGTGTAACTGGTGTCTCGTGGGAGCTTTCTGTGGAGCAGTCCTGGTGACTAGCTGTCACCAGAAATCCATGGGAGCCTCTTTCTCTTTGTAGCAAATGTACTTATCTGGGCCTGTATTTCTGTGGCAATGTTGCCTCTTCTCTCCCATTTCGTGGTGGCCAGCCTGAGAAACATGGGGTGCGAAGGGAGCTGGTGCTTCCCATTGCAGGAGAGCAGCGTCTTGTCTTGTAAGGCAAGGAGAGGAGCCCAGCTCAAAGCTGACCTGCGCCTCTGATCAATCGGTGTAAGGGCAACGCTCGCCCCGTGCCCTCATGCTGAGAAGGCAGAGGATTAGTATCCAGGTGTGACTCCACAAATACTTGGTCACAGGTATGCTCTGACATCAGGCAGTGAATGAGCTTTTTGGCTCCTGCTGTGGGGAAGTTGAACATTCATGTTTAGCTTGCACGAGAAGGCCAGTCATTTTTCTCCAGGAGCCTGAAGGCAGCGGAGGTGACCAGTGTGAAAGCAAGAATGCTGCTTTAAACTTGCTGCAGGGCTCGGTGGTAAGAGCACACAGGTATAAGCTCTCAGGATGTGGCAGGCGCGTCCTGACAGACGACCCCTGAGCACCAGCAGCCAAAAGATGGTGGTTGCATCGTTGCATGGGGTTTGCTCCCATCTTTGAGGGAGATTTTTGCCTTGGGGACAGGCTGGCTCTCCTCTATCATGTGGCAGCTACCGCAGCAAAGCAATATTAGGAAGTAACATTTTAGCTGTCTTCACGTGATTAGCCCTGCTTGAGGGAGGGGGAAGGGCCTCACACTCTCTATTAATCATTTCTTCTTCCCTCCTCCCATCTGCTCAGTGATTCTCTTGCTCTTGCATACACCACTAATATTTGATCACTTTATTTCTCTCTCTGTCTCTCTCCCTCTCCTTGTTGGTTCTTTCTGGAGTCTCTGCTTTCCTTGCTCCCAGCTTCTTGCAGAGATGCTACCCAATGACCTGATTCTTCCCCAGCAACCTTGAAAAAAAGGGGGGGAAAAAAAAAGAAGGAAAAAATACTCCAAACTGTCCAGTGCCTCATTCCCCTCTCCCTAGACTTTATGCCTTTTCCTAGTGGTCAGCACCTTCAGCCAAAGTTTTGGAGTACATGTGGGCAGTGCCTGCTTCCCTCTCCTCCTCTTTGTGCCCTCCCAGAGGCAGCAAGCCTGACTCCTCCTCCACCTCCTTCTCTTCCAGCTGCTTTCACTAGCCTCCTAGCTCTTCTTGGCAATGAGGAGCCCGGACATCTGTAGAAGCAGCTGGAAGCAAGATGGAGAGCCAATATCCTGCAGCTCGCCAGATCTCTACAAACCTCAGCTCAGGAACCAACTGCTTAATTTGCTGTGTTTTTGTACTATTTAGTTTTCACTGCACACTGCTCGTCTCTCAGCATCCTGACAAAGCCATGGCTTTATTGATATATGTCATCTCCCAGCTATAGCATGTTGCTTTAGAAATCTTGTAGCCAGTCTGTAAAAGTTAGTGCTCTTAAGCTGAAGTGGAAGAAGTAGTTAACAGTTGTTTTCACCTGGATCTCCAACATCACCTGCCAGTATCATCGTATGGCTCTAAAGATGGCATTTAATCCCACACTAACTAGAATTTGACCTCTGTCAAACAACCCGTGGTAACACAAATTCATACTCTGAAGAGCGCAGCAGAAGGATTTTCGCTCGTTCCCTGTCGCTTTCCCACCTGACTTACATCAAAACCTTCTTGTGAAGATGATTCTGGTGATGTTCTGAGTGGTGACAGCTATCTTTCCCTGTAAACACTGGGAGCTGGTGTTAAACCGAGCTCGGCAGGGCTGACCCTCCTCCAAAAAGGAGCAAAAGAGGTGCAAGATTCACGCAGAGGTGGGAGAAGCTCGCGGCTGTTGGGACTTGCAGCGCTTTGCAGCAGGGCTTTTGGGGATGGGCCCCCGAAGGGAAGCTTGTGAGTTGTGGTGCCGTGAAAAGCCTCACAGCGTGTTACATGATGCAAGCGACTTGGCAAATGCTGTAACTGTGTCACTGAAATGGCTGAGCCACAACGCTGAGGGAGAAGGTTTAGCCTTGAGAGCACATTATACCCATCCCCGGTGCACGGGGCAGGCCGGGCACGCCGGTTCTGCCGCAGACTGCCGCCAGTGCTGCGTTTGGGAGGGGTTTCTTCTGCTCTCTTTTGGGATTTGAAATTTGCCGGTTGTGTGGCTGAGATCACGTAACAAGGCGTATAACTGGGGAGATGCTTGAGAAATATTTCGCTAAGGGCTTGGAAGATGAGCGTGAGGATTAGGGACAGCATTTTTATAACGCCTTCAGCCCAGCATCCTGTTTTACTCCTGCGACAAACTGCAGTTGTGCAGAAAGCAGCTATTGGCATTTTTAATGTCTCGTTCCCTCAAGCAGCTAGCGGTAGCTGTTTGCTTTTAAATGTCATTATTTTCACCCACAGCAGCTGGAGCCGAGAGGTACAAAGTAAAGGGAATGGCTTTAGAAATGAGGCTTCAAGCCTGATTTGGGTTCAGGCTTCAAACCACCCGCTCTGACAGGGCTGGGCAGCGCTTTGTAGCATGGGCGTAGGTATGTGTGGGTACACAGAGTCTACGTGTGTTGTTCCTGTCAGGTGTTAAAGTCCAGCGTAAAGCAAATACCAATTGCAAGTAGCCCTGAAATGTCTTTTTTTTTTTTCTTTTTTTCCCCCTGTCTCTAAACCTTTGCTGTGAAACAGAACTCTCATATTTTCCATTCCTAATTCAAGAGCTGGAGGGATGCTAAAGCCAGGTATCAAATTACAAGAGAAAGAGTGAAGACATTTGGTTGCAGCTTCATTGGCTCCCGCACTACACCCAAGCGACCATTTTCATCAGCCCCCAAGTCAATGTTAGAAGGGAAATCATCAGTTCTCTAAGTCTGTCCTTGGGCAGGACAGTCTCTGCAAGGAAAGTTCCCACCAAGAGAGGTGTGTGAGGGCTGGGAGGAGGAGGAAGGAAAAACCCCATAAAGTTAAAAAAAAAAAATCTCATCCATAGTACAGGAAATGTTCCTCCTCATCTAAGCTACTTTAAAAAAAGAACAACAAAAAAACCACCCAACAAGTTTCAACAATAACACTTTTCAAATGAAATCCTTTGAATGGGTAATGTGTGTAGCTTAAAATGAAAATGTGACTCAGCCAGGAATTGTTACTATTACTGGTACTGCTTTAGCTTTTTAAACTGAGTCTGCTTCAGATATCTGGCATGTCCTTGGTTGCGATAGGAGGCTGATAAGAAGCGGTGGCAGAATATCCTTTATGGGTTAACTCAAACTTGGATCTTTTCTGCTGAAACTGAGATTTGAAACTCTCTTCTTGAAGTTAGATATGAACTTTAGCGAAGATTTCAATGTGTAAAAGAAAGCCAAGCCCCTGTGTTCTGTTTTTCCCCTTGTCATTACCTTTTGTCCACCTCGTGGTTAGCATTTATTTTCTTGTTGGTGTTTTCCAGACCATGTTTTCCCTCAGAGCCTATTCTCTCTGTGTTTGGATGCTTTCTTCAAACCTTCAGCTGCTTGTCTTTGGTTCTTAAACTGGTGTATGTGTTTGGCTGTTTCCTCAGTAGTTTGTTTGAGCAAAAGAGCAGCCTCCTCTTTTCCTTTCCTATGTATTCTCTAGGTCTTTCCCCTGCACGCTGGTTTTTCTTTCCCTGACCTCCATGTCTTGCTCCTTTTTGTTCTTCGGTTGCACTTGTCTGGCTGGAAGAGATCTGCAGCCAGCTCTTCTGCCATTTCCCCACCATGCCTTTCCTCCGGTAGAGCTAATGGGAAATGCCGTATTTCCCCCTTCCCTCCTCCCACCGCCCTCTTCCTCTCCTGCTTCTCTTTCTTGTGTAGCTCAGTGAAAAATGCTTAATGAAAATAACTTTGGCTAGGAGAGGAGCAGAGCAAACTCAAGTTACTTATTTCTCTGTCTTTATTTTCTACTGCCTGTCTGTTCCTGCGAGCAGGCACTCAGCACTCAGCCTTTGAAGCTGAATATTCCTGGGAATCAGTAGAGAGTCATTTTGGAAAGGGTAGTAGTGGACTGATATTTTATTTCCTTATTTAAGTGTGACTGTTACCCATATGCTGGAGACCTCATGTGACTTACAACACTGGCTCTCCACGCTTCCTCAGTTTTTCTGCCCAACCTTCAGTTCACATTTTGGTGGCTGTCTTCACCATGAAAAGAGGTAGAAATTGTGTTCCCTTTCATGCTGAAAGCTTAGGTTAAAATTAAAACACATCCTGAGCTGCAGAAGCTCTGGGACTCAACTCCTACAGCCCCAAAGTCTGCCTTATACCCAGCTCAGGGGCTTTTCGGGCAGCCAAAAAGGGGAATTTCAGTGTTGTACACAAGCATTTTGGTTCCTGCTACTTGTGGCAGTTGCGAAGTTGTCCCTAAATTGTAGTAGTTATCACTGTGTGATCGCTTTATTGAGACACTCCATGAACTAGGTGAACCATAAATGTGAACCAAACACATAAAAGCATGCTAAGATGAGAGAGGAAACGTAAGTGAATCTGCGTATTTTCAGTTTATCTGCCTTTATTTTTCCCAGTGCAGTGGATGGTGATTTGTTGTGTGCTGCTCGTGTGCTGCCTAACACGAACAAAAAGCATCCATGCAATATGAAAGACACAAATAGAATTAAAACCGTCGAGCTCTTTTCTTCCTCCTGCCACTTTTCCAGGCCAGTTTTTTCCTGTGTGGACTGTGTGTTGCTTGCATGTTTCCAGGGCTCAATGAAACGTGCAGCACTTCTGGATAACAGACAAAAGCAGAATTAGGTGCTTTGTTGTTACCCATATGCCCAAGATTAAGGATAAGAAAATACTTGTCTCTTCCCTCCCTCCTCTCTACAGACCTTCAACACAAGGAGTCAGAGTTTGAAGAAGTTGAGTGAAAGCCTCAAGGGAGTCCAAGTTATTCTTAGGTCCGTGTAATTCATGGTGGGAGCGATGTAACGTAACACTGAGCAGAGGCACTGTGCGTAACTTTGGACCAGGGCAAGAGGAAGAAATGCTGTGACACAGCCTCTCGTCAGGAACTTTTTCCTGCAGTCCTCCAGGACTGGCTGTATTCCTGAAAGACAGGTCATATCCTGATGGACGTGAGAGATACTGAGTGAGGCTGTACAGCTTGTGCTCTGCAGGTCTGCAGCCTAGATAGGTCCTTTGAGCCTTTGCCCATGAATACAGGAAGGAGGTAGTATGAAAGGTCCTTTATGCAGGTGACTTCATAAAGATAAGGAAAAAGGAAGCCTAAGTAACCAGCCTCTTCTTCCATCTTGCCCTCCAAATGTCTCCCATGGTCGCTGTTAACTGGGAAGCAGAAGAGCCTTCCCTCCAAGGGGTTGTGGATTGGTGGCAGTGCCTGCTTGCACTAGGGCAGCCCAAAGAGCCAAGTCACCTTTGAGAACAAGAGGAGGTTACACAGGTGATACTGGCATGCCCTGTCATGCTCCCTGGTGCTCGGGAAGGGATGTTACTAGACAGGTCTAGCAGACAAAGCTCAGGTGAGCAAATACAGATGTCAAACATTTTCTAGCTATCCAAACTGCTCCTTACTGTAATAGAGGCATCAGAAGAAAATGTGCATCTGGGGGCCTATAAGAGAGATGGAGACAGTCTTTTCAGCAGGGCCTGTTGCGAGAGGACAAGGGTTAATGGTTTTAAACTAAAAGAGGGAGATTTAGACTAGATATACAGAAGAAATTTTTTACAATGAGGGTGGTGAAACACTGAAACAGCCCAGAGATGTTGTTGAAGCCCCATCCCTGGAAATATTAAAGGTCAGGCTGGACAGGGCTCTGAGCCACCTGACCTAGTTAAAGACATCCCTGCTTGCTGCAGGGGGGTTGGACTAGATGACCTTCAAAGGACCTTCCAGCCCAAACCATTCTATGATTCTATGATCTGTACCTTCTGCAACTGAAAATATAGCCCCAAACTCTGAATTGCTGGTTTAGCTGCCGTGTCAGATGGGTAGGAGATACAAGCACACATCATCTTCTGTCAGTGTGGGAGGCTCCTTTTGCAAGGTAGACAGGACGCTTGGGGTGGGACAGCTTAAACAGCTCCGTGGAGCTCATCTACCTGTGCTGTTAGTCACTGCCTGTCCTCTACCCATGCAAAGCTGTGCATGAGTTTCAGGCTGGCTGCTGCAGCTTGCAGTCTGACCCCAGATGTGCAAGGCTTGCCTTGTCACAGCCAAGTGGAAGTAGCACTATCAGATGTCCTCTGTGCTACCTCTTGATGATTTCTGCACCAGCACTACTCGGCTTACAAGCTTAAAACCTTGATCCTAACTACTTATGAAGTGTCAGCCGCTATAAGCAACCGTCAGCTGCCTGAGCACAGCAGTGTCTTTCCGTAGCCCTGAGCCTGGCTCCCAGGCTCTGCAGGCCAGGCTTTGCTCCCCGTTGGCTCCAACATCTCAGGCGGTGTGAAAGCAAAGTGTAGCACTTAGGAGACTGGTTAGCAGTGCCAGAAATGGTGCGGGGGCACGTAGGGCACAGCTGTGGGAAGCCTCTAGCTCTGGCCCTGCAAAGATCACTGCGGTGATCACCACCACACTGGTGGTGTTGTGGCCTTTGGGTAGGACACAAGGACAGCTGCCTCCTACTTGAAATGTGAGGGAGAGATGGATGGGAACAGGTAGGAGCAGAATTGCATTTTAAGCTTCACAAACACTGTTTTTGGGGCGGTCTTTACTTTCAGACCCCTACAGAACTGCTGCGTTGGGGTCCTAATCATTTCTTGTCCTACATGGTTGGAAGAAGAGCCAGCCGAGCATGGTGCATGCTTGAGGGCAGTGATTTTTGAGGCAAGTTGTTGAGATTATCTGATGTTTCACATTTTCTTTAATTTAGTGTTTGTATGTGTGTGAAAGGAGTATTTAAAACTTGTAGACAATAGTTTGCTGGGTTGCAGAGAATGAAACCCCTAATGAATAGTCCATTGTTTACATCCATTTGAGGCCATTTCTTTGCTGAATTAGAGCCATGAAACATAGCTTGCAACTCTTGTTTTTAACTCCTCTCTCCTTGCCCATCCCCCTTCTCATTCCTTATGGTTGCTAAATCCTGCTGTTACCTTCTCTGCACAAGTTTCCAAACTTCCTTCTCTTCTCTTGATTTCCATCTGCTTAAGCCTCTTGTCCAAACTGGGTCACCTTTTGCTCCTGGTTTAGCAAATTTTCCCATCCTTGGCCTCTTGGACTCATACCTCAGTCATTATTTTTATCCAGATGAAGGGAGAGCACCAAAACTTTTTCCTGCTGCCATAGTCATGTCTAGATTCTCCTTTCTTTTACCTTTCCCTCTCTACCTCCTTGCTTTGGAGCTCTTCCTGCACCAGTTTGCAGCTGTGTATATATATTTTTATTTTATCTCATACTTGCCTGCAAGCCCCTTGCCCAATTTCTAGCCCTTTTTTCCCCTCTCTATTCAGGTGCTTTCCTCTCTTGCTCTGTGCTCTGATCTCTGCCTTCTTCCAGTGACCTCTACAATTCAGAGTATGGCTCAAGCACCCCATTAAGGATACTGGTCCTGTGGCTGCCCCTCTGCCTGTCAGGCAGAGCATTCAGACAGCTTGTTCATGGGGGAGTGTGGTCAGGACATAACTGCCTTGCTAAATGGTTTTGTCCCCATGTCTGGTGCTCTTTCTGTGGTGGAAATTCCTAAAAGTGGTACCTGGTCTCTCTGTCTTGGGCAGCATCTGCTGGGGGGGAGAGGTAGCTGCCTCTTCCCCTGCTTTTAACAGCTAAGCATGGCTGGTTGGTGGAGTTGTAAGCTTTTTTTTTTTTTTAATGTACTCTGTAGATGGTCCTTTTTTTCTTAACTGGGGCTGTGTAGCTGTTTACCTGCATGACTTGCTGGAGTGATTGCTCAGACTGCTACATACCACACTCTGGGGCTGTTTCTTCTCTCTCCAGCCCTGATTTATAGATAACTAGAGAAGGGAATTCTTGGCTGTCCTGTTTTGAAAACTATTACGCTACAGAAGAACTCATTAAATGTACACAGCACCTGATACAAAACCAGCTCTATGCAGTTTTCTGGTTTTCCTCATCAAAGAGAGCTTCCCTGTATTATTTAAACAATTTCCTCAAATGATGCTGTAAGGGATGTTGGCATAAAGACTTGCCTGCTTCTCCAGGAGTTCCTGGAAATGGGGAGATTTCCACAATCAATAGAGGGAATGGGGTATTTTGGAGAGGGGCTTTTTGTTTGTTGTATTTTTTTTTTCTGGCTAGGCAGTGTGCACATGGCACATAGTACAAACCAAGCACAGCTCTGTAGGGGTTGCGTGAACAGACTGAAGTGCTAGGAGAGCTTATATGCAGAGAATCTGCAATGACTGAACAGATCAGCAGTTTGGGAGGATTGGAAGGCCCCAAAGATTTCAAGAAAGTACATGCAGACCAACCGACAGTCTCCTTTCATTAAAGAAGTGCTGTGCTCTGTGCAAATCGAAGTCTTTTGGTTCCCTTTCCTTCCCAACCTCTGTGAGATGCCCTCTGGATTGCAACTGGAGGGTAACGGTGTAAATTTTGAAATACTGTTTCTATGTGTAGGACAGTGCTGGCCTCCTTATGGGTCAGAGGAGTTGCTCTAAAACATGGCAAAATCATCAAGCATCAGGAAAACCAGCCATGCTTCAGCCCATGCCAAAGAAAATCCTGCGAGAGGGAGAGTTAGCAGGGAAAATTGACACTGTTGCTACGGAGCTCACTTGGTTGCGTGTATCGCGTGAGAGAGGAATGACTGGAGAAATACTGCACCTGGTAAATGAACAGAGAATGCATTTGCCCCAGTTACAGGACAGCTTGTACATGCATAAAACCTGAGACACTTGGTAGTGGTGCTGGGCAGGTACCATCTATTAATGGTCAGGTGGGGAAGCAGATAGCTTTTGAATGAGTGGAAGGAAGGGAGGAGGGAATTTCCTATCTTCAGAGTATTTCTCCTTTGTGATGCCATGTGCTGTTAAGGAAATCAGTTACTGGGGACATCAGCGCTGTAAGCAGCAAAAGTTTCTGCTTCCCACAGCAGGGATGCTTTCTTCTCCTTACTTCCACTCCAAATGGATGCCGAGCTCCTGAGGCTGTGACACTGTTCCTTCATTTTGGCCTCATACTTCCCTCTGAGAACCCAGGGCCAATACATAAGGTTTGGGATTCATTCCTGACTTTCTTACAATGATTCACTCCTCCTCCTCTCCATCACTGGCCACTGCCGATTCCTCCCAAACCAAACTCCTGCAGCCCAGAAATAGGTCACACACACCACCTGGGCACCAGGCGTTGCTTGCGTCATCTGTTGGTGTGACGTCCGGCGAGACGCAGAGTGCACTGTGCGAGCGCTTGCTTAGCAGGACCTGCTCTCTCGGAGCAGGATGTGAGAACGCTCCTCGTGATACCTGCCATATGGGCGTTCAGAGATGATGTGGGGGGAGAACTCTGTTTACAAAGGAAAAAAAAAAAAGGGGAAAAGGTATAAGCTAGCTCCATCAGCGCATGGATTTTCTGCTGGCTGGTTTGGATGATTTATAATGGTATACAGAGCTTTGTCACCTTTATGCTGACTTGTTCCAATGCTGCCCAGAGGTCAGCCCGTTGGCCTGTAAAAAATGAGTTGTTGATCTGTGTTGCTTTTCCTGGTGGCCATGGTACTGGGGCTGTCGTCAGTCCTACTGCAGAGCTCAGCTGGGGGCTGGAGGGGGCTGCCCGCGATGTTCACTCGGCCTCTCGGCACTGGTGATTTCATTTTGGGCATCCTTATAACGTGAACCTACGCAGGGCATAAACAAATCTTTTTTACTTACTGGGTAGGAGAGAAGCCTTTGCACAAGAACGTGATTTCTCGTCTACGTGGTTGCTTTGGGAAGCTCGCAGGAGAGGAGCAAGCTTACAGGTTTTTCAGATGGGGTTAGCATGGACTAACAGGGCCAGTTGCTGCAACAGGTTAACTGAAAAGGGGATGGATGCAGCACAATTAGCAGCAGAGACAGGGGTATCTGTGAGTGTGCAAATATTTTCTTAGGACACGTACGTTGTGCTTCTCCTTCCTGAGAATAAATTGTCTTAGAAATGCAAAATACATTGTCTGGTTTGGGTTGAGGCAAGAAATGAGGGCCCTAGAGCCTGGAGAGACATGTGTGAGTCTGCATGAGGAAAAGGCACCTTAATTAGACAGGTTGACAGATCCTGTTTCTCCTGCTGCTTCCGCAGTTTGCAGCGTTCAGTCTAGGAAACGCCTCCTGAGTTTCCCCACTGATGCCCTTACAGGAGGCCTGGCACAGTCACCTGGAGCCCTACATGCCACCCAGCTGGATGTCACTGAGACCTAGCTTGTGACCTGTTTGGCTGGATGGACAGCTTCACCGTGAGAGGAGAGCCCAGCACATCCCATGTCCGCCACACATTGTGTTCTTTGATGCTTCTTCCAGCAGCTGGCTGGGTTTTGGTGTGGAGAAGACGGCGTCTGTCCTGGCTTGGCCCAGCTGAGCACTGGGGCTGTGCCTGTGATGGGACCCTGTCCCCTCCTCTCTTGCTGTGGAGCTTGTGGCACCGCTGTTTTGGGCAGCCCTGCTCTGAAAGTTGCTTAAGAGATGGGCTGGGCTCTACTTTTTCTTGACAATCCACCCTTTTCTTGAGAGAAATGAGAAGTTTCAATTTCAGTCACCAGCCTGTTTCTCATTAACCTGTTTTAGTCAGCAAGTCATGGCTTTACTGTGCCGCTCTCTCAAACGGCTGCTCATAAGCCTAACAAGACGGTGGAGCAAAACTCCTGTCCTCTGCAGAAAAGAGAAGAGACAGTTGTACCCCAAACATTAGAGGAGACTCGATCAAATTAACGCTACAGTAAATGTCGAATATTTAGAATTTACAGGGTACTTTAAGCCCTGAGTCGGGGGCGAGGGGGAGGAAGGGGGGAAGGGATTGGAGTGAAGTTAATAAACCTTTTAAAACTTTTGACTTAATCTTTTATTCAGTGTTTGTATAACTCAGTTATCGGCTAGTTAATGCCAGTATTTTTGATACCCCTCCAGAGCCAATACACTGTAAACCTTCAGCCCTGTTGGGTATTTGTGCTACAGCATATTTAATAGCCATGACAACAATTCAACAATTGTATAGCAGCCTCCCCTCCCTGTCTGAGTGTGGCAGGCACCAGAGTGTCTCCATTGGAAAACCCCTAAACATACAGTTTCAGCCAAAACTGGTTTAATGATAGTCTGCTGAGAGCTTGACAGGCTTTAAAGAAAAAAAAAGGCACTTCTTTTCCCCTTCTCCCCCCCCCCTCCAGTTTTTCTTAACTTCTTTGCCTCTTTTTCAAAAGCTGCTGCCGTAAAATACAAGGCAAATTTAAAAAAAAAAAAAAAATTGCTTTAAATTGCTTAACAGGCTTGATGAGACAAAGACTGGTGTGTTGGAGTGGCTGCAGGGAGCTCTGCGGCTGCTTTTGTATGATTTCAGAGGTGAATTTAGATGGCTGGAAGATAGATGGGTGCCAGATGCAGTTTGACACAGATTCCGGCAGCTGCTCCTGCGCGAGGTTTCATTAGCGGCGAGTTAGCCAGCAGCAGAGCTCCGGCGAGGCCCCACACGCCAAAACGACAGCGAGAACACTGAAACAATACAATATTCGCTAAGTGATTTTAATCTAGGAGATTAAATGACACCCAGTCGGTTTCCCGACTTAGAAAGCCAACAGGGTATAAAGCTGTTCATGGCACTCGCTCTACCCAGGCCCTTGTCAAGTATTATTTATATTGCGAGTGCTACCCACCCCCCCCGCCCCCTTCAGCCCCCAAAATGGGAAGAGAAGGGTTGATTTTGTGTCGCAGTCATATTTTTTCCATCCTAGCTGTATAATGTGTTTTTAACTGCAACAGGAAATATTGGCCTCGCTTCGACAAATGCTTACATTGGACTGAAGTGCTCGCGTGCTCCTGCTAAGCTCAGGCGTAGCTGTTTGAAAGATTAGGGCCACAGTCTGTAAAGCGAACAGATTCTTTTTTAATAGACGGGCAAGTCCCAAAATCAGGAAGTCATCGGTATTTACGGGCTCAGGGAATTGGGTTTGGTTTTTAAGCAAGCCAGTGTACTACGATGGATGACTTGATAGGAATGGTGGTGGAGCTGCTGTTCTCCAGGCGGCTGAAGTTTTATTTGTGCAGGGACACTAAAGGTTGGGGTTTTGTGAAGGCAGAGGAAAGGTAATCCAGTTATTTGCAATACAACCCAGGATGGCTGTAGTTAAAGATTCTTCTAGGGGGGTTTCGAGGGCTGTGTTTTGGGATGTGCCGGTGGTGTGGCACACTTACTATGTGCTTATTTGTGCTTTGTATAAATTTTGTGTATTTCTGATTGCTTTAACAAGCGAATCCCTGATTAGAAAAAGAGGTTTTTCACTCTGTTACATAGGCAAACAAACAAACAAACCTTCTTTTCTTCCATACCTGCCACTTGAATCCTGCCATTACATATTTAACTGCTGATGTCAAACTACTCTGTTCGCTTTGAGTCATTTACTATCTTCACAGTAAGCAAACAAACCAGCTTTTTTTTTTTTTTTTGCCAATATGCAATGTGTATGGGTTGTCTTTCGACCTCAACCATTGTTTGAGAACTACAATTCTGTCTAGATGCCTCTGGTAAGTACCCCAAGCATGGCTCCAATTAAGCTTTCTATGTTGAGAAAGTATGCCTTAATTTATCAGGTTAAAGATATCTCTGTTACATCAGTTTGTTCACAGTGTGTTGTGACCTAATCAACTAGGGATGTAAGCCATTTCATGAGGAGTAATTACTCAACAACAAAAAAATGTCTCTCTTTCCTAATAGCCATGAGTGAGTTGGCTAATTGGAATCCATTTTGGTAGTGGCAGGTCAGCAATCAGGGGGTGACCTTGCTGGCTGGCTTCTAGATGGGAGGGAGAGCCGGCAGAAGCTGAAGCGCAGAGCTATGGCTTCCTGAGGCCACTGCGAGAGCATCGCTGCTGCTGGAGAGCTTCACTGCCATCTGCATCAGTGCCCCACGTGCTGAGACTGTGGTGTCTTAGTGCTCTCCTTTACCGATGATGCTCTAACAAGGTTTGGCCAAAACCTTTCCTGCATGTTTCTGGAGAAAATAATTTTTTAAGAGGCTTGGAAATGCCAAATCTACTCTCAGGACTTGCAATGGGCTCTGGTTTTAGTATTGTGACGGGGGGTAAGGGGTTGCAGTGATGATGGTATCATGTGACAGATCTCCATTGCCTGGTTAGGCCTTGGTCAGGGGATGATGAGAAGTTTAGGGATGTTGGCTCGTTATGTCTCTGCTCAGAATAACTTATGACAGTGACAGAGCAATTTTTGCTTTCAGTGCTTCATCGCTTAGGAGCATGGGCTGCCAGTCCTCCCAGAGGTGCCATGTGGAGGCATCTTTTAGATGACCCCACTGGTTGCTGTCCTGTTTTCTACTTCACCAAGAGATTGATCATTGAGGTGCGTTGATTTCTTTTTATCTTTTTTTTTTTTTTTTTCCCCCCCTCCTTGTCTTCAAATTTTGCTGAGAGGGAGGTGGAGAGGAAAATCCTCATGAATTAACATTATTTCCCTGGTGGGCTTTGCTGCCATTTTATCTAATTACGCCTGCTGTTTTCCAGATCACATTGTAAGCATTTGCATGAAGGGGCTTTCACTTACCTCCTCAAGTAAATTAAATAACAGCCCTTAGGCTGGGCTGACAGCATAATGCATTTTCATGTGGGAGATCAACAGCTCCCATACCTTGAGATGGGAAATGCTGAAATGACAGGGAAGCTCTGTGCTTTTGCCTTGAATTAGGCCAACTAGGCTGAGTTAGGGCTACCTGGAAAATGCCTGCTGCTGACTCCTGTGGTGTGTCAGGATCAGCAGGAAGAGAGGGAATCTGCAGCAAGGGCTGCAGAGAACAGACCGTAGTTTTTGGCTCGCGAGGATCCACAGGCTACGTGCAAGATGTGCAGGAAAGCCAAGGAAAGCAAGCCTGTTGTCAGCAGCTTTAAATGCACGGCCCTATTGGAAAGCGTGAAGGGATCTGCAAACCAGGAAAGATTGGAAGCCACAGACATAAAGCAAATGAGAGGTGTAGGCCCTGCCCTGAGGATGTTTACAATGTGACTTCGTGGATGAGGAAGGCTGGACTGGTGTTGAGGTCTCTGGAAATCAAAGCACACAGCCTTGACTTTCATTTCTACAACAAGCTATCCCACAGTTTCCCTGTGCTTCATTTCTTCAATTTGCAAAATGAAGCAGTAGCCCGTCTGCTGAAATGACAGTCCGCTGCTTTCTCTGCTTGACCCGTTAATCCCAGCGAGTATCCAGCCCCAGGAGCTATCCTCCTCCAAATGCTTCAGAGCTCCTAGAGCCCTTCATGGTATCAGCCTCATGGGACGATCCAGTTTCTTCCCAGTCATGTGTGGTATAACATCAGAAGTGTACATTAACCCTTCACTGGCCGTGGTCACTCCATTTGATAGAGTTGAGAGCTTCTGAGGAGGAGAAGAGATCAGGAACAAACAACCATGAAGAAATTTATTTCTTCAGCTCCTGATCTTCTCAGGCTTGTCCTGGCAGAAAAGAGGTTGTTGGAGAGAAGGCAGTGAGAGGAACCCCACTTCCCCCCCAGTCATTATGCTTGGACAAGCCTGGGGTGGCCCAAGACTCTGGTGTCCTCTTGGGCTCTGCCTTTGCAGGATGGTTAAGTGTGCCCAAACATGCCAGTGAGTGGGCTGGTGAGCAGTGTGGCCAAACTGAGTGAGCATTTAGTAAGTGAGGAGTAAGAGGAGGTGGGCCCCTACAAGCAAGTAGGGAATTTAATCTCTGCTCTGCCTTGCTCACGTTGGTCATGGGTGGGGGTCAGCAACAGGAGAGGCTGCATAGCTGGGAGTATGTGCGCATCTTACATGGTGGGGAGCCTTGCATACGTGTTTCGTGTAAAGGCAGAAAGATGTATGTATCCTCTGAGCTTGCTGTAGCTCTGTGGTGACAGCAACCCTCCTTATTATTATAGCTCTAATGTTGAAGTACCTGCTGGCTTTTGGTGCTTATTCTTCTTGCCCTGTACCATTGGTTAGGGATTAAGGTCACTAAGATCTGCTTGAAGGAGTCTGCAGTGACTCACTTTTGTCTGGGGACATTTGGAGAAATGCAGTTGACTTGTTTTTCTTTTGAAAATCAAGATTTCTGTTCCATCAAAACACAGTTCAAGGTTAAAGGTGGGGGGGGACTAGAAACTTTAGTGTAATGGTGGTGTAAACACCTTTTAACTTACATGTTAAAGCAACTTGGCTCTTCCAAGTTGCTAGAGAACTACTCTGTCATGCACTTCTGTGTCTGAGATGAATTTTGAATGCCAGTGAGATAATGAGATTTATCAAATAAAAAGCCCGCCTTTCACTTTGTTCAAGCTTGGCCTCATGCCTCAAATACATGGAGTTTAGCTCAGAAGCAGCTTGTAATTTGTATCACAAAACCACTGCATGTAATTCCTGATGGATGGTAGCCACTGGATACAAGAGGTTTGCAGTTGGGACGTGCTAACGGCTTGCGCTGACATTTGTGCTTGGTCAAAGCCACTACAACAGGACAGAGGACAAGCGAACGGTCATGATGAGATTACTGTGGGAGAGGCTGGGGAGGTGTTTGCCTCCCTGAATCAGGGATTCGGAGTTGATGTCAATCATTTTTTAGCATGAACATGCATGATATTCACGACGCAAGACACCTTGGTGCATTTAACACGTATGGGGAGATGATTCAGGATTGATGCAGCTTCTTCAGTGATCTGGTAGTATACATCCCATTATTAGTATTATTCACTCCCTGTAGATGTTAGAAAGCTTTCTAACAATTCACAACATCTCTCAAGCTCTCATCCCCTTCTCTCTCTTTTTTTAAAAATTAATTTAATTTTATTATTATTCATACTCCTGCTGTACACATCCCCCAAGCAAGTGGGAGGGTGAGTTGGTGGGAGATGACTTGGCTTTGTTGGAACTTCACTTAATGCAGGGTGGGGGCAGAGAAAATGAAGCTAAATTACGCAGATCCTGAAGGCACAGCAAGTGTGCTACATCACTTGTGAGCATGACTAGAACTGAAAATGAATCACAGCCTTGTTAGACACTGTATGTGTCAGTGCATGTGGGCAGAAATATCATTCAGTGTGAGAGAGAAAAAGACAGAGAGACTACATCTTCTAGCGTGTGCTGGTCCCCCTGAAATCATTGTATTGCAGTATTTAATGGGTGAGAGCTGGGAAATGACGGGGTAGCTGCCTGAGGATACTTCGCTACGTCGATTTGTCTTCATTCCTGGAAGTTCAAGAGGAGTCTGGACCTCTCAGTAGTGACACCTATTTTTTAACCAGAAAAGGCTGTAATTGCAAGTTCAGGTTTGAAGCCACTTTCAAGGACTTTATAATCCAGCAACCAAGACTTCTTATAGGCTGGATTTGAAAATGGAGTTGCTGGATTTGAATGTGGAGGAAGCAAATTTGATTTGCTCTTCCTGTAAACTTTTGCTGCTGCACAAGCACACCAAGATACGGGTACGCACATGTGCACACCGAGCTAGTTCACATACTCCGGCCACAAAAATCCAGCCTGGATCTGTAATCTTGATTCTTGTAGCTGTATAGTTCAAACAGGACGGATTTCTAAAATGGAAGTAGGTTTTACAGTTAGGTTGTAATGTGACAGAGCCACATCAGGTGATTTGCTGGAATGAGCTGACCACTAAAATCCGCTGTATACATGTTTATACTCCAGAAAATACTTGCCACAAATGATAGTAACATTCCTAAAGAAGCTTTCTCGCCTCCTGCAGAGACCTATCCATGGCAGCTAGCGAGCAGCAAACCATCTTAAAATTCCCCCCCAGCACACCAAAACCACACTTTTTCAAAGCCAGATGGAGTTCACCAGTGTATTCTTTCAGGGATTTTGGTTGTGCATTTTTTGCATGTTGTGCTGAGTCCTGCAATCTGCATTTTTTTTTTTTTTTCCCCACTAGTCCTAATCCTGTTACTTCTCCAGCAAAGCAAAGGGACCCATTTGTGGCCTATTGATCGGATTGTCAGGCACTTCTGTCTTCTGGTCTGATACTGCCAGTTTTCTATGGAGATGGTCTCCTCCTGTTTCTTATAAACTAAGGTGTTTCTGCTACATCCTAATAGAAGAGAGTCTGCAACATGCAATATGCATGTCTGGGAGTTGGACTTCTTCACTGAAGGGGCAATCATACCTCTGTAAGAGGGAGTGCAGAGTAAGTTTCTTTGAGAGTGAAAAGGGGAATTTATCCCCTTTCTTGAAACCGGGGATCGTCTTTGCTCAACATAAACTGGAAGCCATGGTAGGACTGAGGTATGTTCCCGAATGACACCTTACAGGAGGGCTTGGTTGTTGACAGCACCAAACTACAAGTGAAAACTTTAAGGAATTAAAAACAAACCAAAACAAAATACCAACAAGCCCAACTGATTGTTAATGCTGGTTTTTCTGAAAGCCCTGTTGGAAGAGTATAGAATTGTTTGTGTAGCTATCGTGAGCACTATGGGCTAGACAGGCTCCTGTGAAAGCAGCTTTAGATGCTATTTCACAGCCTAAAGTTTAACCAGAACAAACTCTTGTGTTGTATTTTGTGGGTTGTTTTTTTTTTTTTCCCCCTTCTTCTGTTTCTAGTCCCTTGGCTTCTCATCCATGGAGTGCTGGTATAGCTAAGTTTCTTGTTAATTGGAGTTTTATGTTCTGTTCCTGGTTGGTCTGTGCTGGTTTTGTCCCCATCTTGCTTTCCAATATCTTCTAAAGGCTTTTATCCTACTTGCCTCACTGCCTGAGTCCACACTAGACAGGATTTCCTCTTGGAGTGTGTCAAAGCACCTTGTCTTGAGCAGAACAAGGTGCATCTTCTTGTACTCTTCTGCCTGAAGACGCTGAACATATTCAGCTCCAACCAGCTTTGCTAACCACTCAGCTCTCTCCCACAGCTCGGCATTATTGCTGTTTTCCTGCCGAGAGGATGAACCACAGTCTGGGAGGAGGAAGAAAATAGAGGAGCGGGACCAGCCAGGATGCCGTAGTTCTTTCCACTTAACCTGTACAGTGAAGGCAGGATCAGCCCATCAACCCAGATGGGTTGATCAGAACTATCAAAACTCCAGAAATCCTGGGATTGTAGTTGAAAATATTTCCTCCACAAAGTGCAGCCAGTGCTTCCCATGTCTTAGGGCTGGGTCAGATCCCAGTGCCAGGCTCTTCTGCTGAATTTGGGAAGACTGTGCAGGAGAAGACAGGTGGTCTTAGCTGATAATGTTTACGGGCTTTGGCCCGTGACATCCTGTATAATTTAAAAGCTGATGATTCTAGACACTAGCCTGAGTTTTTAAAACGTGGCTAGAGATGTGGTTTCTCCTTCGTCTCCCTCCCAACAGACCAGGTGCTCTGCACTTTCTGAACACCAAGTGGTTTCTGAACGTTAAGAAGGATGTTAAGCTGTTAGCAGCTGAGGACACAACGGTGCACCTCCCCCTGCCAAAAAAAAAAAAAAAGGAAAGGAGAAAAAAAGAAGGGGGGGTAGAAAAAAATCACCATTGGGAATTTTTTAAAATCCTGGTCATCATGTGGCATTCCTAGAATGTCCTTACTTATTAAATGGGAATGGCTCATGATTTTCTGACTCTTAAATGTGACTGTTTCGGGAGAAAGGCAAGGAAGGGATCCGTACTTGCGCCAAGAAAAAAGTTTTAATTACTTAGAGCAAAAACATGTTCTGAAAAGTAAAGATTTTAGACTTAATGTGGATGGAACAAAAGGCCGTTGTGAGCTATGTACGAGAGTTGCTGAGAGTTTGTATTCTGCCCTTTTTTTTCTGTGGGAGTTATTTCCTGTTGTTGACTAGAGTTCTTTATTTAGAACCACCTAGCTACTGAATGACGGCTCGCTTGCAAGAAGAAAAAGTGTGATTAAAACTTGCTAGGGCTTATTTCAAGATCTCCCCACTTCCATTTATTTCAGGGGAATCTTTGCTAAATGAAAGAAAAAAGTTCAAACCAACCAATGCATTTCCTTCCCTTGATTTCGCCCACATCAGCTGTGACAGCTCGTGAAAATGTGTTGGGAGTCTGAAGTCCTTCACCTGAACATCTCATGGAAGGCAATGTTTCTCTAACAGAGGTGGTTTGTTTTAGGTTGTTCTGGTTTTAAACCCAAAACAAACCCATCAAATGCCAGGCCTCCCTTCTCGCTGGTAAGAGTAATGCGCTGGCGTTCTTAGGGCACAACTCTTTCTACGAACCCCACAACTCAAGTAGGAGTGGGCTCTTGCACTTTCCCAGCTGCTCAGATGAGAAAGTTTCCTTTGAAGAGCACTGCCAGCAAAAAGAGGTTTCTGTCTGCTGACCTGCATGGGAATAGTATTTGGGTATGGTGTGAAGTTGAATTATCAGCACTTTAATATCTGCTTAACCGCTTCTTTCGCTCTTTATGGCAGGGGCTGAACATCCAATTAAGAGTAAAGGAAGTTAGAAGAGCATGTTGGGGGGGAAGAGAATTTAACCTGCAGGTTAACACTACTGGACTTATAGATGTAGGTAAGCAAACAAAGAAACTGGGGTTATCATGACTTTTTGAGCTTAGCAAAAATCACACTAAGAATGTCCCTTGATTAGCATGATTAGAAAACGCTCTGGGGCATGAGGTACAACAGATGGGCAATCACCCCTCCTTGGCTGGCCCCTGGCTGTGAGCCTCTCACAGAGGGTGCCTGTTTCTGCCCAGCAAATAGGCTGGTGCCTCTCTGGAAAGTACCCGGCTGCTGGCTGCTCTTCTGCCAGGTTGTAGGACAAGAGTTATGGCTCAAGACAGCCGTGCACATCTTTCCTTCTACAAGTGGACTGATAGAAGCTGGTTTGTAAAGCCAAACCTCTGTAGGAAAGTGGATCTCTGAAAGAGAGAGGGGGTTTGGGAGCCTTCTGCCCATGCTTTGTGCTGTGGAAGTTTGTGGCTAGGAGAAAAAGGAAGGAGATTCCTCATGGTATTTTCTCCTACTGCTGTCCGGAGGTCACACTAGAGAATGCCCTGGACTCAGTAGCACCATCGATGGGGATGCAGCTCTCCCTCCTTGTTTCTTTGGTCTGCTCCTTTCCCTTGGCCTGTTCTCTTCTGTACTCCCATCAAGCCTCTGCTTTGCTCCCCTAGCAAGGCTAAAATTAAAAAAGGGAAGAATTATTTCTGTTTGAGAGAGCTGCTTATGGCTGTCTCAGAAAGCCACTGCTGGCTTTAGGGAGCAGTGTGCCACATGCAGCATCTGCTTCCCTAGCTCTGTGCCATCCTGCCCACAACATCTCTTTTTTTTTTTTCCCCTGCAAATTCTGACACATGCTGCGTGAGATGGGGGTGACCAGGTGGAGAGCTGCTTCTCCCCTCTTCCAGACTCATTGCCACATTTCAAGGACATTAGCACCCCAAAGCCACCGTGGGAGGAAGAAAGAGTGTAAGAGGTGTGAAAGGGAGGGAAAGATGGACTGTGACGATAAACAGTGGATTCTCAGCTTTCTTCTTTGTCCTGATGATAGATCTTAAATACTGGGTGGGTTTGCAGTGATTCAGTGTTTCATCTTTGCTTGGGAATACTAATCAGGTGTAAACCTCTCTTAACCATTGGCTAATGCTCACTATAAATGAAGAGCTCCCTTTAAAGTGAGCAAGCATTTAAAAGGTTAAAGGAGAACCTAGATGTATTTGTGCAGTTCCCTTTTTTCTTCAGAAGGCTAAAATGCGTTTCTGACCATTACAGGGGTGGTTTTAGGTAGGGTTCAGAAATACATACTTCACCCCCAGTCTGTTTACCTGCATATATGGTACCAGCTTTTGCTGACTCTTTGCTGTGCTACGAGGGAATGTAGAGAGGCAAAATGAATCATTACCACAGGCATAGTCAGTAAAAAGCATCTGAGGTACTCATTCACTCTTTTTAAAAATTATTTTTAATCTCTTCTTTGCACATAATCTAAGAAATCACACATTTTATGAAGGGTTAAAATGGAAAGACTTGTGCATTCACTGCATTGACTCAATGAGTTCAGTTCTATATGATCTTCATTTATTTGTAGTGGAACAGAATGGCAGTGGGAGTTTATGCTACATTTGATGTTCTTGTGCTAGGGTTTTTGCCAGCTCCTTTTTTTTTTCCCCTCTTCTATATATGGTTCTGCAGATTCAACTTCTATTTTATTGGGGTTTGTCACTTGGTTTCTGGGGGTTTTGTTAGTTTGTTTTTTAATAAGTGGTGTAGGTTTACTTAAAATTAGACCCTCAAAAACCTCTGTCTGAAAGAAGTACAGATAAACATAATCTGTAAAGAATTTTGCACCAGGGACAGTCAGAGGAAGGATTTACCATTGCAGATTTGAACTATCTTACTTGGTAAGCATTCCTTGAATCTATTGGCTCTTAAGAAGCTGCAGAGACTAGTTTTAAACAAAACACTCAAGTGCTCAAATGGTGTAGGAGCCTTAATATGCTCTACAGGTGGTATTCCAGCCAGCAGAAGCAGCTAGAGGTGGGTGCATTCATTTAGATGTTGATGTATTAACTCCTGTTTTCAGGTAAATAAGGATTGAAATAGGTTGTTTGTTGTTAGGTTTGCTGGTTTTTGGTTTTGTTTTTGTTTTTCCCCCTGGTAATGCATCTGAGCATGAAGGTATTAAACTCCAGTGACATGGTTTTAAGCCCTGTGTAACATATTGCAACGCTATGTAACACCCTGCATCAACCCCGTAGCCATGACACCATTTTGGTTTTGCGCTCTCAGCCTCAAACACGTTGCTACTGTTGTCCAATGCTTTGACGTGACAAATCTGAGCAGGAACATCCACTTCCAGAAGCCTCTGGTCACTCCGCTGGTGGCCCCATTTGGTCTATCAAGCCTTTGGCATCTCAGCAGGGTTGAGCGCTGCTAAACATATTCCAACTTGCCTGTGCAGCCAGACCTCTTCCAGGATTCAAGAATGCTTAAGAAGAGTGCAGAGGGCATCTGCACTCCAGAAATGTGTGGCTCCTCGTAGAGCTCTGTTGGAGTAGCTTTGGTTCAGAAAAGGGCTGAAATATGTGCAATGGATGTGGGAAGCCTGGTCAGTATGGCTGCTCTCCCTTGGTGAACCAGGAGCAGGTAGTACATCGGCATAAGGGAGGTGGTGATGACCTTTGTATTGAAGCATGTGTGTGGCTCGCATGTTTGACAGCCCCATGTTGTTAAGATTTTCAGGCTGGTGCTGGGTTTGTTCTCAGGACTAGTGGGCGGCCAAAGTCTTCTGGCTTGATTGCAGTGACATCTGTTTACACCAGTGGTTAATTAGGCCTGAAGACTGGCCATGTCTCTCTACTTTTCCCCACTGTTTCTGTGTTTTTTCTTTATTGAAAGTATTCCCTCCTCAGTTGTAAAACAGAGCCTTTGGGTTTATCTGCAGATTTATTTTTTTTTTCTCTCCTAATCCACTGGCCCCAGTATGAGATGGATATCAGGACATCAGCGTAGCCTGCCTTCAAAAAAGTAACCAAATGTTCCAGAAAAGAATGACTTGTGCTTTTGATAGAGACTGCAGAGCGAGTACTGAAAGGGGAGAGAAAAGCAGCCTGAAATGGCTTAGAACTCAGCTCCCTGCAAAGTACAATCCACTGCATCTCAAGAAGCAAGAGTGGAAAAGGGGAGGCTGTTTTAGGAACCCGTGTGCTGTACAGAGATGGTGTGAACAGTCTGGCTCGGGTCAAAAATGAAGCACATCTCGCAAATGATGCGGCCTGAACGGGGTTTGGAAAAGAACAGATGTTTATGAACAGGCGAAAGGATGTGAGAAGATACACAGCAATGGTAGGCAGCCCGCACCTCTGTCAGAGGACAGGGTGTTTCAGCTGGAGCGAGGATGATGCACACCAGCAGTCTCCAGAGGACTGGGAGTGCACAGGGAATTAGAGGGAGGGAGTCATCTCCGTGCATGAGGAATGCAGCAAAACCTCCTCTGACTAAGGCAGCTAATGCACACAGCATTTTTTTTCTTTCCTGATAATCCTGTTCCATAATATTTCCTTAATAATTTAATATGTGAAGAGTAGTCGTTTTGCAAAGCATCTAAATCACTGAGTCTTACTCTCAGAGAAGACCTTGCCACCGTTGTCCTTGACTGGGCATTTTTACTGGGTGTGACTATTTGAGAGCTGTCCTAGAGTTAAGGTTTGTTGAGGTTTTTTTTTGTTTTGTTTTGTTTTTTTCTTAATTACTTAATGAATTTACCATGTGGCACAACCCTTAGTACTGCCAAGCAACAGCTTTCTATTACTAGACTGCATGGGCCCGATCCTGCGTCACTGAAGCCAAAAGCGGTATTTGGAAACAGACGTTGGCATCGAAATCTGTAGGAAGGCTTAGAGTAACTCTACAAAAGGGGTTCATTGCACTCAGAATATTGATTCATGAGCTCCGTGGTTTTTTGCATCTCTGTTCATTTTACCCGAGTAAGATCAGCTGCCCAACTGGACATATAATATATGATACTGCATTAGAACTAAGGCTGCATTTGGTCATGCTCATTAATTAAACTGATTTCTCCTGTAGGTTTTTTTTTCCTAGAGAACTAACAGAGAATGATAATTAAGCATATTATGCATTCTAGGGAACAGTGTTTCTCCTACTGCCACGAAAAACATTAAAGGAGGAAAACACGAACTAAAGCAGAAAATGATGGAAAAAAAGAGCTAAAATTGGAGTGAGAAGGGGGGGAGCGTTCCTTCCTTTGGTTTTAACCCATTCCTCTGTGCCTTGGGATGTGTGGGGCAGCCTTGTTACAGTGGAAGTGTTGCACCAGCAGAAAAAAAAAGAAAAAGAGCAATTGAAATCTCCAGGGAAGCAGCTCGCTCTCGGGTGCAGCTCCCTCCCTGCTAATGTGCAGCTGCAGACCACAGGAATGCAGCACCCCTATTTTTTTTTTGAGAGGCTTTGGATTTATTTGTGGCTGAGTCTTGCATGAGAAGGGCCCCTTTCTAGAAGACCACTGAGCTGACCTGAACGGAGATGTCACGAGGCCTTAGCGGTGTTTCATCACACCTTTGCTTGTAGCATGTTTCCTTCTTACCCATGAGATCTGCGTGGCTTGGTGGGGAGTGCTGCTCTAGTGGAATGAGCATCCTTGGCTGTGGGCAGGCCCTTTGAGTAGCTTCTTCCCAAGTTCTCGGTGGTGACAAGGTCTTTATTTGCAAAAAGTTGTCTGCTGTGGGGTCAGTTTTAGGTGTTTGTCTGCCAGCTCCTGCATGCACTAAAGCAAGAACCTCCAAGGAGAGAAAATGGAGACATGTTGTACAATTACCTGATGAAATCTCACAGTATTAACATGTACTGCAATTAGAAAGGAAAAGGCCAAGCACGCAATTGGAAACGTAGGAAGCAGTTCACCGCCTCTTTTTTTGAAAGCCATGAGGAATGCCAGTGTTGCAGCACACCAAACGTTGCTGCTCTTTCCTACTTAGTCCGTGTCTTGATAGGCAGAGATTACCTGGCAGTCCGTGGTATTTCTGATGAATAGCCAGAAAAAGTCCGGTGTCTGTTGCCCCACTCCCAGTCTTTCCAATCTTTGATTTCTTTTTGTTCGTGTATCTTTAACACGAGGGTTTCTGAATGATCTACAGGACACCTGGCCTCAGTCAGGCAAGCTTTGACCATCCTTGCTCAAAGACAGGGCTGTGCTTAGACTATGCCTGTGGCCCACGTCAGGTCAGTACCCCTGTAGAACAATGCAGTTTGGTTTCTTCTCTTTTAGTGTGTCGTCTTTTTGTGTGAGCAGCTCAAGGGCCTACGTCCAGGCTGTGACTGCACAATTACATCTGTGCCACTGCTCCTCGGGAAGCCCTTGTGAGCACCGTTCCAAAATGGGATGCGTTCTGGGTGGCTCCTCCTCACAGACACACAGACTTTTCCCCCTGCTCCCGCAGGCTCTGGAAGCCTCAGCCGACACACTTCCTTGTACAGCGTTTCGTGGCTGAGTTGCAGGCTGTTTCTCCACGCTTACTAACATGTTCGGGCAAACTGCGTTTGGGCCTTGCAGACACCTTCTGGTCAGACTGCTCTGGAGCTGCAGAGTGGAGTTTCTTGGCCAGAAAGGTCTTATTAAATCAGGCGTGAGGCAATGTGAGGAGCAGTCGGCAGTAGGATTATTCGCCTAACCTTGTCCCGCCACGATGGAGCCTCCGCTGTGCGCACAGCGTAGGAAGGAGCTCTGCTCGCATCGATTCGTATCGTGACCTGTGCTCGGTTGAGAATGCTTCTGAGTGTGGATGCAGGTTGTACTGGTTGTGTTCGGAGGAACAATCTGAGCTACAGCGTGACTATAAACTCCTGCCAAGAAAGGCCCAGGGGAGTTACAGTAGGAAGCAGAAGGGGCGGTGAGTTTTCTCTATGCTAGTGTAAAATTGGAGCAACCTAACAAAGTCAGAAGCATTTAAAACTCGGATGATACAGGCTCGGGCCTTTTACTGCTGAGTATAACATGGCAGGATCGGGGCCACAGATATCAGGCTGGAGCCTGGCTGCTTATTTAGCAAAGGTTATGCCTATGGTGGCGGTGATAGCGTGCACACACCCAGGCACGGGGACTGTAAACCTGCTGCGGACTTTGAGCTCCGGAAGGCAGGCACTGCGTGGCTGCGTGCATCCACAGCGAAATTACGCAAGGCCAGATGCTGCCGGGTTACAAATCGGGTGTAAAAGGAGAGCAGAACGTGGCCCTGAAATTCAGTGGATGTGGCGTGCAAAAAAACCCAAACAACCCAGTCAAAAATGTACAAGTATGACAGATATTCTGGCTGGCTTTTGGGTAGACTGAAGCCCACTGGACAGGTACCGCTCCACTCAGGCCCTGAAGAAAATGAATCTCTTTATTTAGTGATTTTTATTATGACTTATGACTCTCTTAATTTCAAGAAGAGACTTGTTTCCCCAGGTAGAAGGACCAAATTTCAGCGCTTTGCTGTTGGAATGTATCCATCCAGGGGAGACTGGTGTTAATTTTTGCCAGCTCCCGAGCAATTTGCAAGTCACTTGTCAAAATTCAGTAAAGGCCTTGAGAATTGCTTTGCAGATCTGGTTCAGAGCTACCTCTGTACTGCAGACAGAGGATGCAAGAGTTTGGATCTCCTTAAAGTCTGATAGCACGAGTGGAAGGGGAGAGGTGCAGGGGCCTCCAGACCTGGCGAAGTCAAGCAGCGGTTTGTAGATCTGATGCCCTTTCCTCCCGTTTCAGCGCCTTCAGCAGAGCGTTATCTGAAATACCGGTCTTGGTGCTTAAACCTCAGTTAGATGGGCTCTTTTCACTTATGGTTTTAGGAATTCATAAAATCATCACTTAATCTCCCTCTGTTTTGGTAGATTCACTAATTTTAATTGTTGGTTGCTTGAGGGTTTGTTTTGGTTTGGTTCGGCTTGGTGTTTTTTTTTTCCCCATGGAGGATTTTTGATATACAGTTTCCAGGTTAAAGAAACCTTCCCCTAAAAGCATCCTTCTTTCCCTTTTCGTTTCTTTCTTTTTTTTCACAGCTGAAAATGGAACTTCATTTCTGAGAGGACCATCAGCTGGACTGATCACGAATCATTACAGACCATTTTGAGCATAAGACCTAAACGAGCCGTGGTATTAATGACCAATAATCGCCTTCATGGCGAGTCTTAAAGCTCGATTGTCCCCAAGTACAGCGGGTGTGGAAGGCGGGCATGACCCGAGGGGCCGCAGCCGAAGCCGTGCGGGGTGTCGGAACGGCCCGGAACGCAGCCGTGGGGGGAACCTTAAAATAATCCTCTTCTTTCCAGATAGCGCCCGGGGACGAGCTCTGCCCCCCCCGCCCCGAGCCTTGGTGCGCTCGAACATCTCCGTGTGGCCTCATTTTTGTGCTCCGGGGGTACGGCGCAGCCCGAATTACCAGCGAGGATCCCGCGGAGCGGGGGGGCCGCCGCCTCCCTCGGCTCCCAGGTGAGCTCCCGGGGCGGGGGGGCTGCCGGCGGCGGCTCTTCT
>VZZY01002675.1:61612-149298 GCA_013400335.1 Eurystomus gularis
CCTCCATGCGTTAGTTCTCAGGTGGAGCTGCATGTGGTGAGTGGGGCTGGGGGGGCTGCGGGCTCGGGGGGAGCGGGGACCGCGACAGCCGCCCCCGGCTCGGCGAGGCAGCGGGGCTCGCTTTATCTCTGCCTTTGAATTCGTGCCCGGGCAGAGGAGCTCGGGGCGAGCGTGCCCTCCTCCCCCTCTCCTCCGGGTGCGATGAGCAGAGGAGGGAGAGCGGCGGAGCCGCTCTTAAAATACCTCCCCCCGCCTCACCGCCCCCCCGCCGGTGCCCGGGGATCCCGGGCCGGAGCAGGTGCGGGAGCGTAGTTGGAACAGACTTTATTTTACCGGGGCTGCCGTGCCGGCTCCGGCAGTGCGGGCGGTCGTGCTCTCTGGAGCCGCGCTGCTTCCGACCCGAAGGAACCGGCTTTCCCCCGGTAAGTTGGGGTGTGCGCCGGGGAGCCCCGGGCGCGGACAGCCTCCTGAAGGCAGCTTCTCCTGGCCCTGCGAGGGCCCCGGGGAGACTTTCACTGGGCTGGATGGAGCGAAGCTGACATATGGCCGGACCTTCCCAGGGCTTGGGGTGAGGGCGGCAGCAGGGCAGGGGATTAGCGGGTCTTCTCCCCGGGCTTGGGTCCTCCCGGCAGCACCGCCAGCACGGAGAAACAGGCGCCTGGGGGGTTTCTGGCGGCTGGGTGGGTCATCTTTGGGGAGAGATGGTGAAAAAACTTGTTTGCTGGGATTTCCTTCGGGGTGGGGGAACGCTTTGAAGAAAAAAAAAAAAAAATCCCTTTGCAACGTTACTTTCATTTAGAGCGTTTGCTGCTTTACTCGTGTCAGGATCTGGAGAGATAAGTTCTCCTTGAGTGAAAATAGGAGCGCGGCGCCGTCATTTCTTGCATTTTGTGAAGCACAGCTGGAAAACCCAGGGCCACTTTTGTTGCAAATCTGCGGAGGGGTTTGTGTGCCGTCCCCTGGGACCCTTGGTGCCTGATTTACAGCTACGGGTCAGCTGCCGGCGTGAAATAAAGCGAATGTGCCCATTTCATCTCCATCTGGGGAGGCTGTTTCAGCCCCTTCGCCCCAACTTCAGCGCAGCTCGCCGAGCTGTTGCGTGGGGCAGCCTCTGTTCAGACAAGTCCAAAGCTCCCGGGATCTGGAATGTCCAGGCTTTTTCAGCCAGTGCCCGGTGAAATCAGCAGCGTGACTCTCTCTGCCCTCCGTGGGTGCTGGATTTGGCCACCGTAGAAGCAGCAATTGCTCCAGCCGTGGTGGTAGAGGGCTTGGCCACCCCCTGACATCAACCTGTGCTTGTGTCTTCCAAAGGGAGCAAACAGTTGCTGTTTGTCTGAGTAGAAATGACGCTTCCTACCTTGCTATTCTGATTTTTTTTTTTTTTTTAGGGATTCACCTGCACAAATGAAGGTGCCTCTGCTTAGGGGCTTCTCACAGGGTACAAAATCGACAGAGGCACCTCAGTTCCCATCTACACGTGCGGGAAGCTTTCACATGGTAACACGAGCTGGAGGAATGAATGGTGTTTTCTTAAAAGTTGCTTCTGGTTGTACTTATATTGCCGTAGAAATTAAGCAGTTGGTTAAGCAGGGTAAACTGAAAGTAGCCCTTTCTGCCTGAAGTTAAACTGCATACATTTTTACATAATAAGACAGTATCTTTGGAATCTGATTTCACATGATGAGCTAGTGGTGGTGGTAGAGATAGGAGGAGGATTAGCAGGTTGTGCTGCCAGACAGGTATCTGAGAGCGTGTCCTAGGGAATACTTCCATTGTCCAGGCCAGTATTGCAACATCTAACCTAACAGCTGTAGGTCTTCCTCCTTTCCTGACTGGTCCGACTTCCATTTAAGTTGGTAGCAAAAACCACCCACTCCTCTTCTGCAGGAACTGGATTGGACTGCTAACGAATGAAGCTAGACTTTGTGCATATTAAAGCACCGCTTTGATTTTTGTGTCAAGCTGATTTCTTTTTCTCTCAAGGTGATTAAAAACAAACAAAAAGAAACTTGCTAGCCGTAGGTACTTCAGGTTTTGTCCGTAGATGAGGCAGTCAGAAAGAGCATTAAATATGTCTGTAGGTGCTGACTTACTAAGAATCGTAATTGTATTCCTTTATACACCTGCTCTTTTTAATGGGTAAGATGAAATAATGACAATTTCTCAGTGTTTTGGTGGAAATAATCCAAGCAGTCAAACTGTCTGCCTGAGAGGCATCAAGGAGTTTGAGATAAAGTCCTAATATCAAGGGAAACCTCACATTTCATATTCTTATTCTTTTTTAGCTTCCATGAAGTACAACAGATCTTATGCAATATCTAGCTTGAAGGATTTTGCCATAATTTACACAAACTGCTTTTATTTTTCCAATAAATAATTCATGGAGAAAAAAATTTTTTTAGGAACTCTGACTTTTTTCACGCTGATGTAAAACACTCTTGGCACAGTTCATCTCTGGCAGCGCTAACACTAGACAGGTGATCCAAAATGCTTGTGACTATTTTTGCTTTTATGTAACATCTTAAAGTGTAATCTGTCAAGCAAGGAGAATGCAGTACTTTGAAAGTGTAAGCAGTCTTCTGGTGATCTACTTTTTTATAAGGGCTGGGTAGCGAGAGAGACACCTTCTTTTAACTCGGCTTTATATGTGTAACCGGCTCACGAGGAGGCAGCTCCAGTTGCAGCGGTTCCTTAACACTCACCCACACAAATCTGTGCCAGAAACAGCAGCTTTCAGTTACCAAGTCCAAAGATCAGAAGCGTTCCAAAGGAGAGAGCAAGGTCCAGCTTAAATGTAAGCAGGTTGGCAGCCAGCACAGATCTTTAGTGTAGATGAATCTTTTGCTAATTAATAGTTTGTAGAAAGTGGAATTTGCCAGTCTCAGAACAGTGCTCGTTTTCTTCAGGGGGATATAATTGCATGCTTTCTGCCACTTGTTTGATTTCTAAACATCCATCAGTCAGAGAAACTGCTGTCGCAAAGAGGTGCCTGTTTTCTGTAAATGGAGAGAGACCCCCCAACATGTGTTAGTTCTTTAATTCCTTTATAAACAAAGTCAGTTTTGGTGTTTGCTGTAGTGGAGGCTTCAGGTTTGTTCAGCATGACCAATGCAAACTCTCTAACAAAAAATAAGATAACAATGCTGACCGTTCAACCCAAGTGGGGAAAGAAAGCCCTGCAGGGCTCGCTTTGCTGTTGGGTGCACTGAAGTCGAGCAAAACAGAGTCCAAAGCAAACCAAACTTGGGGCTGGGAGACAGCAGAGGTTTTGTGGAAGAGAGAGGCCTATATGTCCTGCGCTGATGACAGCAGGGTCCCTACCCTCTGTCTCGTGGCTGTATGGATGTTAAAAGGTAGGTCACTGTGCAGAATAGAAACTGTACGGCGACCTTTGCTTCGCTGGTGGCTCCCAATGAGTGTGTCATTGCACAGTGGCCAGGAGGAGCTGTGAAGATGTGCTAGACCTGCAGTTGGGAGATTCCTCTGGTGCAAAGGGGAATTCCTGGGTGGGGAAGAGCTGATTTGAGGGGCATTTCCAAGGGAGAGTTTTGGGGCAGTCTCCAGGGGCATTGGTCTTCAGAAATGGCTTTAAGTCATGATGAGGAGCAAGATGGCCTGAAGGGACCGAAGAAGCTGTCAAGTCACCAGAGAGCAAATTTTTGGTTTTCACGTGACCCTTCTTTGAGGGTGGAGGCCCAGCTAGCTCAAGTGAGACAGCAGCAGCCACCACATCAGAGTGACTGTGGATTCAGGCTGCTGCAGTGACGCTAAAAGTCCTGTGTTTGGTGAGTTCAAACCATTATCCTTCCAAATAAGGGGCCAGGTTTGGCACTTTGCTCTGCTTGGTACGTAAAACCATAGGTGCTGCCATATAACGCCTGGAGTTCCCAACCGATAGAGTATGAATCAGAGTTTTGAGGAGCAGTGGGCTTAAAGAGGAATTTCTCATTAATATCCCCCGGGAATCGAGTTTTAAGTGGCGCTGAATGACATGAGTCTCGGTCTGTGTAATTATTAGGAGCCAAAGCCTGTTTGCTTTCACACCAGTAAGATGTATTGGATTTCATCTGACAGCTTCTGCTGCCAGTGAAGTTAGAATAAAAATGGTATTCTTAATATAGTAGAATACAAAGAGAAAAGTGCAAATGCGGGTTGTTTTCTTTCAATGTTATTTTTAAAACTGGGCAGTATATGGAATGAGCAGAAGAAAGAAGTTTCTTTTTCAAAGGAACTCTGGGTTGGTGGAAAGATCTGAACCCGCCCTAAAACTTGCTCAGATGATCTGTAACAAACAAAACTGTTTTCTTGATCCCAGATTTCCCACCCCCCTGGGAGACCCTGGTGCTGTTTGAGCCACACTCACCTTTAATGGAAACATGACAATTATTGTCTGTTTTCTTACGGTTTCTTCTGGTAGCCTGTGACATTAGTCCTTAAAAAAACTGCTCTCGTGCCAGGCAGGCAATAAGGTTGAGTGAACTGTGCTATAGAAAGAACCACCCATGATTGGAGGTAAACTATGCGGATATATGTTGGGGTGGAGGTTGAAAGGAGCGTGGAGGGCATATTTGAAGCAGACTGTGCAACTGCTACAGCAGGTCTGACTAGTTTGAGATGCCTAAAGGCAGCTTTGTCTTAACTTCAGGTAGCTGCAAAATGAAGTTTTAAAACCTAATTCAGAAATACATCATCGTCATCTTCCGGTGCCTCCGCAAACTCTTTACTTTTCATGTGTTTTCGCAGGCATTCTTTCGCCCTTGGAAGAAGCGCTTAATAGATACACGGCCACGTGCATGCCTGTCGTTTGCATATTTTAAAATATACATTTCATCAAGATAGGAGACGGGCGTTCATGCACAGACCACAGGGTTTTCTTTAAAACAGTGGTAACATTTTGCTTTCTTATCACCCTGTGTGCATGTGAGAGCGGAGCCGCTCTGCTTAAGCCCTTTTGGCATAACATGATTTGTTGCTGGTCTGTTCTTGTGCCTGTCCCTGTGTAGGAGGAGGGACTTACACTCTATTAGCCTGTGCTGCAGTCAGAGGGGTTTTGACCGGGGTCCTTCCATGCTGGCTGTCCCAAGGGTACGATACCCTGCTTAGGTTACCCTCCTGTGGTCTAGCTCGTGGTGTCCCTTACCCTCCTACTCCATCTGTTTGGCAAAATTGGCTCTTCTAAACAACCCCTCGCCTTTCCTCCCCTAGCTGAAGTATTCCATAAATAACTCGCAAATGAATAGAAGAGAGAGAATGCTTTCTGTGTGTAGCACACTGTAAAGCTTCCTGTCGCTGCCGTGCTTCCCCTTGCTGGCAGTGGAACATATATCTGATACATACATGCTCTTATGCAGGTTCCCTTTTTTTTAATTCTGGGGAAAATCGGTGTAATACTATCTTGGGTGAGGTGAATGGGTTGTGCCTGACTGAATATGAAGTGAACTTTAGGACATTTAGTTTCAGTTTCCCAATCTCTTCTCCTTCTGTATTTTCCACTCCCGGTTTCCAAAGACTTAGTTTGTGGTTAAGTTTGTTTGTGCCATGTTAATTGACCTGTACTAAGCCCGCTTCACAATACAGATTTAATACATTTAATGCTGTTAAAATATGCTATTAAAAGGACATCCCCATATAAGTTTAAATGATTTATTGGAGAATGTTTAGATTAGTACGCGTAAAAGTTATGTGGATCCCATGGCGGCTGTTTTAAAGGGTATCGCTTTGGTGTAGTAGTTTTACTGTGAAATCAAGCAGGTGCTACGAAAAGTGGGATCTCTTTCGTCTCTAAGTTGTAGCTGTTACAGGTTGAGAATAGTTCAAGGCTGGCCAAAGTTCCCTTTATCAGTTTTCAGAAGGCTTCTCCATAGGATGTGAAAACACATGCTGTATTTCAACAAATGCAAGAGCCTTAGCACACTGGACTGAAGGGCCAACAGTTATCATCTTGTCTAACATCACTTAACACCGTCTTAGCAAACTTTCATGTCAAACGTTAACTAACTTCTTTTTTTTTTTCTCACTGGTGCTGGAGAAATGTCCAACAGCTTTTCCACCTCCTTAAGAGAAACTTGGGGTGAGTGGGTGCTTTTTCACAGAACATGCTTGTTTGCAGGGCTGTGCTCATTTCGTTCAAGCAAAAATGTTGAAAACAACTCATGCTCTATAGCCGCTTAAAAAAATGCCAGGGAAACACCTTTCTTTTCTTCTCTTGTAATTCTCAGTAGCAAGAAACTGTTCAGCAAATAGAATCTGCAGGCCAGAAACTGAAATGACTTGTCATTGCTGGGATGCATGTTGTTTTTTGCAGTATACATTTCTTTAGAGGTGTTTTATTTTTTTTCCCTTTCTCCTCTTCTTCCCCCCTGCCATTTGCTGCTTTTCAGTTTGACTGTGATAATTTATTCAACACTGTTTTCAGAGCAATAACCTACTTTTTGGCAAACCATTCAGTTCTTTCCACAGTAGCATGTGTATTTTTTTTTTTCCCCATGCGTTTATTAAGGGTCTGTGACGGGGGAAAAACAAGGTATCTTTGGGGAAAAGATGCTACGATACGCTTGAAAGCAAGGATTCAATCCAAGTAATTATATACGCGAGAAAAACTCTCTCTTATTATACACAAAGGGGTCTCGTCTCTCTTGGATGCACACACAATTCTCATTAACCTTTGTAGGAATTATACACATCCAGTGAAGATGGGTCTAGAGTACTCAGTCCCTACGTACGCTAAAAATACCGGCTAGACCGTGACACGCGTGTGCAGATAGAGATGTCTTGTACAATATAACACAATGCTGCCGTAATCTATTGTTCAGAGCGACATTGCAGGGGAGGAGGGATGTATAGCCGGTCTTGCTATTTCATCATTCTCCCTTAGAGTCTGACCAGTAGCATCTTGTCGTTACAGGCGTGTCATTTTAACAGGGAAAAGGGAGCGTGCGTTTGCTAGCCTCTGCCACTTTCTGGTGGCTGCACTAGCTCTTTGAATTTGATTTACAAGTAAGATGCTTCTTTTTAGCCAGCGCTTTCGCTGTGCAGATGCCCCACGGCTCTGCAGCGGGAAGAAATGGAAGGCAGGCAGGCAGCCCTTGGCTGAATCGGGCCCTGAAGCGCTTCGCAGCCGTCTTAATTGCTGCTGCTCCAGTGCTTGGAGAGATTATGGCTCTGGTTCTCCAGCATGGGCTGTGCGTTCCGGCTCCAGCGTGGCTCCTTGCCCACTGGCAGGGAGACTTCGGCGTGGCGAGGTGCTGCTTGCGGGACTAGCATCTCCTGCTCTCGTGCAAGGAGGCCCAGGGCGCTGCGCTTGTGAAAAGAAACCATGACGTGGAGCAGAGGGAGCTTCTTGGCTGATCCCGGGGAGGCTTGTGCTTAGAAGCCCTCGCATATTTTTCGGGTGACAACAAGCAGAGCCTGCTGAATAATCAGCTAATCACATAGTAAAGTCAGAGGATCTGGGCTGGTGCTGTGCCTGGTCTTATTTACTGCAGCTCTGATTTCCTCCTGCTGATGCCCAGGTGTGTAACACAGCTCCTAGTCCTTGAGCTTTTGATTCTGGCAGCCGAGTTGCTCAGCCCGTGTGTACACAGCACAGTATAATTTGATTCATGCTTGGCAGGCCTGGCTGCTTCTCCACTGCCACGTGGAGACCCGAATTTCAGAATAACCTCGGCCCAGCTCTTTGGGATGGTGCTTTGAAGCACAGAGTCTTAGCCAGGCTGGTCGCCAGCGAGGAGGCTCCTGTGTGGTGACACTGGTGCTGTTGTGAGTAGATGGTGTGCGCAGCCCTCCTGGGGAAGGAGGTAAAGAGGATTCAGCAGAGAGGTCATCCGAGGAGAGGGTGGCTTTGCCATCTTGCCGAAAACCTCTCTCCCTGTGGTAACTAACCCTGACAAAGCAGCTCCTGGCAGTGGGAAGGGGGAAATCCTCCACCCTGGCCTGACCCAAAGCAGGTGCTGCTGGGGCTGGTTGTCTGTGGGGCCGTGGCTGCACCGGGCCTGCCGGGGGCAAATCGTGGAAAGCTTGTTGCATAAAACTTCCAGGTAAGGACGAGACCAAAACAGGGCAGGCTGGGCTCTTGTTTTTGTCTGCTGGGCACTTTCGTAAGGATGCTGATGGGAAGTCCTGTCTGAAGCAGAACACGTGAGAATTGACATTTTGTCTGTGTTAGACCTTTGCGATAGAAATTACTTCTGCTGGGCAATCCAAACCCGTTCTCTTTTCAGTAAAGGCAACTGCCTCCCTGTACGTGAATAAAACCTGTCTTGAATAAACGTTTTCTAGCCCCAGTGTGTTACAAAGCTACGTTCTCCCTCTTTCTTTGTACTGAAAAGAAGTTGTCGGAGCTGCTAGGAGCTCTTGCTCTTGGCTTGGGCCTCGCAGCTGGTTTGAAATCCGCCGAGCTAGCGATCCACGCGCAGAACCTGTGCCGTCTTGTTCACCTTCGGATTCTGCCAGGGTAGTCTTTAATGGCTTAACGAGCTAACAAGTGCTCATCTGATATAAACTTGCATTAAGTTCTGCTACCCTGATAGAATTCCTAATATTATAAACACCCTTAATAACACGGTTATAATCTAGAAAGCCTGCTCTCCTTTTTCCAAACAATTACTTAATGAGGCAGTAATTTATTCTAAGCTATACTTATTGGAGCCCATTCCAGCTTTATCAGACATACTCTGTTTGGTGTGTGCAGTTAGTCAAAAACACTAAAACTGCTCCGCTTCTTCCAAGGGAACATGCTACATTTAGCAAACTGACAGCATTAGAAACTGTTTCCAATTTAATAGAAGCATATGTTTCCTGCAAGACTTAACACACTGCAGAGTCGGAGATTGCTTGAGACTGCGGCTTTGCCTTTTTTTTTTTTTTTTTTTAGCATGGCAGAAAGGAGCTGGAAACCGAAGGCAGAAGCTGTGTTTTGGGTTGTTTTGCTCGCTTTTGTTTTCCTGAGAGCCTTCTAGCAGGGCTTCGACAGGCTGCGAGTTTAAGAAGCTATCAAGAAAGTATTGTGGGCGGCGCACGCTCGAAACGCAGTTTCTGATCATTAACAAACAGCCAGAGCTCGCTTTGCCCTCTGGGCCTCAAATAGTACAGTATGCAACAAGGGAGAGCAGGCAAGGCACGAGGATGGAAACAGTAGGATCAGATTACAGTTTCAAAATATCGCTGGAACACGTTGGCTGGCGTTACACTATTGACTGGCTTCGTAATTGCGTTGCTGATTTGCTAGAGAAGGCTTCACCTTTCCTTCTGGTTAACGTGGACGCTCCTCTGGGAACCTGGGGGGGCTCCAGGCTCCGAGTGCCAAAGCCGGTCCCCAGGAGAGCTGCACAGCTTCAGATGCTCCTCAGAGGAGAGTCTGGGCTTCCTCTGGTGTCTCGCCTCCTGTTTGCCAGGAGGCTTCCATGCCCAGCCCCTAACTAATTCCTGCTTGGATTAGCTCTGAAAGTCACCTACTATGCTTTCCCTTCTTATTTCAACATTGAGACTAGAAAAGAGCCCCGTTACTCAGCTGCGTTTCAGTAGGGAGGGGGAAGCTGCCTTTCCTGCTAAATACAGGAGTGGGGTGCTGAGCACCTTTGTTCACCTCTCTGCTTCTTCTGGAAGAGCTGAGTTTCACCCGTCCACCACATGAGATGGGAAGACTTAGGTCTCTATAAAATAAATGTGAGAAATATCTGCCCCTTGCAGTTACTGCTGGCACCAACAGCCTTGCAGCGAAGGCTTGCAAACATAAAAACAATTCCCTGCACTCTCTGGAAGCAGAGCTACCCAGGAGGCCAATTTTTTGATACAGCTCTAAAGGAGAGTTTTGTAAGTGCTTATTAAACCTCACTCATTTAAAAAAAAAAAAAAAAAGACAGCCAGAATTAATGCAAAACGTAAGTGTCGGGGAAAACAAACCTTGTAAATGGGGAATGCCTGAGCCCTGGGGTGGGAGAATACAGGAGCCCCCTGAACCTCTCGTCTAGGGCTGGGGGGTTTAATTTTTGAACTCACATGTGACATGAGACCCAATTCTCACCAGGCAGCAGTTGCAGGAGTCCTCTCTAGCTAGGCAACATGGACACATTGCACTCAAACAAGCAAAATCTGCATCAGATCCCAAGAAACTGCCTTGCAAAAAAAAAAAAGGAGTAGAAAAATCCCACACCACCCGTCAGTGTACAAATTGCGAGCCAGCTGCAGCACATGGAACGTAGCTGTGCGTTACTGCATGGTACACGCTGTGCTAGCTCCCAGGGATGCAGCCGTGCCAGGATTTAAAGACCTTTGCTTATTCACTCCAGTCCTGACGTTAAACCTCGGCACCTGGGCCGTTCAGCTTTCTTCCTTGTTTTGGGGGAGGTGGGAGAGGGTGCCGGGTTTATACTGGCGTTCCCCTCTGCTGTTCCTCTTCCTTTCCAACTCTGAATGGGCGGAGGGATGCCCGTGCTCTTGGAGGGCAGGCTGGCTCCCAGCTGCTGGGGCAGGTTTGCTGTGCTTTGCCGGGATCCTGCAGGCTGAGAAGCATCATTCTGTGGTGGGTGAGCCCATGATGCTGCCCAAAGGGGTCTTCCCAAGATGTGGCTGCTCTCCCTCTTAATGCCGTGGCCTTGGGGATGTGGAAACGAGGATGGGGAGAGAGAGCTGTACCTGTTTGCCTCCTTAGCTCTAGAGGACAGATGCTTTGAAGTCATGGAGACTGGTTATGAGCTCAGGTGATCCCTCAGGCTGGATCTGGCAGCACTGAAAAGCCTCATGGCAGCCCAGCCTGCCTCTGCTAGCTCGGAGGATCTGGCCCTCATCTTGCCAGTTGAACCCAGTTGGCACAAAAGGCCTTTTTGTTTTGGTCCTGCAGCTATCTATGCCAAATCCTGATCCTGCTGAAGTCAGTAACAAAACGCCCATTGAGCACCCTTGGGCCAGGATACAGCCAATACAGCCCTCATCCTTGAGGAGTGAGGGATGGAGGGAAAAATAATGTTTCATGTGCCAGAAGTGACACAGAAAGTGCTTGCATAATTTACTGGAGAGGGTCTCCAGGAAACCCTGGTAAGGTTCATTTACACCTGAAGTTTGGGAAACTGTTTTGGGTACGAAATGTGTGAATTCAGTAGTCTCTTTGTGGTTTGGGGGGGCTTTTGAGGGGCTTTTTCTGCACACGAGTGTGTAAAGTAGTGTTTTATTTTAATTCCCCAAAGTTGCCCTTTCCTTTCTCTCTCTATTTTTTTCCCCGTGGTTTTCGTTGCCCGAGGTTTCAGAAAGTAACCGGCCCTGCTTTAAACTCCACTTTTTGCACAAGTCCCCGCTGTTCACATCTGCCTCCGGTGTTCGGCTGCGTGGGGAGGAACGGTTGCCTGTGGACTCTGGGGCTTGATCCTTCTACCTTTTTGAGCGACGTGGCGTTCGTTTTAAAAGTGAACCTTGCTGTATTAAGCTGTTCATCCTCTAGACTGACTGATAGGGTGGAGTAAATATGCGAGTAGAAATGTGACTTCTTAAAAATCCTTTTCTGCTGCCCCTCTTGGTGTTCAGTTCCTCTTTCTTTTTTTCCTTCCTGTTTGCCTTGGTGAGCAGGGAGGGACTAGTGGGTTGTGGAATTGATTTCCAAGAAAAGCCCTCCGCCTTGAGAGGCATTTTAAACTAAACTGTTGAAAGCCTGTAGGAATTAACATTCATTAACATTATTATTGGTGAGATAACCAAATCGCTTTTCCCCTCCATTTTTACATATCTAGTGCTTCCTTTTGCCAAACTCCCAATTATTGAAGACTTCAGAGGTAGCTGAGCAGTGACAAGGTATAACGTCCTAAGTACAATCGATAAAATACCATACTTACAATAGCAATACATGCTCACGATGTGCATGTGCCTCTGTCCTCTAGAGGGCAAAGGATTCGTCACTAAGTGGGCTCCGAGACAGAGCTGGGCATTGCAGAAGCTTTTCTGGGTTTGATCGATGGTGGTTGACTCCAGAGAACCACCCCCTCCAAGGCTGATTATCTCTTCTACTGAGCTCCAACTGCATTCTTTTTTTCCAGCTCTGTCTGAAGAGCACGCAGAGCTAATAAAAGGAAGCTAAGTGACATGCAAATGAAAAAAAATATATATTACTTTTGTTTTTCAATTAAGAAAAGCCAAATCCCAAACAATGCCAGGGTTTCTTGGGCTCTGAGGCGCGTGCAATTGCCCTAAATGGGCAAAAACGCAAGATGAAACTTTCTCAGCAACAATGGTTCAGATTTTGGGCCTAGGTCTTCCAGAGCTGGAGCCAACTGGTGGATAATACTGGGGAAGATCTCCAAGTAACTCCCCCCACTCCAATCCCTGGATAAATGCAGTTTTTCCTTTGCCTGCCTTCAGCTTTTTGGTTCCACATACCCAAGTAACGTTGAAAACTAACTTGCATACCAAAACCCTGCAACACCCTTTATTGACAACAACAAAGCGACGTCACATCTCAGTTCTTGACGCTTGGCCCCAGAATGACGTTGGCTGGCAGATGGGTGATGGAAGTGCAGCAGAAATGCATCTGGCTGAGATTGCTGCTCAGCCAAAGTGGATGCGTGAAAGACCCTCTGTGGACGTGACCCTTTGTCGCTGCCTGTCCAAGCTTGTGTTTTGGTGGGTTGCTGTTGTCTGGCTGTCCCCATTATGGCCATATGACTTGGTAGGCCAACCAAGTGTCTTCTGACCCCTAGGAGAGTGCAGGTATATCTCATTTTGTGCTGATCTTTGGCCAGCCTGCTCTGCAAGTTTGGTGTTTTCATTTTGCCAGCAGGAGCTTTGGCTGGTAAGGTGAGGAGGAAAGGTTTTGAGATGAACAGGACCGAATCGGATCAAATGTTGGCATTTTTAAAGTGTTGTTCTGTATCTTAAGATATACAACATTGATTTCTTTAATGCAGGCATGAAACTGTTGGGTGAAGGAGGGAAGAGATGGTTTGAACTGTAAGGAACAAGCAGGCAATGTTGTCTTGAGCTCTGGTGATCAGAAACGATGAAATTCCTTTATGGAGCTCCAGCGAAAGGCCAGCAGGCCTGAAGGCACGTCTGTTCTCAATAACTCTATCAGTTGGTCTACAAAGACACCGCCTCCTTGCTTCACTTTGAATAAAGTGATTTATGGAAATTGGAAGAAAATATTTTTACAACTCCCATTTGCATGCCAGAGGAGAAAGGAATTAAAACTTTATGAAGCTGAGAGTCTAGTGGTGCTCATTTGAGCCCCCTCTTTGGGGGGGGATAAACCCCCTTTGCTTAGGCTGGCATCCTGCTTTGGGGCTTTAATGGTTAAACCCACTTCAGAGAGCCTTACTGGGGAAAAGGAAACTGAAAGCTGTGCTTGGAAGGCTGGTAGGTGAAGTTGGGGGCCGACTGATCTATTTTATCTTTGAAAAGGACAAGCTGTCACCCAGGCTCTGTGAAGATCGAGTGAGATGTGCAAGCTTGACAGTCATACATACAGGAAACCTTGAATCATTTCTAAGCTTCCTGGAAAATGACGTAGGGAAGTTATTGTTGCGTTTACTAATGATGACCCGTTGCTCTTCCTGATCCGCTTAAAAAACATCTTTAACTACCAGCGCCTCAATTTGGGATGCAAATAAGCTCAATTGGGCTCATTCAAAACGCTTGCCCACGTCCCCTGACAATAATAATTAATAATCAAGCGCAGGGAGCGGAGCGTGGCCACCCGAATGCTCTGTTTTCTTTGTCGCGGGGAAAAAAGGTTTGCTTTGTACTGCGAGTATTTTTATGCATTCCTGGCAGAGCCCCACAAACTTCAAAACTCTCCTAGTCCCCAAGCCATTAAAAAATTTCTCATTTCTATAGAGCGTTGCGGAAGGAGCGTTGGTATGTCTTTCGGACAGAGGCTGTCTCTTTTCAGGGGGAGGAGATAGTAGGAAGGGGTGGAAAGCTGCTAGCTCCCCTCCTAACCCATTGCTGCTTTGAAAACACGCTGGACTAGGGGCAGGGGTTTTGATCCGTGCTATCCTGGTCCTCCCTTTCTCGCTCTGTCTGAAGTAGAGGAAAGCGTGTCCCTCATGAACATTGGAACAGCAAAGCCCCCCACCCCAAACCCACGTGCACAGCTCTGGAGTAGTCTGTGGAAGTGACACTAGGGAGCAGAGAAAAACCAGACTTCAGCAGCAGTGCTAAATTTCAGAGGTTTTGTTCACCCAAGATTCCAGGCGCGGGGATTGCTGGTAGCTGGCCAAGGAGCTTGGATGGCAGCCTACCCGTTCCTCAGCTCCGCTCAGCTTGTTCCCTCCCCCCCCCGCCTTTCTTTTTTTAATTGCATAATATGCTAGAAAATGATCTGGATTTGGGACTTATTTTTAACCAGTAGAGGCTCACTTCACCCAATCTGATTTTGGATTTAATGTCCAGCAAATGCTTTCTGAAGCTCTTTCTTCTTTCTTTCTGCATTGAAACTCTTGACTTCTTTTGCCTCCCCTCCCACTTCGCAAGGGCTCTTTGCTTTTCAGTGTTTGTCAGCCATTCTTGGGGATGTTTGCGAGTCCTGAGCTACATTGTCTGTCTGCAGAACCGGTGGGTGATGATCAAATTGGTGTTAGACCTGCCTGGTGCAGTCGTTTTGCCGGCACGGATCCCACTGGGGGAACTGGGAATTGTGCTTGGAAGCAAGTTTTGACGATAGCTTATATGAGAGGAGTCGAGTTTGGGGCTAAAGATCTATGTGCCTGTTGCAGCTTCTCTCTAGGTGGCTGGGGTGGAAAAGCATCTTCCACTATTAGAAAAAAAAAAAATTAGACAGAAATCTTTATACGGTTTTGTTAGCATTTTGTTAAATGGAAGGAGGGACGCAGGGATGAGCAGGGGGCCGCCTGTGACCCTTTTTGAGAGGGTGGCTGGGTTAGTGCTGCAGCACCTTGCCACTTTACCTGGGACGATGGGGAAGGAAAGCCCAACGTTTGCCCCGAGATGTGGAAGCAGGCCGAGCGCGGGGTGCTGCTCTGCACCGCCTACGATCCTTCCCCTGTATCCACAGGACTTTTCCTTGGCTGGTTTGATGTAGCCCATGGAACAGGGAAACTGGGGTCCGTGCAGGTAGCCAGGGAGAGAGTCACGGGGAACCTGCCACCTCACAAGCAGTGGAAGAAGCGCCTGTCACAGGGACTGGGCTGTTTCACTCAAGTAATCACAGATACTTCAAGAGACCAACCTCTGGCTACTCACTGAAGACGGGCTGAGGGCTGCTGACACTAAACCCTCCCCGCTCAGACGCGTACCGTTAGGTCGTGCCTCTATTGCAGCGCAGCAATTCCTTCGCTGCTCCGCGTTCGGGGAGGATCTTCCTGTCACAAAAATAATGGTGACAAAATGAGGCTGGGACTGTGCTGTGTAGAAGAGCATTTCCAGGTGCTCTGAAACATCCTGGAAGAGACAGCACCGGGGATTGAACTGCCCTACTTACACCCAGCTCAGAAGTGATTTATGATGCAGGGCAAGTTTGGTAAAATTCCCTTTGTTTCCTTCAAAATCTGCCATCTGACCAGGAGAAAAGCACATGCGTTTATGCTGATTTTTGTTCTTTAGAAAGCCCTACGGCATTCTTTTGTTCTCAAATGAAACCTGACATGGATGTAGTCCTGAGTGAGGAGCGTGCTTTGATGGGGGAGAAGTGAAGACAAATGGTGCATCTGGAGCGGTGCGTCCTTGCTCTGGTGCAAAAGCTATTCTGTCTGTGACCAGCAAGCACCTGAGAGTCTTACTGGAGGATGCGAAGGCTGCTGGTATCGCCTTCGCCAGGGCAGAAGCTAAGGATTTCAAACGCTGCCATGTGAAAATGCTTCTTCCTCCCAGAAGAGCAGCAGCCGTCCCCATCGCCCAAGGTGCGAGGGGCAGGCAGGGCCTCGTGCTCCCACGTGGATTCAGGGTGTGTGACTAGGGGTGCTCCTGGGCCTAGCTCCTGGAGAGGGGTGCTCATCGCTTCAGGAGACACCAAACTCCTTAGAAGCTTTCTGAGGCAGATGCCCCCGTCCACAAACTGGGACCCAGGCACTATCAGGAGTGAAGGCTCTGGCTGCAGCAGCGCAGCACAGAGAATGGTCTTGGAAATCAGGCTGAAAGACCTGACAGATCATCTTCTTCATCTGTAATTTATCTAATTCTGAGTGTAGTAACGGCATTTCCAGCTCTAGTAGTTTAGTCCTGAGGTGATCGGTTGAATAAACCCAGGAGGTCAGGTGTGCAGATATCCTGGTGTGCTAAAGGGTTTGAACCTCCTGACCCCACCGGGAAGGTTTCTCTCGGTCTACAACTGCTTGAGTCTCGCCCTTCCCCTTGTGAACACACTGCTGAATAAAAATGGGAGATTCGTTGTTAAGACCCTCGGTGTATTACAGTTATATTCGCAGGCATTGCACTGCATCAGGCAGGATATTTAAAGGGATATAGCATCGGTAGCTTGTGCACCTACGTGCAGATAGATTGGGCACCATCCATTTAACACTCACGAGAGTGAAATCTGCTGCCAAGAGTTCTGTAGGTGCTGTTTGAATTCCTGCTTGGAATTTACCAGTGTGGCTGCGCTTAAACACGAGGAACCAGAGCACAGCACTAAGGCAGCTTCTGCTTCCTCGTCAGGAAGCTGTGGGTGATTTATGCAGACAGATTTCCACTGGTGACTCGTTAAGCGTGAGGAGGGGACAGAGCAGCCGTTCTGTCCACCCTGCGTGTGCAAGGGAGCCAGGAGGGCTGGGGTAGTGATTTGGGCGAGGAGAACAGGTTTCAAGCTTGGCTGGCTTCACCGGTCTCTTCTCTTTCCTTTCAGATATATGTTGGGGAAAGGAGGAAAGCGGAAGTTTGACGAGCATGAAGATGGGTTGGAAGGCAAAGTGGTGTCTCCTACTGACGGTCCCTCTAAGGTGTCTTACACCTTACAGCGTCAGACTATCTTCAACATTTCCCTTATGAAACTTTATAACCACAGGCCATTAACCGAGCCAAGCTTGCAAAAGACAGTTTTAATTAACAACATGTTGAGGCGAATCCAGGAAGAACTCAAACAAGAAGGCAGCTTGAGGCCTGTGTTCGTGACCGCTTCGCAGCCCGCCGACCCTCTCAGCGACAACTTCCGCGAGGCCCAGCCGGCGTTCAGCCATCTCGCCTCCCAGCCCCTTCTCCCCACCGACTTCGTAAGCACTACGCCCCTGGAGTCTTGCCTCACCCCAGCCTCTTTGCTCGAGGACGACACTTTTTGCACTTCCCCGACTGTCCAGCACGACGGTCCCACAAAACCACCACCTCCTGCTCTCCAACCAGTAAAGGACAGCTTCTCCTCAGCCTTGGACGAAATCGAGGAGCTTTGTCCAGCACCTACCTCCGCAGAGGCAGTAGCAGCCGAAACAGCAGCCGATGACTCTAAAGACCACCCCAGTGAGTCCAACGTGCAGAAGCCCGAGGGCTTCCCGGAGAGCAGAACGGCCGAATCGAAGCTCATGGACTCGCTGCCTGGCAACTTCGAGATAACAACTTCCACAGGTTTCCTCACAGACTTGACCCTGGATGATATCCTGTTCGCTGACATTGATACGTCCATGTATGATTTTGACCCCTGCACGTCTGCCACGGGGGCTGCCTCAAAAATGGCTCCTGTCTCAGCAGATGAGCTCCTAAAAACTCTCGCTCCGTACAGCAGTCAACCGGTAACTCCAAATCAGCCTTTCAAAATGGACCTCACAGAACTGGATCACATCATGGAGGTGCTTGTTGGGTCTTAAAATATAGAAATATAGCAACTTTTTTTTTTTTTTTTTTAAAATTTTAAGTACCAGTATATACACTTGGTAGTATTTCCATAGTCCCTCCCAGCCCCGATTCACAGCACTGTGCATGCGTCCTTTGCTTGCCTTTTTTGAAAAGAAAAGGATCACACTAGTTTTTTGCTTCGAGCAGAGTTGGAGTGCCTTCATCCATGTACGACCACTTCTAATGTATTTTTTTTAAAGTGGTTCCTCAAGGAAGACCGAATATCCTGGTATAGGGAAGAATATGTATTGCAGACAATGTTATGTTATTAGAAAAAAAGAAGAAAAAAAAAAAAAAAAAAATTGTCAAAGCTAAGCACAAGGATTATGTTGGGGAAAGCTGTAAATTGCATGTGCATATTTGTCTATTTTTTCTATAAGTTTTATTGCAAGAGGTAAAAAAATTTTATTATTTAGATAATCTCAATACCATTTTAGCCCTGTCTAGGTTGACTTAGCAATTCAGCCTTTTGGAGGCATTAACCTGCTCCTCTTTAAGTGTTGCATTTACGTGGCTGTTTAGAAACTGCTGCCCAAATTTATTTTATATTTTTGTACAGATTCTGCAGTTTATGATATTGTTTTTTCTAAAAAACAAATGCTGTTTATACACACACACACACACAAAAAAAAAGCTATTTTGATAGGATTTGCTCACATAGTTCCTGCATAATTCAGATGTACAAGAACCACTTGTACTTTTATACAGAGTTGTAATGTTTTATATGTGTATGGTGCAAAGAGAAAATTGGATCAAATAAGCCTGCAGTCGGTTTCCCTGAATGCAAACAAACAAACAAACAAAAAAAGTGCTTTAAGAAAGGGCTGGGAGCTGCTTCCGTAGGAGTTTCACAAGTGTTTGCTCCCTGCTGTACCCACTGCGCGCTACTGTGATTCCTGAAACTTAGAGCCATGTTCCTTTTCCAACACGTACGTGAAGCAGTTGGCAGGAAACAGTTGTGGAACTTCACCCGAAGAGGTCCCGAGCACCACCGCGGCACCAGCGCTTCCCCACCCGGAGCTCCGGGGAAGGGTTCTGAGGGGGAACGCGCCCGCTGCCCGCCGACAGCCAACCTCTTGTGGCGGCAACCTTCGGGGCGGACGTGCGGAGCGGGCAGAAGACTGGCGTTGACGGCGCCCACTCGCCCTTTCTTGGAGCATTTCTCCTCCCCTCTCCCCACCTCACTGTGCGAAGTGCTGAAAAAAGGCAACTTCAGTATTACTGCAGTGAAGCTCATCTCTTACCTGCACTGGATGGACTTGCTTTGATATCCATTGCTGTTGAAACTGGAGCCAGTCGTGTTACGTCACTTGGCATCTCGCATAGGGTTGGTTTCTTGCATCAACTGTGTTCCCTGCTTTACACTTTATAGACCCGTTTTACAACGAATATACAGACACAGCTTTCTATGCATGGTCCCGTTCCCCGTAACACCTGAGAAGTCTTCTCATTACTGCACCGACAGCATTTTTGGTTTTTTTTTTTAAAGTTCATGGTGGTGTACATTTAATTTAAAAAAAAAAAATAACACAAAAAAACCACGGCAACAAGATGTTTGCGATGTTATCCCGCCTGTTGCTGAAGTCGCTCTGGCATTTTAGTTCTTCGATGGTACTTTAGCTGTTGAGCGCCGGTTACAACCTATATTGTTGACATGCCTATGGCTTCTTTAGGAATAACTTTTATATTTATTTAAGAAATTTTAAATTATGTTTTACGTCATTTGGCAATATTCAGTCAGTTCTGCTCCCTTCTTGTCATGGATGAAATTGGGTCTTGCCTGCCTTTTAAGGAGGCAGCTTTTTTTTTTATAAATTGGCACTTTAAACCGGGCCATAGATATTTATTAGTATATAGCGAGGTAGATGTCACGTAGCTATGCACACGGACACAGTGTAAGAGCAAACAGGTTTTTTTTCTGCAATGAAGGAACTCCTAAACGAAATGCGTCACGTACAATTACGAAACGCGCTTCTGGCTCCTCGTTCCTCTGCCAGGGTGAGATGCGAGGAGGGGGAACGGGCTGAGGGGGTGGGTTTGCTTGCTTGCTTTTGGTTTTTTTTTTTTCTGAGTGGATTCAGTGAAGCTGATGGATTTGCAGTTGCTTCCCTGCACAGACTAAACCAAAATTTTTTTAAAAATTAAGTTATTGCTTCAGGCAGAAAAGCCTTGACCAAGCGCAGCTTTCGGGACCATCAGAAGCGAGGGGGTGAGGAAGGGGTGGGGGGTACGGCTCCGTCTCGCACCCGGCAGCCACCGGACCTTGCTCAGCTGCCTCGGCGGCCCTTGTAGGGCAACGAACAGCCCTGCCAGCTTCTGCGCCTCTTGTAACTGGAGTAACTGGGAAGACACCAGCCGTGCGAGGGTCGTGTGTGTCTGCACAAACCCGCAGGCACGCGGGAGCGTGGTAAGCGCTTGCCTCACCATGGTTAAATCCCGATTTACAGCATGCTGGAGCTGCCCCTTTTTGTTTTTTTTTTTGGGATTACTTATGCATTTAAACAAACCACATGCTCGGCAGAAGTCCACCTCGATGCCGGTTTTGGCGAGCTGTGTTGTTGAGTGGGGTCAGTTGAAGTTTTTTGTAGCCGCAGATGAGGAGGCGAGCTCTAAATCCACTCTGCCACTCGTAAGATGATGTCTGTGTGTCCTTGGTGCGTGTCCTACGGCAGAGTCCTCCCGGGAATCCCATAGGACATAACCATACCTGAGTAGGCAGAAGGTTAGCAAGGCTGGTGGTGCCCCGCAACGGCGGCAGGCTACCGAGAGAAGGGCTCAGCTGTGGCTTTCTCCCCCCACGGTCACTTACTGTCTCCAGCGTGGCCTTTGCCATAGTCCTACCAGCAGCCACGCGTGGAATTTCTCTGAGACCTACACCAGGGATGGAGATCGATGTTAATGTGCAATGAAGTGACAAGATGGGAGCAGAATAGAAGAGCTTTGGATTTGAAGTGATTTGTTTGTTTGTTTTTCATAAATTATTTATTCTTTTTTTTTTTTTTTTTTCTTCTTCTGTAAATATATTTATTTTATTGTGAAGCTAACAACATCTGGATTGTAACATGTACAGAATGTATGGTAGGAATGTATTCTCTTGTAGGAATGTAAATCTGTATGAAAAAGGGTATGGGAGCCAGGTTCAGAGAAAATGAACGGAGTTCCAGGCAGGACACGCGTGGTTCACATGACCTTTATTATCCCCCCCCCAACTCTTTTTCTAACATGGGTCTGGTTGTTTGAAATATGCAAAAAAAAAGGTATGGATGAGGGACAGTTTTATGTTCAAAATCAGCCCTCGTCAGGCTCCTACCCCGTCGGCTTCCCAAGACGGGCCTCCCTCAGCGCTCTGCTGGAATCTGCCGCTGGAGGCAGGAGCACATGCAATCATCTCCAGCACGCTGGCATGGTCAAGGCTTGAAAAAAGGTGATTTTGTTTTGTTTTCTTTAAACACGCATGGGGAGCCCAGCTGAAGTCCTTGCAGCTGGAGGGCGGAAGGTCATTGGATGTTACCTCCAGCCCCAGAAGTTGCGAGAGAGCTGCCACCACCTCATTGCCAGAAGGTAAAGCCAGGCAAGAAGTCAGGACCACGCTCTCCACCTGCGGCAGAAGGTTCGCTTGCTTGAGTTCCAGCTACCCGCCTTGGTCTGTGCGTCCGACCAGCCCGTCCCTGGGCACCACAGGTCTCCTCCAGAGCCCCAGGGGACTGCACAGCCCTGGAGGGGGTCCTTCCTGGAGGTGGAACGTCCCTCTTCAAGAGAATGTCATAGAGCAGTGTCCTATATAATGCATCAATCAGGCACCTTCCTTGACCACCAAGACGGTGAAGGCACCACTGTCTGACGCGGTCACTGTAAAGCGTAAATTGGGACCTTGTGAAAGGTAATTTGGTTTTTCCTCAACGCTGTGTGGTAAGAGCGTGGGGTGTTTAAAAACCAACATTTTTTAAAATCCAAAGTTTACACTTTTATCACCATTAAAGTGAATAAATGGTAAAGGGTCCCGTCTGACAAACGGTTTAATTAACTCTGGCACATCGTGAACGTTTTGTTCTTGTTACAGGGTTTCTTTCGCTTTTTGTTTAGTTGGGTTCCCCCCCCCCAGTCGGGTTTCAGGATCCTGCTTCTGTGCAAGTTGCTTTCAGTGCTTCTATTAATTAATGAGACTGAACATTTTTAAAGAAATAAGGGGTTTTTTGAGCACTTTTTCTCTTTTTTTTCTGAAAAGTAAGCCTAATGCAAGTTCTGGAACCTCTTTAAAAAACACAAATCGCAGATAAAAATCCCAACCTCGACTCCTCTCTAGTTCTGAGCGTAATCCATACTAGCGCCTGTAAAGGCCAAGATTCTGGAAAAGGTGTAAATAGTGTGACATGTTCCGTGCATGGTTGTTTGAACAGGGCTTGTTATTGTCAAAAAAAAGAAAAAAAAAAAAAAAAAAAAAAAAAGAAAAAAGGCTGTATTTCCCCTTCCCCTCCCACAGACCTTAGAGCTGTGCCTTTTCTATGCAATATTACAGACATATACATCTGAAACCAGATGACTGTATTCACATGTAGGTATGGGCTGTAATCAGAAAACCAATTGGACAGATGTACATGGAAATGAGCAGTCTTACTTTTGTAGTTTTATATTATACAATAAACAATTAAAATAAATCCTGGCTTCGTTCTTTCCCTCCACGAGAGAACAGTGGAGGGTTGGGGGGGAGAGGGACTCCGAGCTGCGTGGTGCCCGTGGGAGGTGGCAGAGGACAAAGGGAGGGGACAACCTGGTCTCGCTCTGCTCTACCCTGTGGAACAAGAGAAATGTCACCTTGTGTGTCACCCATTCCTGGCGGGAGGCTTTTGTCCCCGACACCCAGAGGTGCCCTCGGTGGTTGTGACCTTCTGTGGCCATTCTTGGGCTAGGAGTGCTGAGGGATGCTCTGCCGTGGTGGGTGCAGCTTCCTGGGGTAGCTGCGAGCAGAATCTGCCCAGTTTTAAAACATAACAATCTATGTATTAATGTATGTCCCCTTCCCCTCTCCTACAGAAACACAGCTGCTGCATTTTGGATTTTGTTTTGGAAAACCAGACAGAAGACGGGCAGGTTTTCTCCATCCCGGCACGCCGGGCACAGCGGCTGAGCTGCGGGGACACGGGGCGCAGAGAAAAGAGAAGGGGAAGAACTAAAGCCAGCCCGGGGATTGAGCTGCTGGCGGCTGGGCCAGCGCCATGCTCACGGGGGGAAGCGCACCCGGGACTCCGGTGGGAACCCTTCCCGCTCCCGTCCAGGCTACGTGGTGCTCGCCCTGCATCGACGTGCTGCCGGCTCCCGTACAGGCATCTCCAGGTGTCAGCGCATCACCCGAACGTGGGATGTGTGGAGATGCCGCTGGTCCGCTCCCAAAGCTGCTCCTGTTTTTTGCCACCTACCACTTAAGTGCTTGTTTTCTCACTTGGGACTGGTTCCTAAGAGGTGCCTCCAGCCCAAAATGCCAAGGCTACACGCAGAGCCCTACCTACCCCTTCCTTAAGGGGGTGGCTTGGCCACCCACTCCTGACCTGTCAGCTTTCCAGCTCAGCAAGGGCCAACCATTGCTCTGGGCTTTTAAAATGGGGGTACTGGTGAGCTGCATCTCCCTCTAGTGTCTGCCCAACCGGAGGGCTCCCCGGAGCTGCCAGGCTTTTCTCTGCACCCTGCTCTGAGCTCACCTGTGTGGAGAGCAGCAGAAAGCACATCTGGGTTCAGCACAGGCAGCGGACAAGGTTATCTCACACCAACACCACACCTGAGGACTGAGGCACTTCCCTCGTTTCTCCAGGTGACAGGAAGCTGGGGTGCCCTCCGTGGTGATGGATGGTCCCTCCCTCTCTGAGGTACACCTGCCAACGTGCCCCAGGAGCGGGTTCCAGGCAGAGGAGCCTCCGCAGTGCTGAGCAGCAGCGCCTTACCGGCAGCGATGGCCCAGAGCTGGCCAAGCGCTGCGTTCAGCTCTGCTGCTGGTAGCACCACAAGCCAGTGCAAGCAACTCCACAGCTGACAACAGCCACTAAGCACCTCTCTGGGCCCAAATAACTGGAAGATTATTGGAGTGTTTCGGCCAAGCGGTCACCAGCTTTCACAAACCTTGCTCAAGTATATGCCACGTGGGCAGAAACACAAACACAGCACCGAGGGGACAGCAGAAGGCAACCTCGTCCCACTGTGCTCCTGGTGCCCTCGCCCAGGAGGGACAATGCTCCATGCCTCTGACCTGCACACCTGACCCCGGACCAGAGGGACCCGTCTTCCTCCCAGTGCCAGCAACAGGAGTGAGCCCCGCTCCTGGCCCTGCCTGAGCAGCAGAGCCGGCTTCCCTGGACCACACGCATCTCCTGCTCACCAGAGAAACCACAGAAGGGAAAAGCCACGGGGGAAAAAAAAATCCCCTCCAGCCACAGGCAACGCTTTGTAGAGCTGCTCTGAACCACAGCTCACCCAGCAGCTGAGACAGGTCTGTAGGGATCTCCACAGCTGAGCTGTTTCTTTCTGGTCCCCCCCAGACCCCCTTCCAGTTTGTCCCTTCCCTCCGGGCTCCTTTACCTCCTCTACCCCCGAGCCCACGGTCCCACTTGCCTCCATTGCTGGTGGTTGCAGGTTCCTCTCTCCGCCTGGTCCCTGCCTGCATCATCTGCCTCCTCCCCAGGAGCTCCCTCCCTCCACAGCTCCGCTCCCTTTTGAAGAAACTGCCTTAGCAACTGGCAGCAGGCCAGCAAGATCAGGGTTTTTTCCTCCCATCCCCTCCTTCTCCTCCAAATAACGAGCTGGCCAGGGAGGGGGAAGGAGCCGTGAGACCTCCTGCGCTCTGGCCCCAGGAGCCCCGTGTGTGGGCTCACCTATCGACTTCCAAAACTCGATCTCTGGGAGTGGTGCTCCGGGTATGTCAGGTGTTCTGGGGTCACAGGCACGGAAGGAGGTTTCTTTCTAGTCCTCCTTCCCTCTTCTTTTTCCAACCGACCTGTCCCCAAAAGCCAGCCCATTCCTCCCCAGACACCTCCAGATCTAGAGCATCTGCCCAGTGAAGGCACATCACAGGGCACGGAAGGAACAGGTTTCAAATCACCCATTTCTGCAAGGATTTCCTTCCATTCTTCTTGGCCCTGCCTTGCCCACCTCATGCTACTCTCCACGGACTATTTCCTCTCCCATTTCCTCTCCTTTTCCCGCTATTCACCGGGCTTCCTCCCCCTCCCCCTGCTCCTCCGCCTGCTCTCTCCCTTGCGCAGTTTGGCCTGCAGCCTCCGGTACTTGCTGTCTCCCTTCCTGGTGCGCACGGGGATGACATGGATTTTGTGCTGCTGCCAAGCTCCGCATTTATTAGAGAGGGGAGGGAAAAAGAAAACCCGCCATGAAACCATGGAAGTTTGCTAGAAGACAATACTCGGGCAGGGTAACGTCAGCCTTGCTTTCCCTGCCAGCTCACGCGGGGAAGGGATTATTCGGGCAATCCCTCAGGAGAGCCAAAGTGGCCAGCCAGCTCCTGCTGCCCGTTCTGGGGGGCTGCACAGGGGTGGGAGGCACGGAGGGACAAAACCCCCTTTCCTCCACTCTGACGCCTCACCTACCACCGCCTTTTCCTGCCTCAGGCCTGCCAGGGGTTGCAGCCAAGGTGGCACCTTACTCCAGTCAAAGGTTTCCTCCTAAATCCTTCAGCTTTGTCACACGAAGAGGTCTGCCTCTCTTCCCCTGCCTGCGCTCCTTGCTGGGAAAGCTGGTGAAGCTGCTCTGCTCAATCTAACCTGAAATGAAGGGGGAGGCGGAGCGGGAGACCCCACTGGAAAAAAAGCCGGAGCAGAACTTCAGCCTTAGGGGCCACAAAGCTGGGGGCTGTGGATGGGGGGGGACTTCGAGTCCTCCTGGTTTTGGTAGACAGCAGCATTTTCAAGTGCAGCCAGCCAGCTGGCTCAGAACACGGACGTGAGGGGCTATCAGTTTCAAGACAGCCGTTTTTAAGCACAGCCTCTGCTTTCACACCTCTTGCCTCCTGCAAATACAAAGAAGCTGCTTCTGCTGCCTGGAATGAGACTGGGGGTCACCTCAGCCACCGATGGCTGCCCCCAGCTAGAGAAGACAGACAAGCTAATGCTCTTATTCCAGGGCTGAGGAGCACCTTTTCTCAATTTGGAGAACATCTGCCCTGTATGTAACTCCGTCTTTAAGGTGGCAGCCCACCTAGTGTGGGTGCACCAGAACGCCTTACTTCTCTTCAGGCTACAGGCATGGACCTCTGTGGATATGGCTGCGAGGACACAGCTTTAGGCTACACTGGCATTTCAGGCAGGTCTGGTGAGTTGAGCTGCCAGACCTTGGCTTTCACTGGATGAAGCAAGAGTGGGGTCTGGGCCTGGATCATATTCCCCAGGAGGAAACATGCACAAATGGAAGCAGCAGCGATATCCAAAAACCACACAGGGGCTGGCCAGTGCAGCCTAGAGATCATCCAACTCCAGCAGCAAGACTTGATCCCAGCGACGGAGCTTTCATCCAAAGAGGGGCTTGAGGGTCACGACAGAAGCAGCACAACTCCAGCATCTCAAAAGCCTTTGGGGGCTACCTGTGGACCTCAGTGGCCTCCGCAAGCAGCAGCTGCTCTGTCTCCTGCTCTCTGACACTGTCAAAGAGGGAGAAAGCAAAGCCCAGGGTACACCATCAGCACAGAGCTGGCTGTGCTCCAACTGCGTCACGGTCACGGTTCCTCAGACCAGTTCCTCCCGCTGACAAACCTCACGAGCACACTGACTCACAGCTGCCTTAGCCAGGGAGGGAAAACTGGATTTTGCTGCTCTGGGAGCCAGGTCGCTCCCACCTTGGAATGGAAAAAGATTCAAGGAAGGAATAGTGCAGGGGAGCCTGGGAAGAGCTGAGCTTGCAGTCTGCTCTTTTTGACGTCTCAGATGCAGGCGACAGCTCTGGCAGAAGCTACACTGGCAGCGAGGCCACCCCTGTTTAGATGACCACCCCCACTTGGCAACAGCCTCAAATAGAGAGAGCAGAAGCAGCTCTAAGCAGAGTCCAAAACATCACCTCAATCCCTCCAGTGCTGCAGATTCCTCCCCAAACACTCGTGGCCTTGCCAGTCTCACTGCTTATTACTAGAAGTCAAATTCTAGGTGGCTACATTTGTCCAACCTAAATGAACAACCCTAATGAAACAAACAAATGGAATCCTAGATTAGAATGGTTTGGGTTGGAATGGACCTCAAAAGATCATCTAGTTCCAACCCCCCTGCCATGGGCAGGGACACCTCCCACTAGACCAGGTTGCTCAAGGCCCCATCCAACCTGGCCTTGAACATCTCTAGGGATGAAGCATCCTGTGCCAGTGTCTCACCACCCTCAGGGTAGAGAATTTCCTTCTAATTTCCAGTCTAAATCTCCCCTCTTGCAGTTTGAACCCATTACCCCTCGTCCTATCACTGCAGCCCTTTGTAAATCACCTAATCGCCTCTGCTGCTCAAACTGGGTTATTGAAAAGCCTCAACACGATGGGTCAGGGATCACCAGGACACCCAGAGTCACCTGCAGAAGGGAGCACGACTATGGTTTGGACCTCCCCACTGGGTGCCGGGGCGGTGTGAGGTGCACGGCGGGGGCTCCCGGGACGGCAGCGGTGCGCAACAACAGCGAGCACGGCGGTCAAAACGGCAAGCTGCTGACAGATGCTGCGGAAACAACGCGAGGGCCGAAACGCCTCCAGTGAATCACCTGCTACGAGTTGGTTCAACCAGTTTGAAGTCCCACACCCAAAAGCAAGGACACCCCGAGACTGTGTAATGTCGGGCAAAGGAGCGGGGCAGAGGAACGTGCCGGGCAGGAGGGACGGCTCTCTGACCTGGCCCTGGGGATGAGTTTGGAAAGATGAGCGAGTCCCAACTTGCTCCCTCCTGCCAGAGACTCTTATTCCTGCCTCCCCTCCCACACGCCATGCTCCTGCCGTGACCTTCCTCCCGGCACCGCTGCCAGGCAGGAGCTGGCACCCGGAGATCACACCAGAGCCTAGAGAACAGGTCCCCATGGGGAGTGGAGGAGCAGGGGATGAAGTGCATGAAAGCAGGGAAGGAGAAGGGCTCCAAGGGCATGAGACTTGCTGAATTACACGTCCTCAGAAGGGATGGGAGGAAAACTGACCTTTCCACAGCCTCCAGGATGCTCCTGAGGGGTAGCAAATCCACTTGGCTCTGAGCTATCTTCATTTTATTCCTCAACCTCAGTCACGGTCAGTGCTCTCCAAAGGTGAGGATAAAAAAAGAATTGAAAATTTAAGGATTAATCCCAGCCTAGCTGGTGCCTTCCTGGCCCTGCTCGCCAGGCCCAGCAGCGCCAGCCTGCCTAGCACCCTCCCAGGCAAACCCAGCTTCACACAGCGTGACTGGGCGCTGAAACGTTGGCCGGCAGTGTGCTCGTGGGGCCTGAAAGGCCAACGGTATCCCGGGGTGCATTGAGAAGAGCCTGACCAGCGGGTCAAGGGAGGTTCTCCTCCCCCTCTGCCCTGCCCTAGTGAGGCCACATCTGGAACACTGTGTCCAGTTCTGGGCTCCCCAGTTCCAGAGAGACAGGGAACTGCGGGAGAGAGTCCACCAGAGGCTATAGGGATGATTAAGGGACTGGAGCATCTCTCTCATGAGGAAAGGCTGAGAGACCTGGGGCTGTTTAGCCTGGAGAAGAGAAGGCTGAGAGGTGATCTGATCAATGCTTATAAATATCTAAAGGGCGGGGGGTCAAGAAGACAGGGCCGGTCTCTTTTCAGTGGTGCTAGGACAAGGGGCAACAGGCACAAACTGGAACACTGGAAGTTCCACCTGAACATGAGGAGAAATTTCTTTACTGTGAGGGTGACGGAGCCGTGGCCCAGGCTGCCCAGAGAGGTTGTGGAGTCTCCTCCTCTAGAGACTTTCAAAACCTGCCTGGACACGTTCCTGTGCAACCTAGGCGAACCTGCTTCAGCAGGGGGGTTGGACTAGATGATCTCCAGAGGTACCTTCCAACCCCCACCACCCTGTGACTGTGCGAAACACGCCCCGGCGGGCTGCAAAGCTCTTGCTGGGACAGCGGCACAAAGGAAATACTGCGGCCTCAGGAGCGCTTAACACACCGAGCCTGTTTTACAGTTACTTATGCTGCTCTAAACACTAAAGCCCTTCAACGGAGAGGCATCAAGATTTAAGCTCAAACTAAGATTTAAGATGAACAGCAGGAACCTATTTGACCCGACTCCTTTCTCTCCAGTAGACTTGCAATCCGTACCAGGTGAGCAGGACCAACAGTTCCTGGTTACACTCTCTGCTGCAGGAATTAATCTAAACTTTTTGCCACCAGCTTCAGTAAAAGAGGCACTTTGGCGCTGCTGCTCCAGAACGCCCCGTGCCACCCGCGGGTAAATCTTCACGCAGAGAAAACATGCCCTGCTGAAAAGGGTTAAAACAAAGGCTTTAAATAAATAACTTCATGTTATATATAATCTATACCCCATAGGAAAAGCCCTTTTTAAATGCTGTTTTTACTGTGGTTAACCCTAAAATTAGGGACTTATCTTTTCTTGATTATCACACTCATCTTTTTGAAGTGCAGCTCTTCCTGAAGTCGAGCTCAACTCTGCTGCTTTAAACCAGCTCCTAACACTGCCAAGTCTCCCAGAGGTTCACATTCTGCACAAAACAGGTCCTGCAAACTGTCCATCGGCCAGCAAAGTTAATACCTTTAACGAGAATGAATTTAGAGACATATTTTGCAGAACGTTGCCTCCTCGTTCACCCAAGGGAGAGAACCCAGGCGCTTAGCGATGGTTTAGGATCTCACGCAACCCTGAGGAGCATAATAATTTACCAACATAGAAATGGAGGGCTGAGCGGCAGCTGCGCTACATAAACAGTCACTGCGGTGCTCTGAAGTTTCTACCAGTATATGGCATATAAAGCTGGGTGAATAACTGATTTTTCGGTTCGCTGGCAACCCTGAAAAAAAGTCTCTCTCTCTCAAAAAAGAAAAAGCATTTGGGGTCGACTGAAACAACTGTTTCACTTTGACTCCTCAGCCCTTCACAAAAGTTAGCCCAGAAGATCATTCAATATGAAAAGTTGCTTCAAAGAGAAAAATCTCAAAGCCTTTCATTTGGAAAATGCTGAAGCAAAGTTTCTTTTCTTTTCTCTCCAGAAAACAAGTTTGGCAAATCAGAACAACTTCATAAAATGCTTTTGTTTTGCCAAAACTTGTTTGTTGTTTTTTTTTTCCCCTCAAGAATTTTTTCCTCCAGCACAATTTACACCTATAATAACTTAAACAGAGACATAAGTAATCCTGATGAAATACAGGCTTTAAAAAAAAAAAAATCTCAGCCACTGCACAAATGTCCCCAAACTAAAACCCAGAAGAAGAAAGTAAGCTAAAAACCACTAAGCTTTTCTTGGCTCGGCAGGAGAATCTTATTAAGTCTCTGAATCGTATAGCCACAGATTTGGGACGTTGTAAAAATTAAATTAGTCTTACTTCTTATTAGCAAGGCAAGAAAGGAACCGGGAGATTATGATACAGCAACTGCTATTGTGAGCCAATTTTTCAGCATGTTTCTGCTTTTCTCCCATAAACCAACAATTAGCAGACATTCTCGCTGCTCTCATAAAGGCGGTGTGATTTTTAATCGCAGGATGCAGGTTTCTGACTTTCCACTCAGCCTAAAGTAATTCAGGGATTTAATGCCACGCCACAGTGAGATTCTCATTTCATTTCCCGGCTTGTTCCCTTTGAAGCCTCTGCTCATTTGCGCTCTGTAGCTGCACCCACCTATGCAGCAGGCAAACCTAAGACCCAGGGCAGTCAGGAGTTAAACCCTTGGGATACAGAGGAAGAAAAGGCATCCATCCGTAGCACTTCCAGAAAGCAGGACGGCCTCAACCCCTCCTGTTTTGCCTTTTGCTGGGAGTTTACTACAGACTGCTCGATGGCTCTGAGGTCTTGAATGGGGAGACAGGCTGGCCAGCTGGACAGGAGCCGTGCCTTTCACATGGTCCCAGAGAAACAGGTGGGATTTATCCACGTTTTCACTCAGAACACCGTTGCTTCACGTGCCAGCAAAGAATTGGGAGCGAGGTGAGTTGTTTTCTAACTGCTGTAATTTTAAATTAAGCTGGGCTTTAGCACAGCCTGCCTCTGTTATTCACGGCTTCCAGACATCCCGCAACGCTCCTCAGTGGAAACGGGAGAAAGCAAGGAGCAGATATTCCAAACCCTGGTTTTAAAACAGGAGAAAACAAAATAAAAGTGGTTTTCCTAGTTCATAAACACACAAAGATGGGCAGCAACAGTTTGCTGGAAATTCTTTCAACAGCTCACAACTGAAAGCAGCTTTGAACGCAGAGAAATCCTTGGAATAAAAAAAAACCCAAAACCCCACAAAGCAGAACTTGGATCATCTCAGATCACAAGGGTGCTATGAAACCATAGCCCTTCCCAAGGGAAAACTCCAAAGCAGTTATTTAACGAGCCAGTAATACAGGAGTTCCTCCATAAGGCTGCAGGTAGGTTTTGGTTTTTGTTTTTAATAGCACCTTTAATCCCCGAACAGCCGGCTGTCCAGTGTGGCGAGAGGCAAGCAGCTGGGCAGCACGGCACCTCTAGTAGTGTTTCCAGTGGGTGAGGTGTGAAGAGCTGTCCTGCTCGTCCATCCTCAGCTCTTCTAGGAAAGAAGCACTCACACCAAGGAGAAACCAGACATCTCCAACCCTGCTCGGAATGAAAGGAGCTGGAAATCCCTCTGACGGGATGTCGCTTCTAGCCCTGAGCGCTCAAGAGTGGAAGCCCAGGGAGCTCTAGCACCAGGTAGCTCCAGGTACCACTTCTTCAGCCAAAAGAGACAAGATCTCATCCCTTTTCCCCTCCAGTTTACAGCACCCCACAAAACACCCAGGTTTCACACAGTGGCTTGCTGCCTGGGTTAAGTGAAAGAATAAGCAAGCCAGGTTCTGTCAGAAGAGTACAGGGAGCTGGGGTTCCTGCACAGCAGGACCTCTGCAGTCCTTGGCCACGTCCCAGGAGGAGAGATGAGCTGCGAGGAGCTCCAGGTACACACACTCCTGCCCCTTCAGACACAGGCTTGCACTTACTCCTGGTTTCACACCTTGTATCCTGAAGCTGGTGCTGTGCCAAGGAACAAAGACATTGCCCCCTGCTCCCAGTCTCCTCTCACAGCCTTTTGGAAGCTGAGCTTTCCCCACGTCAGAGGTCTCCAGCCCAGGGCGAGCGCACACAGCCTCCCACGATCACTTAGAGCCTAGAGAATCACTTATTTCTTGGAGAACTGCAGGCCTTGAGAGTACCAGCTGCTGAACACTGCCAGGTGAAACCTCCAGGAGACATGATGTGGCGCCACTGGTTTTCCTTTCAGCAGAGGACAAAGGGCTGAGGTTCTGTGAGCACCCCAGACACGACTGCAACACCAAGATGAGCATCTTCCAAGTGCTGCAAAACTCTGAGCAGCGCACTCATGAGATGCCTCTGTCCCGGACCCTGGCACCAGCTTAAGCAGCATCCAGTACCTCACAGAATAATCCCAACTGCACCAAGTCACATGTATCTATCTCATGTATCTTTCAGTGCGTGTAACGATATATAACTATATATGATCGTTATAGATCATACACAGAAGACTCCACGGAGACCTTTTTGCAGCCTTCCAGTATCTGAAGGGGGCCTACAAGAAAGCTGGGGAAGGACTGCTTACAAGGGTGTGTAGTGACAGGACGAGGGGCAATGGCTTTAAACTGGAGGAGGGGAGATTTAGATTAGATGTAAAGAAGAAGTTTTTCAGTCAGAGGATGGTGAGACGCTGGAACAGGTTGCTCAGGGAAGTTGTGGATGCTCCATCCCTGGAGGTGTTCAAGACGGGTTGGATGGGGCCTCGAGAAACCTGGTCTAGTGGGAGGTGTCCCTGCCATGGCAGGGGGTTGGAACTAGAGAATCTTTTAAGGTCCCTTCCAGCCCAAACCATTCTACGATTACATAAAATCAGCACCTGACAGCAAACTCTGGACAGGGAAAACGGTCTGGGCAGCATAAATTACACGAACAAAAGCAAATGCAACCCCACCACCCCCCTGCCCCCATTTAGAGACTTAAGTTGAAGTGTTTTGCTACAGAAGCCAGTCTTGAATGTATCAGCCCCTCTGGCCAACTCTGAAGAAGCCAGGAACACCCACACTGCGACTGTAGCTTCTCTCTCGACCCTGGTATTTGAGCCAACTCTCCTCACAGGCAAAGGGCACCTGTGATTTGTGAGCTGCACTTCTGCAGCTACAACAGCAACTGCAGGAGAGCCTTTTCCTCCCCTTCTCTAGCTAGAGTTTCCCACGTGCGGGTTTGTTCTGAAGGAGAAGAGCGAGGCCTACCTCTGTCTCGTTCTCCTCTATTTCTGGGGAACCCACAGCAACAGTGGGATCCGCAGTGCTCCATCGGGCAGCGGAGAAGAGCATGCCGCGTTGAAAGTAGAGCATGAACTCCCCTGTGATCCCACCAGCGCTCCCTCGTCCGCCTCTACCCGTTCAGGTTGCTGAGAAGAAACTGGAGCCTATTATCAGGCCTGCTTCTTTCTCAGGTGTTTCCTTTGATGTAAATTCAACCACGATCAAATGTGCTGATGGCAGCAAACAGCCAAAGAGTAACAAACACGCAAACTGCACAGTGACCTGCAGAGATTAGAGCAACCCAGGCTGTAGACAAATCGGCGAGATTAAACGCAAATGAGATAAGAAGTCTTGGGAGAAGTACCCAGGGAGACAAAAAAAAGCAACGCAGACAGAAAATAAGAGAACAAGGCAGACCAAAGATTGAACAGACCCTACTAGTACATAAATCAAAGGCTTTCCCTGCCTTCCAAAGCTTTAGTTTTATCCTAATGTGTCCCTGCTTGCAGCACAACAGCATCTTGGAAGGTTTCTTTAAAATTTGGAGAGGGATAGCTATTCTTTTGAAGGTGGAAATATTTGAGGCAGTACAGTATAACACTGCATTACTTAATTTTTCTTCTGTGGCCAGTAGTGATGTCATCACCCTGCAAGCTCTCAGCTTTGAGGACCATTACTGATTCAGGGACTGCTTAGCAGTAAGGCAGGTAGCAGGAGGGTGTTAGATACTCAAAGTCATGGAGAAAACAGAGCACCTGAGAAAGAAGTGCTTTTTCCACTAACCAACCTTTTGGCAGCTAAATGGGATCCACTGTCTTCCTAGGGACATATTTATATTTCAGATCCCACAGTTGCAGACAGCACTTCCCATATTCCTCAAGAAATGAGCTCCTCTAAGAGCAACACTGGGAAATCTGTAAAGCTGCTGCTATAAACGTGCTAAAATCCCCCCTGCCACTGCATACCTTTTCCACTGTTGCCCGCAAAGCAGGGCAGTGACATTGTGTTCACACTTGCAAAGCAAGAACGAATTTTTGACATCCCTGTGTCAAAACACGCTTCGGAGATCAGAACGCTCAGGAACAGGTCGATAGCAAGTCCTGAACTACCTCCTCTAATGCTGTGGTGCCCTGAGGCCAGCCTGGAGTTAGGCTTAGGTAAGTGTGCATCAGTCCAGCTCTGGACTCACTATATTTTGTGGGGGTTCAGGATATTTTACAGCAGATTTAAATGATGCAATACCATCCAACAAGCAACACACCAGCATAGCAGAGCCACGATCCACACACAGCTTACAGGAAAAACAGCAAGGGGATCCACGCACGGTTTGGAAGGCAAAGCCAAGCACCATCTTTCTCGCCAGGATGGAGGTAAGTTCTGCAAGTCCTGAAGAAATCAGTCAAGTATTCACCATGCCTGTCCCTACAGGCTCCGCTGTCCATGCAGGCCAAGGGAAACCCCATCCATCCATCCATCCATCCATCCATCCATCCATCCATCCAGTTTTCTTAAAACCTGCTCAACTCAGAGGTTTAACCTGAGCAAGGCTCAACTGGAAAAATTGGATCTCCTTCCTACATCCACTCCCAGTCTTGGGAGAAAGTGGCTTTCATGATGAGACAAGAATTCAAGCACTCACAGCACAGTATTTCACTAGTTTCCCGAGACAGGCTAACCTCCAAAGTGCCAACATGGTCCTCCAGTGCACTGCATGAATGAACACTGGCAACAGGAGCCTGTGCCAGCTGCAATGGTCCTACAAGCTGGAAAGGACCAAACTCCCTACCTCTTTGGTCCTGGACTGCGGGAGAATTGGCTCAGGCCACCTCCTGAATGAAAGAGCAGCTTTCCTAATGACTGAGCTCACACTGCCAGCCTGCTAAGGAGCTGCATTGATTTGAAACCTAAAGGACAGCTGTTTGTTCCTCCCTTTCCACCCTGCTTCCTCCTCCCTGGCCAAAGGAGGAGGAAAGTTGCCAGAACAGGCTTCATTTAGGTGCACAGAGAGAAAGGGAAAGGACACTCCTTCAAAATGGAAAAGGAGGGGAAATTGTACCCTTAAGAGCACAAAGCAGCCATACAACTGCTCATTTTGCCATTGTCAGAGGGAGGCAGCTCAGTCCAAGAGAAAGTGGAGTAACCTGCAATAGTCCCAACAGCTGCAAAACACCCGTTCCCAGCTGCATCTTGATTCTTAACTTGCTTTAGCATTAAAGCGACAAAAGACTTCAGTGCTCCTAATGAAAACACAGTCCCTGCGTTCTGTAAAACAACACCACCATGAGAAAAACCCATTTTGGTGGTAGAATTCGTGTACAAACAGGTTTGGGGTCCAAGTAGTTGAGATCTGGACAAAACATTTGATGAGATCTGGGGCTGGGGTGGGAGAAGAAAGGGACGGTTTGAAGTGGGGGGGAGATGGGGGACACTTCATGTCTGCTTTCGGTTTGTTTCCAAAACAGCCACGCTTTTGTATTTGCATTAAGGCTCCCTGTAGCTTAAAAGGCAAAATGTGATCCAAAAAGGCCTTGTGGACCCTGAGCCAGCCTCCGCCTTTTTGAAAGAGCCTGTTAGATACTTTCCACTCTGCTCTGAACTCCTGTGGAAGCTGCTCCCAGCCTCTTCTCCAAGGCTGCTGTGAGGAGCTGAAAGGCCTTAGGAAGAGATCCAGCAAAACTTGTTGCCACATCTTCTGTAAACTCCTTGGACTGGTGAGCATACAGGAGTAAGAAAACCAGCAGTCCAGCTGCTTGCGGAGTGTCTGCACTCAGCTGCCAGCATTCATTTGTTCTTTCCAGGCAGTCTCCTCACACCCTTCTTTTCCTCAGCTGAAAAAGTCCTGCAAAACCAGCTCAAACCACAGCAAAAATGACAATTCAGTCAATCTCATAGCTCTGCAGACCTGAGTGACAGAGTGGCAGAGCCAGGCCAGCTCTGGCACAGCGCAGCTCCTTGGGATGGAGCTGGACACCACAGTGGTCTTTAGGGTTTGTACCTCTGCGAGGTTTGCGGTGCTCTGTTAGGGCACAAGGCCACAACTACCTGAGGTACACTGGACAACTTTTCCTACGGGGCATCCTCTTGAGCAGCTGCAGGCCAGTCAACAGATTAAGGTTTGATCCAAAGAACTTGCTTTTCTTCCCTTGTGAAATGCTTTCTGAAGACCAGCTCAGGTCAGGCAACACTTCCTGCCATTTATAAGATTAAGGCTGCCTTGAAAACCACACCTGACTTGAGTAAGCTGCCCTCCCTGCAGTTCTTCGCTGTCCGAGGGAAACAAACACCAAGTGTTTTATCGCTTAAAGATTCAAAAACAATTGAGACACATTTCATTGGAAAAGCAAGAGACAAAGGCATGGACAGGGCTGCTGAGCCGAGCTGAAACTGCCTCTCTGCTTCCCCTCCCTCCCCATTTAATAACTTCGCTGCTTTAAATACCGGAGGTGAGGCTCGCACAATGACAACAGTCCCAGCAGGAAACCTACTTGCATTTGGAGGGGATTTGCTTGCTAGACCTGGTGTAAACCACGCCAACGCCTGCGGCATGGGACTGCACATGCACATGTGCTAACAAACCCCCAGTGATCCAGCCCTAACGAGGAAGGATCCTTCACAACAGCTCAACTGCCAGCACTGGTACAGGTGCAGCAGGTCAGCAGCAAATGCCACCCTGGTCACAAAGTGAGGACACAGGTGGAAGCCCAGCAGAGCACCTCAGGGCATACGGCCCCAAGAGGCTCAGCTTCATTTTGATGCCTCAGTTCAGTTTGTTGCACACATGGGTACACATTCTAAACATACAAAAAAAGCTATGCCAAAAAGACAATCAAGCACATGCAGAACCATGCCAGAAGGATCATTAAGCCTTGCTTAGGGAAATATTCAGAAATATCTACACCACCGTAATTTGACTCTCCTTTGAATTATTCTTTAGTTAAAGTCCCATTATTTTGTTTTCCGCAGGACCAGAGTGTCTTTTAGTTCAATGAGAGGGTTTTTTTTTGCCCCCTCACATTCTACAAGTAGCCCCATGCCTTATTTAAGGCACACAATCCAATTCCTATAGGGAGTACAGTATTAGGAACCTCGGTGGATACATGCCCTAACATTAGGTAAGAGGAATATTCTGAGCCCCTAAACTAGGAACATACTTTTCTTCAGTGACCCTACAGTGAATCCAGACGCAAGACGGCGAGCACTTTCCTATGCCTTTGAGATGTGTTTGATGCCTAATATCAGCTGAGACCATCTCTGGTATCTCTGACAAAGAGGAGCACAGCATTTCAAACAAGAGCTGATCTTTGCAGCCCTGCTGTAACCTGTAGTATTACAGGTTTAAGAGCACATTGACAAGATGAAAACAAGAGCTCCAGCAGTTTCAGGTGTTTAGCGTGTGCACCTGACCCCTGGTGTCGCAGGGCCCTGATTGTGTATCAGATGAGCAAAGCTCCCAATGGCTTAATCTACATCCTGGAGAAATCAGCATTTCTGCACATCCCAATCAGGCAACTCATGCTGGGCACCAAGTGACAGAAATGCACAAGTGACCTCCTGTAAAAAGCTGCCATGGGCAGCTGCTTCAAGCCAGGAGAGCGTCACACTCCGCCGCGCCCCCTCCGTAGTTTCCACATAAGGCCATCCTTTCTCCTCAGCTCTACGAAGCAGGGGCCCTGCAGAGAAGGGTTTCGCTGCACTACGTTGATTCAGAGAATAAATCTGTGCAGGGCACGAGGCGAGGATCGGGTGAAGACAGGATGATGTGTAAGTAGTGCCTGTCACGCTGCAGATGCATGACAGGACTGAAGCTGCAGTTCCAAATCACAGCAGCAGAGCTTAGAGCTTTTGAGGATTTTATTTTATACCTACCCTCTGGATTTACAGTGTACCTCCTTATTTTAAAATTATTTTTAAAAAAGATCTTCTAACATCTGGACCTGAATTGATGCTAAAACAGGCAGCAGCAGCTGCATTTAAACCCCTTACATCTGCAGTCCAGCTCTCTATCAAAAATAACTGATAGCAATAGCGGGCTGTTGCCACGCATGCAACTTACACCTACCTGATGGGTTTGACATATTCTCTCTGCAGTACAGCAACACAGAGACTTGGGTCTCTGAGGCTCAGCTCCAGATTTTGGAGAAAAGCAGCCAGTGGGCACAGTGTGTGTGCCTGTAATCCATCCCAGGCTTTCTCTCTTCTCCAAATGCCCCTGCTTCTCTTGCTTGTATCTCACTTTCTCCACCACCTGCTCTTCCTATAGCTATCCCAGCTGCCTACACTCCAAGTCCTGCTTCCCCTTCTTGTTTCCCCAACTCAAAGCTTCTCCTCAGCTCTTGCCTTATATTTTCCTCCAGCTTCTCCTCACCCTGTTTTTAGCCATCTGCATCCAAATGTGTTGTTTCTCCCCATCCTGTTCCAGGTTCACCTAGGGGAGCAGACCAGGGTCCTTGCTGCCTTTAGTGGCTTTGCTCTTCAGCACAGAGGTCAGGTGATGAAATACTTCTCGCATTTGAGGGCATCTACATGCATTATTTGTAAGCATTATTTTTGGCATCTCAAAATGAATCTGTCAAGGTAACGGTATTCTGAGAAGGTCTGAATGTTTGAAGCGCTGGTGGAGGTACAGCGCTGCTAACACCTGCAGCAGGTGGAGATGCTCCCGGTAAGTCAGCGCTGAAGCACTGAGCATCAGAAGTGCAGCCTTTCAGATAATACAAGCAGAGCTCTTCTTAGCAGTCATTCAGGGGCCTGCAGCTCGCTTCACAGTGGGAGGTTTGGACTGGGCTCCATGGCCGTGTTCCAACTCAGGCAGTTGCATCTGAAGTGAGTGTCCTCCGCTCCTTCTGTCGGAGGGGCACACAAGCGCCTCGCTATTAAATGACACTCGTTCTCGAGCGAACGCAATACGCGTTGACACGGCCGATGACAATGTACAGCAACACGTATGTGCAGAAAGTATCCATTACCATCCTGCTCACAAACCTACTGGCAAGATTAGAGGAGATAAGGCATGCCGTGTCAGTGGAACAGCGAGGAAGGACAGCCTGATGCACTGGATCTGCCAGACAAAAGTTTCTGCATGAGAACAAAGCTGCCTGGACAAGACAGGAGAGAGGCAGAGGAGCCCGTCTGTGCATCCCACATCGGCAACAAAGGAACGGGCTTTAGCCAGAAGACAAAATGCAATGCTACGTTTTCAGTATCCACCTCAAAAGTCTGAATTTAGATGGAAAATTTATGCCTTCCAGAAGCGCAGACGTCTGTGGGATACAATTTTTTAAATTTTTCTTTTCTTTTGGCAGAAAGAACATAAAAACCCCCATAAACACACTCTAGGTAGTACCAGGTTTCACAAAGTTTCAGATTGGTACATCAGTCACAATAGAAACCTCCTTTTCCTGCTGCCATTTCTCCCCCCTCCCCCACCTACGGCGGGCCACCAGTGCTGCACTCGGGGACTGGAAGACAAATGGGCAGCTGCCTCTACAAGCAATTGTGAGGAGACTAAAGATCAACTTGCAGCTGGCACTTCCACCCCCACCTCTCCTTAATACTTCAGTCCACTTGCTGCCAGACAGGATCATGAGTCAGCTCCTGAACATATTCTCCGTGAAACAATAGCTCTAGCTCTCTGCTGCAGCTAGGCCGCTGCTCTGGCTCCGAGGGACGCGCCACGGTTATGAACACAAAAGGACTGGTTTTAACCTCCAGCAGCCCAGTGCCAGAACTGAACGATGCAATAAACACATGCTGAGGATATTATATTAAACCTGCAAGATTAGCAAAGCTGATTTTGACACGTAACGGGCATGAAGTCAGTCCTGCGACGACAATCTGCAGAAGCAGCAAGTGTTTTTGGGCGCTCCAAAATAGACTCGTTTTGGGGGTTCCATGGTAAAGCAGACGGCTTTTGCATAAACCTTTTCAGCTACAACAGGGTGTGGTTTGATACCACAGCACTGTACACTGCGGTACTAATTAGAGGGCAAAGGAGCCAATTTAGCCTTTTACAAATAAACTTTATCACAACTGTAGGCGCTGCTCTCTCAATTCTGAGTTGCCACCACTCACTGAAACTCCTCATTCACAAACGTGGAACTCCAGCACTCCTCTCTCGAGGACATTTTAAGACAGAAAAAGCTTCCTTTTGCAAGGACAACATTTCAGCTCACCAGCTAACGACATCAAACTCAAACTTCTAACTTTTCTGACCCAAGTGCTGTCAGATGATAAAGAATTCAAAGAAGAGGTAAGAAAATGCAGTGGAGATTTCTCAGAACTAGATGTTAACTGATGAACTGGTGGTGACTACTGAGCTCCTAAAGAGCTGTGCACGTAGGAAAGGTTAGACATGGGACAGTCTACGCCCATGCAAAGCACCCGTGAGAAACATCAGCACTCAGAACATGCCTTACCTGCAGACAGTCCACTGATACCCTCTGAAGAGACGTTGCTGGAAGAGCTACAGTGCAAGCTGACATGTTAGGAAACTTCAGCAAATGCTACACTTACACTTTTATTTCTAGCTAAGAAATACGCAAAACCAGTTGTCCTTTCTCACCTCACTGGAATTTGTGTTTCTTACAGCTGAGTATTGCCAATTACTCTGAAGAAGTCTCTAACCCAAAAATACCAACGTTATCTTGAGCCACATTGCCCTGCAAGCCAGAAGGCAAGTTGGAGACAGAAATAAAAAGACATCACAGCACGTTCACAGAGGCAGGACAAGAAAACTCTGCTTCTCCTTCTGCAGGACCCTGACAGGCGTGTTTTGTGGGACTGTGCAACGCAAATTAGAAAGTTCTACTGTTAATGCAGTGCATCCATTTTGCCATCAACAGAAGTGTGAATAATGTATATGTTCTGTATAAAAAGATAACGGACTATATACATATGTATCTTTTAAATTATTTTATTTTGTGTAAGCTAAAAGGAAATTTACACACTTAAATCTCAAAAGACCTTGGGCATGCACATTGACCTTTTTAGAGGTTCTTCTACATAGCTCTCTTTTTTCCATAGGAATTTCCCCAGACATTTACAACCCATAGTTTTTTACTGTATATACAGCCTAAAACCATAGCAATCTATGATTATGTCATTTTACACTGTGCAAAATCAAACAGAAATAGTGGTACAACAGAACATAAAAATTTCAACAGGTAAATTTCATTGTAAGACATTCATTTAGTTTTGGTCCTTCTTTTCCAAATCAAACTGATTAAAAGCAGACAGCCTTCTAATGACTCCAAAAAACCCAAGTGTTTAGACAGTGACCCATAACTGGAACAAGAAGTTACTGACAGCATACCTTTCAAAAGGCTATATAGTGACAGAGCCATACTATTGAAGTTTAAGAACATAAAAATTGATCAGCCAACCAATCAAACAGGGGGAGGGGACAGGGGAGAAGAAAAGGAGAAAACACATCTTAAGCTTGTTAAAACACAAAAGAAATTATTGGGCTTTAAAGAAACAACAACTAAAAACCCACAAAGGGACAATGTAATCTTTTGGTGGGGTATTTTTTTTTTTTCTTCTTTCTTTTCTTTTTTTCCAGCAATGAGTATTTTAATATATGCAGGAAAGAAAAAGATGCTCAATGCAATCTGAAAAGCTTGAAGGGGGACTCTTCACAGAACTGTGAAGACCGAAGTTTTCATTATGTGTTTCTAGGATTTTTTTTTTAACTTTTTAAAGTTTTGTAAGAAGGACGCCACCAGTGTATTTCACAAAGACATAAATGTATACATCCCAGCACAACAAAAAAGAATAGATCTTCAAAAAGATTTACCCCCAATTATTTACATTTTTCTTTAATATAAATTTAGGACTCCAGTATGTAAATAAATATACATTACTATGTATACCTTTCTAGTGCTGCTTACCAACAAATCATCTGAACTTGGTTTTTTTTTTTAATTAAAGCAAGATTGCTTTTTACGACCCACCGAGGGAAGAAAGAAAAGAAAAATCAATAGAAAATGTCCAATTCACATCACTTTAGTCTACCTTTCCTTGGCAGCTTGTTGAAGGTGTTAATGTGGCTGGGAACATCAACACCTTGGCATGCATGAAAGTTAAGTCAGGAAGGCTAGAAATCACCTTGGCAGCTTCTTCACTAAGATGTTCTTCCTTTTTAGGCTTCCTGTTGAGAAGAAAAGAACATAGTGCATTAATCCAGTACCCAATATCACTTGGATCACTGAAAGAATCATCGATTGAAGCAATGTTGGGTTTGTCTCCCACTGACAGGCACTGCTGTAAGCTACCTGAAGGTACTCTAATGCTCTAGTATCTACCTGCCTACCAACAGAATGTTAACATAGAAAATCAGCAAAATGTTCCTGTATATTGTGGCAATAAGGAAAAAAAAAAAAAGAAAAAAGTATTTCCTAATCAGATGCTAATTCTTATCTATTCCTTTTTTTTTGGCAGGTTCCAGTGTGAGGAGTCTCACTTGAAGTGACAACTCTGTCCATATTCTGGGGATAAGACAACAGGAGCATTAGTTCTGAACTACCTAAATCAGTATGATCTTTCAAAATGAAGTGGAAAAAAAAAAAGTCTTGAAAGGGCACTAAGAAGTTCCTAACTTACTTCTTAATATTTTTAAAATAAAAAAGGTACTTATGCCACGTTTCCCACACAACTGTTCTCTGATTATACATCATACCACTCTATATCATGATCCACAAACCCTTCCCCCCCCGAGAGGTCAGCAGCAGCAAAAAGGTGGCTCACAACTTGCAGCCACTTGCTTTGACACGCGTAGGATGTACAGCTATAATGGTACACACAGCAGTTTGGGAATCAGGGGTGTTTACCTTGCCTTTTGCATTATTCACAAGAATTATTGAGCGCAACTGAGTAAGAGGTCTGAATCTCATGTCGCTTGGTTCTCACTATTATGTAAAACCCTCACATTTCCTCAGTAAAATTAAGTCTGGCTTAGACTGCTACCCAAGACCCCCCTCCCCTCCCCAAACAGCCATACTTTACAGACACATGGTTTACCTTTGAAGAACGCTGCCTGTTACTAGAAATACTTAGTTTTCCAGCAAATATTATTCCAGTTCCGAAAAGGCACCTGCTATACCCTGTAATGGCACTGGAAATGCTAAATAAGCTACCTCATCTTTAGGGCAAAAAGCGGAGACAAAAGGCTTGAACCAAATAAACCGCCTTTCTGTAGAACACTTCCGGAATTTCCTTTCTGTACCTCTGCAAACTTTAAGTAGAGCCGATGAGAGGACAACGATCGCTCCCATCACAGCAGCATGTACTTGTATTTTCTTTTGTCAGCGCCCATCAGGGTGTTTCCTGAGCTGACCAGAGATCAGGGGAAAGCAAGGGGCTATGTGTTTGCTTCAGCAGCAGTCTCAGAACTTCTTAGGAGGAGAAGAAAAAGAGCTGGAGTCAAACTCATCCTTGGCATCACTGATCATTTTGTTGCCACTGAACTACCACTTTTGTTTGCTACCTGAAATCTCCACGTGATGAAAGATCTCTAGATGAGGCAGCCTAGATACTAAATCCGACTTTTCTTCACTAGAATAGCAATATTTTCTTTTCTCTGCTGCAGTGGAATTTCATGAGCCACTGACTAGGCAGATTACCAAATTCTGGGGGATAAACAAAGCTGTGTGCTGGATTTACTGAAGGAAGAAGCAGAGAGCCAATATGTGCCTCCTTTTCTAGCAACTCTGCACTGAAGGACTACCTCCGAGCTGTTGAAATGTGGTTCTCACCCACCACTGTGTTATCAGTATCTGGTGCCACTATTAGTAGTCACTTACCACAAGCCTCTTAAAGGTACAAACTCCTGGTGATCAAGGACATAGAGCTAACAAAGGAGTGTTTGACAGAGGAAGCCAAAGGAAGAGGGCTGACTCAGAGATCTGTATTAAAAGGAGTTCCTGTAATTGTTAATCAGGCACCAAGATGGAGCTCACACACTCCTTGCTATTTATATGCCTCTTCCTCCTCTGCTCTACTGTGGCAAGCTAAGAAATGGCAGTGCTGGGTCCCGGAGGCAGCGCTGCATTTTATTTGGTGGTCATACGCAGAGGATGATGCTATTGCTCTCGCTGGCTCTGCAACATCACTGCAGAACGTGCACATCTGTGAGCAGTCAGATGTGAATCTCACTCGATTACTGAATGCTCCCCTCCCAGCTGGAGGCCCTTTGCAATCATTTATCTACTTAATGTGTTCTGTAGAAGTATCTACAAAGGACAAGCTAACACACTACCACAGCAAACATTATATCTGTAACTTGGTCATAGTTAAGTAGATACAATCATCTTGTAACGAGGCTCAAAATTTTTTAAATCACATCAGTGCAAAGAGGGATGAGACAGCCTAAAGTCTCCACTCCTCGATGGAGCGGGGCACGTTCCTCTTGAAGACAATAAAACTGGACACTGCAGTACCCTTTCTGGGTAACAGTCAACACTTTCAGTAGCAAGTATCACCAGGGCAACCATAAAGAATTTCTTACTAACTCTCTAAATTTAAAAACACAAAGTAGCATCATCACTGCAGACCATTTTTACCCTTAAAACTTAAACTGCCTAATAGCTGTGGTGTCTTCTGATAGAGGCAAGAGAAAGAACCACATCAGGTGCATCAGAGTCACTGCTTTTGCTGAAGATGTTCCCATTGTCAGGAGCTTCTGCTCATGCACTCCTAATTTCTAGATACCATGGCTTACCGAATGGACAGCCAGGTGAGCAGCTTGTCAGTGACAGCTGTAATACTTCTGTTTACTTTGGAACCAGAACTTCCAATTACTGAACCATGAAAGGACCCAGCCCTGACTCAAAACAAGGTCTCTGCCTCATTTAGGTTCTAAAACTACCCTTTGCAGAACACTCTGCCCCCATCCAACTCTTCTCTTACACTGGCTTCCATTTCCTCCCAAGACAGAGGACCGAAGGGATGCCCTTACCCAAGCAATTATGCCAGTCCCTCTACCTGTTGGCGCCAAGTTTCTTTTTCAAAGCCATGCCAGTGCTAAGCTGCAAGAAATTAGCCTGACTGACGGGCAGGAAAGTTGTCGGAAGAAAATTTAGCAAGAAATAGGGAATGCTTTGTCACTCACACCTCATTGTTCTATTTTGCATTCCAACCCCTTCCTGCAGCATTCCAGTCTTACAGGACTTCAGTCATCTCTTGCGTTTGCAAAGGGTTTTGTGGATAGCACCAGCAAGACCAGGCTCTAATATCAACAATGAGTTGACTAGGGAAATGTACTTTAAAAATCACTCTGTAATTAAGAGTTAGCCTGCTCCATCCAACACCGCCCCCAAGGAGCATTTCCAGTTTCAGTGAGGGTTTCAGCCATTCCTTGGAAAGGTATCAGTGCTCTGCTTTCCTTCAAAAAGACAGCAGATAAACTTTTGATCTCTGCCAACTCTGTGGAACAGGGCAAGGCTGCAGAGTCTGTGGAATGCTGTTCTGGATCCCTGACCTTCAACACTTAGTGCTGCCATCAAGGTTTTAGGCTCAAGCTGAGGAGGAAGTTTCCCCCTTCTCTCCCACGCTTCCCTTCTGAGAAATTGACTTTCCAGCTCCAAGAGATGGGTTTCCAAACAGAAGATGGGGCTATATCAGACCAAGAGGATTCTTCACATGGCTTCCTACAGCTGAACAATGCTATTTTCACTCTAAACTTTACCCTAAAGATCTTGAGTTCAGACAAGTTACAGATATGAGATGGCCTTAGCAGAACTGAAGTTGTCACCAAAGTGATGTTAAGCCACTGGCTGCATCTTCCCCTGATCAGTTACCATGAATGACTAACTGTCCATATTTCCAGGCTAGTGGGTGAATGTCATCCTTGTTGAGCTGGCTGTACCCAGCCACTCTTATTTTAAAGTCTCCAGTCCATTAGAAAGAATAAAAAAAAAGAAAATAAATTTGTTTTCTAAAGAAAATCTATTTTATTCCAAAAAGCTAACATACTGAAACATGTTTGGCATACTGCTAAGACCTTATTTGTCAGAAGGTTTCTAGCTTGAAAAAGAGAAAAACAAGATTGCTTTTCATTTTGAGAGCATGTAATCAGAAAAGAAAATTAAAATTCAGAGTTAGCAAAAACACACAAAATGTTTTGAGCACTGAAAGCAGCTGCTTTAAACCAGCTAATCCTTGTGCGCGTATGAACTTAACCACCAAGTTTGAAGTCCCCAGCCTGTCTCTAAGCCTGATACATTGCTGCAGCATAGATCTAGAGTAAGCAATGCTCTCCAGAACGGGAGAAGAACTTAGAGATCCGGAATAAGAGCTTCAACAGCACAAGTATGAGCTTTCAAGTGCACTGGAAAACCCAAACTCCTCATAGGAAAAAACAACACTACAGAAAATTGAAGGTCAACATTCAGGTAAGCAAAGCAGGCTTCCCTGTTCCTTTATAAAGAAGGAGTAAGCTGAGGCATCTTAAAGCAAGCAAGCAGGTACAAATCTATGAGTGGAGATAAAATAATTCATAAAGATATATTTGGATTTTGGATATCCTGCTGTGAATTTGTGGTTACTTTTAAATTATCAACTTAGAATACATTGCAACAATATTTCAAGGATAATTAAGTTTTCTAATCAGTGAAAGTCAAACTTTCCCACTAGTGTATCTTCAGAAAGAGTACAGGTACTCTATGGGTACAGAAACAGGCAGTCCAAAAGCCAAAAATCAGCATTGAAGTGTGGAGTTCCCTCTACTGGTTCTCCCTTGAAATTTCATGGCTTGCTGACCTTTTTTATTCAGTGTTCACTTTGAACATTTTCCCTGCATTAAAACTAGCAAGGTGGTTTCCTCAATGAAAGGACGTTTGAAAACAGCTCTTGAAAATTAGAGTTTTAGTCATTTTAGGAAAGGCAGCTATCTCCCACCACTGCAAATCACTCCATTTGCTGCAACTCTTCAACCATGCCTCTTCCTTAGGTGCTACATGGCATGGAAATGAATCTAGTTCTAGAGTACTGAATAAACCCTAAATAAAGAATACCCTGAACAAACTCTAAAGCTCACTTACGAGTGAGGATATGTTACTATCTATTAGTTGCAAAGCAACTAATATTTGTTGCATGTTGAGGCATGTACTTCCTCAACAACAGAAAAGTTTCACTTGGTGAGAATCACTCAGCAATTCTTTTAATGGGCACAGACCTTAATTATATGTTAAGACAGTCCAGGATCCTACTGCCTACGTGTTCAAAAAATAAACTCAAAGAATAACAAGCTTATAAAATGGGGAGACTATGCAGTAGCCATTCAAGAGGCTAGACTTCAAGGAAGACAACTGACACCTACAGACTTTATATAGGCTCTGCCTATAAAAAGAAGTACAGAAGAACTTCACGAGAACCAAGAAGCAGAAAGAACATCCTAAACCAACTACACGCTCACTCTTTGACTTGCAACAGCAAAATTCATCTGATGTTTGGTCACTGAAATTTTGACAGGTGCTAGAAATATATGGGAAGAGACAAATATTGTCATAAGATTCAGCTTGACAGGGTGCAGGGCCATGTCATTTAAATTATATTTTCACCTTGAAAGGTTGGACTAGATGATCCTTGAGGTCCCTTCCAACCTGGTATTCTAATGACTCTATGATAATTATTAGTCAGCTTTATCATTTTACTTGGGGAACACTTTGTATCTGTAAGTTACGCAGAGGACCGAGGAGAGTCTTCTGTCAGTCCCAGGTCACTGAACTGCATGGTTCAGTTTACCCTTCCATTCCTAGGAATCAGCTCTGCTCTTCAGCGAGTTGTTTCCTCCAGTTCTGTCTTTGGCTCTAGCTTTTCAACTTATGTCCTGGTGATCTTCCTCCTTCAGCTCATGAACTGTTTTCTATCTTATTTCAGAGTTCTGTGATAACTTGGAATATGCACTACAGTGCAATGCATTTCATATTTAAATTTAATTATGAAATTTAAGCCTTCTGATCATTCAAGAACTTCTGACCTAAAATAACACACACATTCACTTCCCACATTTTATGCCACTCTTAGAAAAAGAGGAAAAAAGTGCAACAAGGAGCATTTACCTTGTGGACGTGCTTGCCTTCTCCACTGTGGACATGAGTCTTGCAAACGCATCAGTCACTCTGTTACTTGCATTGGAAGTTTCCAGTTTTGAGGTTGTCAATTCATACAACTCAGGATCCACACCTTACAGTATAAAATGATAATCAGTGATGGTCGGAGGTAAGTACAGCCATAATTAGCCACAGACCAACTTGCTAGAAACTGTTTTCTGTAAACATCTGAATCACTTATAATTTAAAGATACGTGAAAAGAACATGACAGAACATGTGTGCGTTTCTGAAACACGGTCTTTCTTCCCCACCCTTTTTCAGTAGCTTTCACAGTTGTACTACAGAACACACACACATTGGATCAAGTCTGGCATACGAGGTCTCAGTTGAAGAGTAAACTTTGTGAATTTGATTTACCTTTTAGAGCGGAACACCGGTAAAAATGTCAGCTGTGCTGAAATGGATTGTTTCAATTATTTCAACTCAACTGCTTGTATTAAAAGAACGCTGCATGTTAACAGGGACCAACTCTAATTGGAGGTTACACACAACACTGGCATGTGTTACAGTGCATTTAGTACCTTGCTTTTCACAAGAGGTTGTGTTAAAAAAGTTTAAATGAGGAAAAGCAGCTTTTATGACACAAGTGGAATGGCATTAAAAAAAGGTTACACACTAATTTGTAAAACACTACCAAAACTTTTAGTCTGTGCTCCCTTTTCATCTTTCAAGTGTTCATAAACTAAGTATGATTTCCTAGTTTCAGATATCTTCATTCAGATGCTGAATTTTGACACTACATATGTTACGAATGGATTTCAAATTTTATCAGCAGAGGTTGTTCTGAAAACAATGTGAACAATGGAAACCTGCATCCAAAACAATACATACGTATGGGTGAAATTCTACCTGTTTAATATCAAGCATCACCTCTCAGTAGGAAGTAGCTCTAGAGTTTCCAGATATTAAGTATGCTTTCCTTTTAGAATTCTCTAGGAATTAGAATTATCTGAATAAAAAAAAGAGGAAAGATTGCTATACCACCTTTTTTTCTTTTCCTCAGAATAATTTTAAATTGGTGATACTCCTCTAGTTATAGTTTCAGCTATTTTATGCTTCATGGGTTTGAATGAAGTGTGCATATGCACCATCCACAATTATAAATATTTTTCAAAAACAGTGCAGAATTTTTGTACAGAAGCATCAAGTTTTATAGACACCTGTGTTCTAAACAAGCGTAACACTAGTGCCAGCCTGTTTAGACAGCTCAGAAGCATCTCATACTACTGTACAAACATTGCAAATATTTGGACACGGTCATCCCGTGTAGCCACCCAATATAAACCCAGCATTTATAAACTGATGTGCTGGTGATTTTACCTAGTTTACTTGCTTAGATCAAGACACTTTTAGAAGAACTCCTGAAATATCAAAAGATTACTCAACAAAAACGTCCACGCCTATTGTCCTGCCTTTCCCACCCAGTAACTGCAGCACAATGTGCGCAAACAGACGAGGTTAATAATCCTCATGCCTGCTTTGCATGAGCTCTCCCCAAGCAATGTTTTGACCATTTGTGCACAAGTTAAGTACTCTTTCATTGTTAGGAAACTAAGCTGATCAGAAAGTAAAATAAAGAAAATCATCTGGTTAAGCTGCAGGAGTTGGCGGGGGGTGGAGAGAAGATCGGCTCTGTTTAATATGAGTTGATTAGAAATTAATCAGCTTTCCTTTCAACACACATTTTTTTTTCAGTCTGGATTTTCAAAGTTAATTTTGTCCAGTTTCATAAAAAACATCAAAATATGTACTGTCCTGAGACCAGTATACCAAGACTTTAAGTACTGTCAGATGTTTACAGAACTTGGAAATAGGAAAAAACCCAACTATTCCATAAAATATCCACTTTCAGTCAGGGAGAGGAAGACTTGAAGAAATACACTTTAACTTGCAGAAGCCTGCGAAATCCCATTAAGGTACAAATTGTAAAACTAATTGAAATGAGGAGTCCTTTGACATGCAACTCTGCAACAAATGGTAAATGCAACCTTGTAAGTTACATCAGTTAGGAATTCATATTTACGGTCCTGAATTCATTTTCATTGTAGTGCGATCTCACCACTCAATTTACTGTTCTTTAGGCACCTCTTACTCAGCTACATTTATGAAAAACTATTAACATGAAAAATAGAACAATACATTGAATCTGTGGGAACATACTAAAAATGAGTAACTCCCTGTTCATTATGTAGAACGCAAATTTTTATTAAAAAGTTATTTTGACTACTGATGAAATCAGACTGAGAAGAATAAGTGTAGATCTATAGTAAGTAAAACTAATGTCTTCAGAGAAAGAACAAACTTCTACTACTGATAAAAGTTTCTTCTTTAAGCCAGAAGATTTAATAATTTGTCTTTCAATTACTTTATTTCTTTTTAAGAGTTGCATATTCTCCGGTTTCTTCAAATGATTAGAGAATATTTAATGAAAGCGCTACAAAACCTTAATGAGATATTGAAGGAAAGTTAGCCAACCAAACCCCACACAGAGCTCCTAAACACACACACAAACACACGAGCTGCAAGCCAAGAAACAAATGACTTTCCCAGAAACAAGTCAGGAGGAAAGAAAAGCCAAAACCAAAAAAAAACCATGAAAAGAAGCACTACGGGGCATACTAGGGAAGGTGATAATACCTGTAACTTGATGAAACAACAATATAAAGAAAAAAAAAAGCAATAAAGGGCTAACAGAGCATCCCTCCAATAATCACTTCCAGTGTGCAAACCATTAGGACACAAGAACGGACCCAACTGCATGACCAGTACAGGTACTGGTGACTTGTGTTGATAAACCTGCACACACTTATGTAAGAATCTGTAAGACTCCAGCATCTTGAATTTGCTGCCTATCACTTCCATAGCAAACCTGCCACCCTTCATCTGATATTGACCTTTCTCAAGGGTGGAATAAAAAGGACATTTGGAATGTGATGCCACAAAATTGCCTTCAGTGATCAGATTTCAAAACTAAAAAAAAAAGCAGGTTTTTAAAAACAAACAAAAAAATACAGTAAAAGTTACAAGCACTTGTTTGAAATGAAAGCCTAAACCTCTTCAAAATTCATTTTTTAAATTAAAATCACTAAGAGGAAAAAAACCTCCTTCCTACAAAGAAAGTTATTATCATGGCTTTGGGTGTTGCCTTGAAAGAGTATTTACCTTATCTACTTAACCTATGCACTGGGAGAAATCCCAAGAATGTTCCCTTAAATTCCTGCAAAAATCTATCCAAAGTGTAGGTTTCCACAAGCTCACGCAAAATACTCAGAGCATGTGAAAGCCATGCAACAGATTCATTCAATTACTTTCACGTATTATTAAAATGGAGAGAGTTGTGTTTTCATCTCCTTTTTAAAACAGCAAGTTGCACCAAAGTGCTTTGGTTTTATAACTAATGTTCGTGAACTTCTAAGGTCCCACAAACATGCAACTATCCTTGTTTTCTATTATGAAAGTTGTTAAAACACTTTTTTCACTTTATCATTAACATTAGTAGTTCACACACAAAAAATTGTAACTTCCTGGTAGCAGCAAACCATTGCAAGGTTGTGATATATTCAGTCCTATAACTTTATATTCACACACAACTTCCAAATAACATCATAATCCTATAATTTGGAGGCACTCATTCAGAAGAGAGAAGAAACTTCATTTTTTCAAGAATCGTCACATCCACAGCATTTTTCAATTTTTCTTAAGTGCTCAGAAAAGTTAACTTTCAAAAATTTCTCCTTTGAAACAAGTGTTTTAACATCTTATTTGCAAGAGCATAAGAGCCATTCATTCCTTCAGCACGTGACAAATACAGAACTGACAGTACCTTTTAAATACTTGGCACTCGATACAAAACATCAGAAAACAGAACACAGATTAAAGGAAAAATGCAGTAGAAAGACATTTTAGAGAAAGGCAACGTAAAATTTTTCCTTGTTTATAGGAAAGTCAAGTGATGTGCTCATGCTTTTAGTAAGTCGTTATAATATTACAGTTGTGGTTTTAACACTCTGCTGACCTGGGATTGTGGTGGTGCTGCTAGAGCTACTGTCATCCACGGGCCCAAAGAAATCAAGGTTCAGAAGAGTGGAACCTCCACTAGCTTGAAATTCAGTGACCGTGTTGGTAGGCAGCCATATAGAAGGTAAGCCAAGGGAGGGGTTTATGTGTAAAAAGGGGTAAGACACACACTTGAACATGCAAGTTATAATTAGTACTCAGTACGCAATTTAAAAATCGACATGAAAACAATGCTTACAGAATTAGTTTGTACCTTCTAAAATGTTAACAACTTAATTCAGTGCACATTTCCTCATGTACAATGCAGCAAGGAAATCAACACTAGTAACTTTAAAATAGAAATATTTATTTCAATCTAAAAATGGAAGAGAACCAGCACGACCCAGAGAGAAAGATGCGATCAGTTAAAGGGAAACAATATATAGGTCAATTGATAGTTAGAATATAGGGGGCTTTTTCACCCCTCACTGAAATTGAAAGCCATTCTTTCATCAGGAAGACTTAGCAGATCCCCAAATAGCAAAGAAGCAAAAAAAAAATAAAAATTTAAAGTTTTATTTAGCAGCTTTAAGCTATTAATTAATTATCATTATCTTAAAGCAGTGTGAACACAGGGTAACAAATGCCACTCTTACATCCAGTTCTCCACTGGTAAGTTATACTGTTCCCCTTTAGTACTAAAGCAGAAATCAAACCAAGATACATTTTAAAGAAGTTTTTTGTTAAAAAGAAAGTGTGATGATTGACTGAAGTAATAAGACACCAGACAACAGCAAAAGGGTCCATCCAGGCTTTCCTTCAGCACCATGATGTTGCTGTTCAAACTCTACATCCCAGTGCAGTAAGAAATGCGGTTCATTTTAGCCTGCTTTTGAGCAGCTTTGGTGTCATGAATTAATTGCTGTTAGCAGGCCCCTCATTAAGGTATCGGTTTCTTTACAGGTTTCTAGTCTGCCTATGAAACAAGTTTCCAAAACTTGTTTTATTTCCCTGGCATGCACTTACATTTCTGAGACTGGAGAGGGTGGCACAACTCACTTTGCTACTAAAATAGGTAGGTGAAGAGACTTCTATGTGATAACTATATATATATTTTTACAGATAGAAATAAGTTCGTAGCTACCTCTTTAATATATTAGCTATAATTAGCTCTTGAATGTAAGCAAAAGTGATAACAGATGAAGTGACATTTTTTACATATAAAATTATCTGTACATCTGAAACCTTTCAGCTGAAGAGGTCTATCTTTCACAAACAGTTTGTGGGTAAAATATTGTGCTTTGAAGTAGCCACTATACACAAGTTTGTCGTTCAAAGGAGGTTTAAAGAGATAGTTCATTGGTGAAAAATACCTTAAAGAAGTAAAACTTATTAATCTAAAACGCTCACTTGTTCAGAGCTTTGTTATAATCTGCGGTTATACATAATGGAGTGCTAATATTGCCACTGGGTCACTAGCATATGGCAGGAATCTAAAAGTAATACTTAGTATTTTTCAGACTACATAATACTTCACTTAGGGGCAACAGTTAATCAGAAAGAAAGCCTGAATTTCCAAAGTTAGGAGTAAGAAATAAATATTATATATATTTATATATATGTATATATGTGTGTGTGTATTTAAAAAAATAAATCAGCAGATAGATGTTTGTCTGAACTTTGTAGCTTTCTTATCTCTAGCTCTGGTGCTAGAGGCTCTACGGAGAGACGTACCATCTAAAGGGTTAGTAAGGCCACTGCTACTCCAGTCAAACTGGACAGGTGGTAGAGATTCCTAGAGTCGAAAAGTCAGAAATCAGATTTTATAGTCAGTTCAGGTTACAACAATGCAAAGCAGTTCAAACAACAGATTCTTTAGCGTCTAAATACTAAAAAGACAACTAAATGAGCAAGCCCCAATTTTTGGGAGGTCTATTTTCATAATACGCACTAAAGATTCCAAGTAGATCTGTTCTACTACAGGAAGTCTCATTAAATTCTGAACAGTACAGATTAGGTAACTTCTAACCCAAACAGGATTTGCAAATTAACTAAAACATATGAATTGGATAAAAAAACCCTTAAGGCATAGTTGAAAGTTAAACTACTATTACTTTTGTGGAAGATGAGGCATTTTGCATAGAAAGTTATGTACAGGCAATTACAGGGCAAATTTAGAATAGGTTATTAATGAAAGCTGTCTGTACATCCATGCTTTGTCCTGATTATATATAAAATCAGTTATTCACTTAACAGCCCATAATTCTTGTGGTTTAGTTTGCTTTTAAGAGAAAATTTCTACACACAAGGGACAAACTACCCACAGCCTCCTCACTCCCCCACTCTGGAAAAAAAAATAAATAAAAATATCCTGTGACAATTATCTCATCCCAATATATAAACAAACCATTGTGAACAACGCTTCAACAAGAGGACCATGGAAAAACTGGCTCCTGGGAGCCCACCCTGGCCTTTTCATCTCCTCTTGTTAAGTCTTTTGCACACACACAGGTAAACCAAGCAAGCAGCAGGGACCATGCTGTACAGGGAAGGTGTGTTCAGGTGCAGTGTCACTTGCAAGTGCTGTCCTCACGTATTCTCAGGACAAACCGAAGGGACAGTATCAGAAATGTCTGAAATAAATTGACGTTTCCACTTTTGCGCATGATATTTGTGCTCTCTCCCCAGTGAAGCTGACTGTCAAGAAATACCAGGAAAGAATGTGCCCTCAACTTCTAAGAGAACAATCACACCTCTGGAAGAAAAGCAATGGAAGTTCTCTGCAGCATTATTCAAAACGCGTCACTCGTTGTCAAGCTTCCAGTGGCTGACACAAACCTTCTCTTTACTTTTGTAGAAAGCCAGGCTTTTTTAAAATTTATTTTTAAAACTTTCAACTACCCAGCACTGAAAAAATATGCAGATTGATGAATCAAGACTGTAGCAACCTGAGCTAGCCTCACGCAATTAAGTTCCCTGTAAAAGGGTTTTGCTAGGTGACGTATGTTTACAGAAAGAAAAATGAAGGGAGCTGGAGATTTCTGTATTTACTTACAGCAAATGCCTTGCTTAGAAAAATCTTTTCTGTCTAATGACTCGGAAATATTTCTGGTAGCGAGCACAACTAGAACAGTATTAAACTCCATGGAGCTTAAGGAGCTGATGCTACACTTTTTACTTTGCTTTAGTAATGAAATTACTGGCATTGAAATGATTTGCATGGAAACACAACATTAGCAGTGCGGAAGCTACACCTGACGAAGTAATGATCATTATCACTTGTTTAGAGTCATAGCGATGATTAAAAAAAATATTAAAGCTTGTTTAAAGGTTGTCACATTCAAAATGTATTAACATTAAAAGGGGTTTGTACAAAAAAACCCAAGGAGGTGAGTATGACTATTTAGTAGCTTTCTGCCCTGAGAAAAATGAACTCAGATTGAAACAAAATAGCTTTCTACCAAGTCTCACTTCCTGGGGTAAACACCCACTATATTTTGTGTCAAAAGACTGAGTCAGGACTGATGAGTGTGACAGAACTGCATGGAGATGTAATGGTCCCAATGGCTGGCTAAGCTTTCCCCTTTAACGATGACTCAATTCTTAGATTTGCCAAGGAAAGGGCAAAGGATGTGATGAATTCTTCCTAAAATGGTGTAGGGGGTGGGGAATCTGACTCTAAATCAGTAAGAGTATCCTAGGTCTACTAAGTCTGCTCTGGGGGATGAGGCCGTTCTGCTGACTTCAACCACTTGAAGAGAGGGGAGGTGGGAAGTAGAGCTGACCCCATACAGAAAGGATGCTGGCAAGCCCTGGTCTACACAACAGCAAAGTGAAAGGAGAGGGCAGAGGCAAAAGCCAATTAAGCTGAAAGGAAACGTTTTGCTGTTTTCTAGTGACCTTGGCCCTAAGATAACTATACCAGGACACCTGAACACAGCACTGAGATCTCAGACTATGGCAACATGCCCTGAAAATGGGAATCTAATGTTTCGTCTTCCAGAGATTGCAAGGTTGCTAGACTACTGCATTTACAACTATTATTTTAATAACATGCTTTAAGGAAAGTGCCCAGTCTAGAAGAATATTGAGAATTGGGGCAAATCGCTCTCCCTCCTCCCTCCATCTTAGATTACAAGGCATGGTACAGAAATGAAAAAGTATACTCGGCTGTCAGAGTACTACTCTGAATGTTAAAGAAGCAAGAAAGAGGAAACCAAAATGCCTGCTGATTTTGCTGCATCGTATTTCACTTTTATCGAAGTGAGAGATGTTTCCACACAGTAATTTTAGAATGGTATTATGTAAGAGCTTTTATAATCCAAAGAGTAAAATGTACATGTTTGTCTCTGTGCCAATAATTACCCAAGGAAAATTAAACAACAAGAACAAAGAAGTATTTTGCGGTCTTAAAGCTGGGGGGGAAAAATAGAAGGGCTTGTAATACAAATATAATATCAATATTTAGACAGATCCCACAAATGAGCATCATAAACATTTCAGAAAAAGGTTTACAAGGAAGCAATTCATACATTTCATTGCGTGCATTCACTGGCAAAATTACAACGGTTCTGAAAATAATTTTTCTCAGACATAACCTTTAAGCAACTGTCACATTTGACAGAATAGCAAGTTCTGTAATATCTCTTACCTGCAAATCTTTCTCTCTTACTCTGTCAACAAAGCTACATATATTCTTGGATCTTTCTCATATGTATAACTGGAGAGCAGTTCCATGATGGAGCCTCTGGCTGGTGGCCAATAATATGGTAGTTTGCATCTGTCATTGTTAGAAGTCCTGATGGTCCCTTATGTAATTAAAAGTGTTTTTAAATACTGTCACCCTGTGGGGTTTAATTAAGGTTCAGTCCTTAATATCCAGCAAGTATAAGATACATCCTTCTGTTAGAACCTGATCCCTAATACAGCGGCTTACATGCATGTGGATGTGCTGTAATGAGCACCTGCAGAAAAAAGTTACTGGTAATTTCCTTCAGAAGGGTCTGGGTAACTATAGATTTTTATTCCAATATAAAACTTACTAAGCCAAACTAGGCATGTAGAAAATCCCAGTGGTAGCTAGGACAAAGCTACCACTAGACTCTAGCAAAGAAACATAGTCCCAAATAGAGAGAAGAGGCTTTGAACTAACAGCAATAGAGCAGAAATATCAAAATAACTTTCTTCAAGAAAGCTGAAGAGAAGCAGGTAAATAAACTTTAAAACAACATTAATCAGAGAACAACATCAAATCAAGAGAAAGCAGTCAACATTAAGCCCAGACAGCAACTTTTCTAACAAGCATTGGAATATATTTTAATCGCACTGCCTGAAGACTTGGCCAAGGTGCAGAAGGCCACTATAGCAGATGCTGTGGAAAAAAAAGAAGCAGAAGGTACATGTCTCGGGTTTCGCAATCAAAGGTTCCCTATTTGAGCAGCCATTGCCTTTTACTTAAGCCCTTCCAAGCCTTTGAGATGACATGCTTAAAGGCAACAGCACTCTGGGGGTTATTTCATACTCTGTTTACTGCCTTACAGTTATGAGCATGGTGGAACAGAGAAAGAAACCCCCCAGCTCTCAAGATAAAAAACAGATCAAATGAGAATTTAGATGGTACCTTCAAATATAAAGCAGAAGGAGTCTACAAACATCATCTGTATAGAACAAACTAATGTGATGGATCAGTCACATCACTTGCTTGAGAGGAGACATAATAATTTCAAGATCTTTGTCCTTATAGCTTAAATGGCTCAGATGGAAATTTGTCCGCTGTATTTCTACAGCCTAACCAACTTAGGGAGATCTTCTGCAGGGAATGAGGCCAAAACACACAGAGTTTATATAACAACTAGGAAAAATTATTGCAGCTCATTTGCTGCTTTTTTCCTCATTCTTTTGATTTCTAATGCTCTCTATTTTAAATCTCTGCATGTTACCCTCTGTTCACCTGGAAAGGAGGACTCTTCTCCCTTCCTTAAGCAAAGCATAGGAGTCTGTTAACCAGAGCCTCTCCTTCCAATAAGAAAGCCAATATTCTGAAGCTGCTGAATATAAGCATGACCCATCATCATTGCTGTCTGAAAATGGAGTAATTAAGAAGTTTTAGCTAAATCCTGACATATTAACTGGGCAATCTTAAAGGTACCTAAATTTTTGCACTTAAATTACCTATGTTTAGAATAAGAAGTTTCAGGGACCACTAAAATTGCTAATATTTCCATCGCATATTTACCAGTGTTTATAGCACAGTTCCTAATGAAACGTTTACCAAACTTTGGCCATATCATCTTAGTACCACTACAATCTGGAATATTCCTAAGAGGTGATGTGCACAAGTGAATTGAAGCTGGCTTTTTCCCCAGCAGCAAACAGAAGTCACCAAACATTAACAGATGAGTCCAAGAAAGAAACAAGGTCTCTGAGGTGAAGAATTGATCATTCATGCTCTGAAACTTTCAGAATGTCACTTAACTGTGACCTCTAAGCATTCTTAATAGAGTTCTAACGCTATTCTGCTCCCCAGATTCTAATTCTAATTCTGTTCTAATCTCTTCCCCAAAAGCTTATTTTAGTATTTGTCTTTTTGGAAAAAAAATAACCTAAGGCCAGCAGTGCAGACAGCATAGAAGCTTCTCACACGTATTCATGGACCAAAACTATTGAACAGAGATAGCCTTGTCAGAACAAGCTATGGGACATTATCAAACTGTGACAAGTAATAGGAAATTCTGCTGCAGGAGTACGCAAAAGTACAAATTCATAATTAGAGGGAAAAAAAAAGCATTTTTGATAAGTAGAGGGGTTTTTTTCAGCACTACGACTGTCAAGCAATTGAGAAAATGCCACATATCAGAGATGCTGCTATTTCTGGCTCTTGCAGCTCTCTACACTCTAGTGTATGGTTTAATTTATGTGTTCTCCTCTGTAAAAAGGGACCTTTGAATGCTGCAGAAAGCCAGCGAACTTTTCCTAGTTTGTTCATATATAGAAATCACTAAAGTGGTTTCTTCAGCTCAGACTGGCTGCAATAATCATTATTGTTACAGCTTCTAATACCCAGCCCAGCTCCAGTATAGTATTTGTAAGAAGCGGCATAGGAAGCATCACCAAACGTATATTACTATAGAAAACAGGAACCTACTGATATACTGCTATTCTACAATCAAAAAAAAATTCCTCCTCTGGCACCAGCATGTTGCAGTTAGAGCTCTGACTACGGCAGAGCAAACAGCACAAGGAAATCACTCTACTCAGAAGTCCTAGTGTTAAGGTTAAGTGTAGCACAAGGGTAATTCATTTTGGAATGCCTTCAATCAGAAGTCACAAGGAAGTAACTAAAGATGCTGGGCAGATTAAACAAGACCTGCACTAAGGAAGGACAAGGCTGACTCTCTGAACATGTGCTGAGCACCACTGTAGCGACACTCAAAATGACATCTCTGCATATCCCATTAGCTTGTTGACACAACACACATTGCAACGTGGATGGCATTTAAGTGGTTTTCTAATACCATCTCAAAACCCCCCAGCAAAACAGATCTCATGAAATTCAAAACCTCACTCCCAAACTCCTCTGAACTCATTTTGTACAGGACTTTAAAGACAGAGAAGCCAGCAAAGTAACTTTCTGTTCAACAGACGATCATTCAATACAATCTGGCATAAAGGGCCAACAGAACTCGTACAATCAAAAAAGTCAGGGACTTTTATCATCAGCTAGTAATGACTGTACCCCGAATCTTTTTCTGGGCTGCGTTTCATGTTACTCTGCAAAAGATAGGAAAGGGTAAAATGAACAGAACATGAACAGTATACATACAAATATACTTCAGAAAAACAACTGCTAACCAACAGGCAGAATCACCTCCTACAATAAACTCCAGAAAAAGGAAAGACAAAGAACCTTAGCCAGAGGAAGGAGAAGTTTAAAGTTACATCTAAAATTTGTGCAAGTAACTGTCTGCTGCCTTTTAAAGCAAACTGCTGTGTAACATCAGGTATCATCAGGACTCTCAAATACTGGCCACCAACTGCTACAGTCCTGTCATAGGGACTCCCTTCCAGTCACACATGAGAAGCAGATCCAAGAGCTTGACTTCAACTTGACAAGGAACACCTGCCCTTTACATACATGTGGCTTTGAACATATTTTAAACATGAAGGAAGAGGCAAGGCATCCCAAAGGTTCCCTCATTCTTTCTTTTCCTCTCCTCATCCTCTCTATTTTTTACCTGGAACTGATCAGATGTACATGTGTTCATCTCTGGTGATACAGGAGGTGTCTGTCCTATTGAAGCTATTTTTTCTGCTGCAGATATTGGTTTCAAAGGTTCCTTGGTAGGCTCTAACATACCCTAAACATATAAAATAAAAAAATCAGACACATACACTTACATATACTCCAAGAACTGCAAATGCAAGAAAATAGACACACACTGCTATGCAGTACTACCCCCTACTAGGGGCTTGTAGGTAAGCATGTATCTCTGGGACACTTTAGTGAGGGGGGCAGAAGGAGATAGGGCTGGGGAGAGAATCATCCTGGTTCCTTAGGCCCAAGAAACATTTTAGAGCCAGTAACAGAAACCCAAGTGCTTAGCTGAAGCTTGCTTTCAACTTTCAATAATGTAATTTAAGCCGGAGGAAACAAGTTACTTGATAAGGTGACGTCTTCTCCTCCCCATTGTGTGTAGACTATTCCAGAAATATCAAATGGCCCATCACAAAGATACAAGTGCATTAATTCCCTTTCAACAATTAAGAAATGCAAAAGAAACAACTCGAATTATCAGTTTGCAGAATGATACCAAGAACAGCAATTATTGACATGGAAATAAATGCATTAAAAAGCATTACAAAAATAATTAAAACCACACTTTAAATAGTTCAAAGATAGGCATAGATGAAAAAATGTCTGAAATCTCTGGTGTTCCTAAGTAAAATTGATGGTGAGAAAGATCTACAGAAAGACCACAATTTGCACTGAGACACGCAAACCACCTTAGAACAATGAAGTATGAGAAAATAAACCCCAAAATAAAACAATTGGATTTGCAACTATTGTATTTATAAATACTTTCAGGAAGTCAGCCACCAAGATCAGCTGTCCCACAAATGTTTATACACTATATTAGAGGAGCTTAGAATTTAACCACCAGTTAAATCAGTTCTTTTTGGACAGAGTAGAAACATGTGAAGCAACGTGGCAACAGAAAGCAGCAGCAGCCACTTTACTCCTACCATAGCCTCTACTCAGCTTATTGTGTGCACAAGTATATAAAAAATTGATGGAGATAATTAAATCAGCAAAAACAGTCTGCTGCAAAAATTAACTGCATGTGTTGCTCTTGCTTACAGATTACAGGAAAACACAACTGCTACGAGATGCTTTATCTCTCTGTGTCAGAACACCATGCTTATATCCAAAGAAGTTCATGAGCTGACCTTGATACATCAGAAAACAATGGCTCTAGAAGCTGACTGTAGAAGTCACTCTGCAATATTAACCTACTGATTACATTGCCTTAATATACAACACAGAAAACTGTAATTCTTTTATACTCCATTTGAGAATGACCATATAAAAGTGTACGTGTGTTTGTATGTGTATATATACACACACAGGTTTCCAGAAAAAAGAACGTATTTATTCCGATCAGACTAACAAACATTGTAAAGCTTATCTTCTGAATGTTTTTATTACTACAGACATCACACAGAGTCTGAAAAGACAAACAGGAATTACAGGATATTGGCTTAAATGAATAAAGTCAATCTTACTGCATTAGGTTATTTGAGTTTCTTTCAACCCACAGAAATCTAAATTATGCTTGCTATTTTATCTAACACTTGGGGCTATACAACGCTTTTTGTATGTGTAAATAGCCAAATAGATATATCTATGGATCTTTTATTAACATATCAATAGCACTGTAAAGCATTACCAGGCATCCTTTGCCATTTTTGACAACTATTTAACAATCTAGTTTCTCGTGTCAAGTTTTAGCTGACATTTTTACATCTGTATTTTATATTTAATAGTTAAAATTCAGCAAGAAGTTTTTATTGCTGTACACACATTAATACATTACGTGAACCAACTTTTTTTAGAAAATGCCTCAAACTGAGCTTAGAATAGCTAGCCCACCTCATTAGTTTACTTTATGAAATGAGTAAATCCATACTTCATTTTAAATGAAAAAATGTACCATCGTGCACACACAATGAAAATTGTGTATTTGATTACTCTTTTCTAGCATTTCTGCTGATGCCTGTGCCACAACCATACTTACAAATATATCTTTCAGCACACTTGGTGCTTAATGTCATTTAATATATTTCATTACATAATGTTGTTGGAACCATAACAAAAATAACACTAAAAAAAGCTTACCAGTCCTGCTGCATACATGGGTACTATAACAGGCTGTTTCTTGTTGCCTGTAAAGAGCTGATAAAACAACAACAACAATTTACTTAAGAGTTTGTGTTAGTGACAGTCGTACTTCTTCAACGTTCTATAACTTGTATAAGATTAGTATCAGAATACAAATAGTATGTTAAATGTAACACAATGGTTAAAAACTAATGCAACTTTTAATATTAATAGGGTTTATATAAAGTTCAGTTGTCAGATGGTCTGTCATAAAAAGCCGTGTTCAGTGCAGCTATGCAATTACGAGACAAGCATTCATACAAAAAGACTTTCCACCCGATTCTACATTTAAAGCAGCTCCATTATTTAGAAAGCAAGTTTTACCGACAGACTCACAATATTTCTTGTGTCGATTCCCAAGGAGCACAAAAGCTTTTTGTTGCTGTGGGATCCACCCCACTGGTATCTCAGTCCATACGCATCATGGATATCCTGCAGCTCAGTCCACACGTCCATCAGTTCCCTATGCAGCCCATCATAAATCAAGTTATCAACAGGAATAACAGCTTAGCAGCCTTGAATATTTATTCTAGTTTTTAATGCAAGTGACTTCTTATACTTTCCAATTAAACTTAGGCCCAAGAACAATACCCAGGGGAACAAAAACTGCACAGTGGTCTCAGAACAATTATAGTTCAGACTTATTATTGGAAAATTATGTCCACGGCAGACAGGACAAGGCCTAGACATAGTCATCACATGCATAAATACAGCAATTTATATAAAGTGTAACTAATAGGACCTATTCTGGTTAACTTGGAGACATCACCTAAAAGAAGATGATATGCTGCTAAATTGATATGCTAAGTGAAATATTCCTGGCATACGTAGCCACTGAACACAAGCATTCTGCTACATAGCTAATATTCACGCCATACTTTTTCAAAACACTTGAAGCAAACAACTTGTTTTGAATCACTGCTATACGTCTTAAGTTCCCAAAGAAGACATGTTCCTATTTGATGTTAAGTTTGTTACATTATGGCTTCTTACCCGGTATTTGCTAAGGTCTCCTCAGTTGTCATCTGCTTTTCACCTGCTTCCAATAAATGATTTAAGGAACTTATTTCTTCTTCAATTTCAGGAACAGGCATGGAAGGAAAACAGACTTCAAATATTCGTTCCAGACGACTTAGCAACGTTGTCTGTATCAGAGAGAAAATATTTTATGTCAGGTTTTGTTAATCGCTTTAAAGAAAAGGAGTCCAAAATTATAAAAATTAAAGTTAAGACAGAAAACAATATGCAGCTAATACAAAGTTTCACTTACCACAAAATATGTAACCATCAGAGGATCACAAGACTTTTTAAGCACCAAATACAGGCTGCTAGCTACTGAGAAACAGTAACGATCTTACCTTCTGCAAAGTGAGTTCTTACAACAGGAGCCCAGAACAGTTCCTACCAGAGTCACTCTTTGTTACAAATTAGAAAAAAAAAAAATACCTGCAACGAGTATTATGCTGTATTTACTTAAGACGTTAACATCTCAAAATCTACACATGCTAAGCATTTTACCAAAAACATTTTTTTAGCAAACTTGGTACAGATCCATGTCATTTCACTTAATGACAACACACTTCAATCTAAACTGGAGAGAAGATCGATTCAGAAGACAGATTCACTTCAAAGATGTAAAGGTCTCGCAAAGCTTAGCATGATGTGCAACATGCTCACAGTGTGGTAACAACTCTTAAAGTGGTAAGGAAAAACTAGAGTCTGAAGAGTGTATGCTTCCTAAAAAACTGTTAGTACCAATGACTCAAACATAAGAAAGCTATAATCCCCAAAATCACTTGCTATGGTTCATAGGATAGCTCGGTATAATGCAGAAGAGCCAGGACTAAGGCATCTAAATCTACTGTTTGTCAGAAAGTATTGCTAAAATTTGTTTGCTGCTTCTCCAGACCAAAAAAAAAAGCAAATAAAAAGAATTACTTAATGCCTGAACTTCTTGCCCTCAAACCTATTAGTGTGTTTTTACATGTTAGAGATTGTGTAAACAGAAGAATTACTTTCCACTAAGCAATTTCCCTTTCCTCCTATTTACAATTCAGACAGCTGATGCTGAACGCTGCAAACCTGCGAGGGTTAAAAGCCCACCTTGGGAAAATTTCTATCCTAGCCAAATAGCAAAAAAAAACAAACCAAAAAAAACAAAAAAAAACCAACACCCAACCAAAAAACCCCCACTAAGTTTTATTTTAGCTGGAAAAGAAGCCAGCTAGATAGCAGCATGTTTTGCATAACCACAACTTTATCTGTTATGCTCCTCTGACCTTCCTTGTGCTGCCTTAAACTCACACCAAGAGTATGTAAATATAAATACTCAGAAGTTTTGCAAGAGGGCTACAGATCAATATCCCATGGTTTTGAGAGACTGGCAGGATTTTCTGCTTGTCACAGTAGTTGCAACTCTGTCTTGACATCACCTAAACTTCAGGGTCCCTCGGGAGAAAGGAAATTTCAGCATTGTATGAAGGCAGGCAGGGTTCTTAAGTTTCATAATGCAGCAAATGTCTCCTGTTTTTCTCTCCACCAGTGCCACCATCACCACTGTTGGGTAGGACAAGGTCTCAGCAATATAAAGAGCACATATTGGTACTAACGGTTTCCAGGCATTTTAATTCCACAGTATGCACCAGAGAATGCTCCAATTCTTGCCACTTGGGCCTTGGCAGCTGGATTTAATATTAAAAGAACCCAACAAAATCCTCAACCAACCTTCAGCCACCTGAAAACAAAACCAAACACCTCTCCCCCTCTTCTTTCTCTTCTGCAAGCTCCGTATGCTTTCTTCTTCTTCAGTTCTTCCCTTACATTTCTATCTCTTCTCTCTGTTGTATTTCCATACGGCCACAGAATTTCAACTTTATTATAGCTCTATGGATTGTCTCAAGACAGATGCACCCCTTCCATGGAACATGTATTTTCCTCCCAATTCAACCCATTAAAAACCAGTAACTAGCCATCTCTTAACATTTATTAAAAAGTACTAATTACAAGGTATGCTCGTAGAAATGAAACGAGAGCCTTTTCTCCCGTGTGCATGTTTTTAAGAGCAGCACTCGACGCTTCTTGCTAGGCGAAGGAGATGCAAGCCTGGCACAGAAGGAGGACTTCTATCTTTCTGGTTTGGAGGTCCTCAGCAGCCACCTTTCTGATGCTCTGCCCTACTGCCCACAGGGCAGCATCCAGCTTTTCTACTGGGGAAATAGGAAAGCAAGAGTAGGCGAAAATCCCAGGAGTATCCCCCACAGTGTGTGCTAGTATAGCCATGCCAGCAGAGCCCTCCTGTGGAGACACGGCATACTCCAGCAGCAATGCTGCATTTACAAGCACAAGCCTCAGAGAGAGGTTTTCTGCCACCATCAAAATGATTTAAGGTTAAGAGAAGCAAGGATGGTAGGTGGCAGTTGCGTATTTTAATTGGACCGACAGATACAGTTGGGACAAACCTTTAAACATCACAATATCTGCTTCATAATTCTAATAGTTATCTACAACATTTCTCATTTGAATTTTTATCTGAAAATTTGCCTCATCACTTGTCTTAAGCAAACCACTGATCATGTACATCAGGAAACATAACAGAGGCAAATACCACATTATCAGAATATCTTGATTCTGTATCGGAGTCGGGAACTGGGAACCAAGTCTCTTCAGCCTATTCTCCCTATTCAGCTGCTAGCCACAAAAAACAGGAAAATGAACTTGCTTAGAACACGCGCTCTTCAGGTTTGCTGCCTGTGAAAGAAATGCTTGACAGGGACAGCCACCAGGTTCAGTTATTTGCAAAGCATGTCAAAATGCCGTGATGATACTAATCAAAGGATCTGAATTACACAGCATACCTGACTCACTTTTCCTCTTCGTTACCTCACTGGTATATCCTGACCATAGTGACTCATGTTCTACAGTATATCATTTTCCTTTTAATCATCTCTTAATGCCCAATCATTTTGGCCATGCAGTAAGTTCCAATATTCGTCACATTACTTGTAGGCTGTTTCGTGTTTGTGGACCAGAACTAAGACAGTAATTTACATTTCTACAAGCAAAACTAAACAGTACTCCAGATTCCAGCCTCACCTTCCAGCATATAAAAGCATGCTCTACTTCAGTTTTAAAACTTAACTTTGTGTACAATATATCACTTGCCCTCATCTTACATGAACAGGTGATGCTTACTCCCCAGCAAAGAGGAAAAGGCAGACGGAAGGCACTGGGATCATGAAAACAGCAAGGCATCACGTTTCTTGAAAAGGATCAACATTCGAGAACATGCTCATGGCTAAGAATATGCTCGCTTAGGTAATGAAAGAATGAACAGAAAGTCTAAGAACCAAGCAGCAGCTCAGTTAGCACCCAATTTCAAATCTGAGCTTAAGGATTGTGCCAAAATTGCAGGAACAGTTTAATTATAGTATTCTTTACACTTACTTTCATCTTTTCTAAGTTTCCAGAAATGCTTAGCCCTTATTTATACACACTAGAGAAGAACGGTTTCCATAGCAAACCAGAGTAATTAATTTTATACGTGCAAATGGGCACAGGGATGAACGCACAAACACACATCTCTAGTGCAGCAGCAACGTCCTTAATGGAAGCAGCTGAGCTTGTTCTTCTAATTGGGAATGAAATCCTGTGGTCAGAGCTTCCAGGTATAAAGGGAATTATGATTTTGAAATTAGCATAAAACTCCATCTTCTACAAACCGCAATCTACCGTTTGTATAAAACAGACTGTAAAAAAACACTTCTGTCAAACACAGCAGTGTCATGAATTTCAGAGTGAAAAATCCTGAAAGAGAGGCAGAAAACAAGAACTCGTCTCCACATTTCATGTCACTAAAAGCATTTAGTACCCAAGTGTTCTCCACTGCCATTTGACGAGAGTAATTCTTAAAGGTAGAAGATGTGAATGAAGGCTACAGCTGCCATTCTAAAAGTTAACTGTGATTCTCTAAACAGTGACAAACTCAAAGCTCCAGGGTTTCTGGAACTGCAATAGAAGTTTTTGGTAAACACTTAAAATATGTGGTAATCACCATACAAAACAACCAAACTATCACAGATGTAACAGACTTTCAAGTGAGAATGATAACCACAGGATTAGAATTTATCTCCTTGGCAGTTCAACAGGGGGCAAGATCCAGCCCTCAGAGCTGAAGGGTCAAAGTACTTGGTTTACAGAATTTGTTTTTCTCTTCTTCTCCACCACAAGATAAAATCAATGAACTCCAACACAGAAAATCTACACTGGCCACTCAGCACATTAAATCCTCCTCAGCCCCCTCCACAAGACCTCAACAGCAACAGGTCGCTGCCTTTCTTTAGAGCTATGAAAGGAGGAGATACTAAAACTTGCCATAAAGACAACATACTTGGGCCACCCTACAGAAACAGTTGCCATGAACTGCAGTTTCACTGTGACTGCTGAAATGCTTCTCTGGGTGAAGTTTCGGGGAACTCTGTGTAGAAGGGGGATAAAACCCCAGTCTTCTTGCTTCTCTCCATGGTCTCAATCCCACAAGCTGCAGAGCAGATCCAAGACCTCACCCAGCAAACTTTTCCTCATGCTGGAAGCTGAGGATTGGAGTTGCACTTTGTCCCCCCTCCCTTACCATCAGAGGGAATAGCCCCATTTCTCAGCACAATCCCTCATTTTCCCCACTCGCACTTACAGCCCACAGCATCTCTGCTCCGGCAGCCTTGAGAGGTGCTTTAGGAAGGGGAGAGTCAAAAGTAGAGCATGCCTTCAGCCCTCCTTTTCCTGCTGCCAGGAAAAGAGGCTACGGAGGAAGCAACTCAAGCTCTGGGCTATTCTCATCTATCAAACAAAACTAGGAGACCTAAGAATAGATAAAAGCAGTCTAACAGTTAAATTATTGAGAATATTTAAATATACAAGCCTTATACGATAGAAAAACATAAGAAAGGAGACAGAAATTAACACACGAAGGATCCAAAATGCTAAATCTATCATTTCAGAACGTAATAAAGTTCACATGGGCATGATCGGGTTCTAGATAGAATGCAGAAGCCGAGTGAAGACTCTCAAAATGTTAGAACAAAGCTCAGGGGCCAGAAGTCAAGAAAAGAAACTGATTAACCAAAGAAATTTTATTTATTTTATATCATGAACTCACTTGTCTGGAGAGCGCCTAACACAGGCATTTATGACCATTTTGACAAAATAAAGTAGAGGTTAAATAAGAAACTCCTTTGGCTGAGTTTTCTAACAACCAAACGATACTTCCCAGCAACATATTTGCCTGTGAAGAGCCAAGTCACCATATACTCCTGTACCTTCACCACTGGGGGTTAGTTGGTATTTTTGGGTTGGGTTTTTTTTTATGTTTGGGGGGGATTTCTTTAACATCTGAACTACAAGACCATGCAGTTAACATAGGGGTGCTGAAAAACTGATTTCAATGGATGCAACTCACCATGGGGAACACAACAATCGACTTCAGTGGGTCTCAAAATCTTTTGGACTCAATTAAAGATTAACAGCTAAACGCACATAAGCAAACAAACAAATCACTATGTTCCTAGTTAAGTGGGGGTACTTTTTGATTTAGAAAAGTTAATGGACAGCTTAAATTAAGAATCAGTTTCCATTCCACATAGCAACAATTTTTTTTTTCTTTCCCATGTGCAGGCTCTGCTTAGTAGAGACAACACCTTTCCAAACACAATGGGAGAAGAGTTGCAGGGAAAAAAAACTCCTAAGTGAAAAAAGCAAAGCTTACAAAGAACACTAACTTCTCATGACTCAACTGTGATGGCTTTTCTCCAGCCCCCTTGAAAAGCAGGTAAATTTAAGCTGGTGCCATAAGTCTCCTAGAGGTTGAAAAAAAAAAAAAAAAAAAGGAAAAAAGAGAACTGTTTCATTTTTATTATCATAGGTAATTTATAATGGAAACACTGGTCTTAAACTCAGATACTCAGATTTACAAGCCAGGAAGAGGATGCTACAAAGAGCTAAAACCCCTCACCAATGCAAAACAAAGAGTATGATTTTTTAACAACAATTTAAAGAACTAAAGAAGGCAACGATAGTCCTAAATATTTCAAAAATATTTTAAAATAGTAACTATAAAGGTCTCAATATCAGCTGCAAAGTGGCTTGAGGAAGAACAACAAGACTTCTCTGTTTTTTTTACTGCTTGATACAAGAGTGCCATAAACCACAGGGAAGTCAGTATAGAAATGTGAAGCTGTCTCTCTTCTTCTTGCTTGGAATGCTGGGCTCTGAGCAATCCCATCTAGTTGAAGATGTCCCTGCTCATTGCAGGAGGGATTGGACTAGATGACCTTTAAAGGTCCCTTCCCACCCAAACCATTCAATGATTACTCTCCCTCAGCTGAAGAATGTATGAAATCCTGCATCCTCCATGTGAAGTGAAGTTTAACAGCTATTTATCTAGATGACATAAAACTTCCCATTTCAGTTGGTCATGTTGTTACTATCTCTTGGTGGTGTACTACTTCTCACTCAGGCTCTGAGAGGAAGTAGACAAAACGGAAAGTAATTTTGTTCTATGATATAGAAACAGAAATGCTAAAACAATCCCTTCCCAAACTATTTTCTCTTGTAAGATCCCCTTAGCCAGCCTGTTCTGAAACACAGCAAGTATGGGCTACTTTTAATAGTCTGCTTATTACTGTTATTCAGCTGCACATACTTAAGAACTGTCCTAGGGACCTAAAAAACCCAAACCTTTCCAGCCAGATATATTTACACTGCAAGTTGTTACCCAACTGTCTGAACTTAATTCAGCCAACACCATCTTAATTTATCTTAGTGAACTGGGAGGCTGAAGTCTTTAGGGTTACAATTACTTTCTTCCAATATGACGACTCCATTCATTGCCCAAGACAAAGTACTTCTAAGTGACAGCCTTGATGCATACCTGTGGCTTAGTAACCGTGCATCACCCACACTGTCCAATTAATCTGAAGAGATAAGAGTCTGTGAGCAGAGGCCCAAGCAGAGGATCTCAAAACCCTCCTGGAGGACTGCTCAGGTTTCCCTTCCTCCCTTTCCAGGATTTGCTAACTCTTAGCTAAGCCAGATGAGGAGTTTTGGCCTTCCAATCAAGCCACTATTCATCTCCTCCTCCTGCAGAGACGCCTAAACTCCTTGAGCACTGCTAGGCACAGCCATATCACCACCCACATGACTACCGTAGGTAATAACTACTCCTGCGCTTTGCTGCCTAAGCCCTGTATGTATGTATTTAATGCACAATACAGCAGAGTAACCCCCTCAGATGACTAATGTTCAGCACTATCTCAGGAAAAAAGCTGTGCTACAAGTCTTATATTCCTTATAAACATAACTTAGTAGCCTGCTATGTGATCACACAAAGGGAATCAATGCATATGGTACAGCGCAGGTTCGCTCAAAACTTGTTAGATCAACCAGTTCACCCACCACTACATCCTAAATCGGTCTTCAAGAACACAAAGGCACATCTATATCTAATGGAAACCTGTAGCTACACTGAAACCAAGTACTACATGTTTTTCAGGTGAAGACAGACATTGATTTAAGGTATATGGTAGCATTAACATGAGTTCAAATACTTATTTGTGTGTCTGTGTCAACCAGCCTTTGAAACTGGCACCTTTTCTAAGGGGTTATAAATTCTTTCAGTGGTTTTAACTGAATACAATATCCCGTGCCCTTTTCCTTCTCTTACCCTCGTGGCACTACCGAATAGGTCAGCGTGTTACAAATCCTACGTCACAGATTGTGTGCAGGATTCAGAGAGCCTAAGACTAAAGGCAAAGGAGAAAAACATAATGATCTTTTTGCCACTACGTGTCACTATATAAGATCATTTTTGTGACCTTTTTCTCCTCACATTCTTCTTTTTTATTCTATATTTTGTATGAAAAACTAGATTAATAAGTTGAATTCAAGCAAAGTCTAACTTCTAATTACACGTATCAAATCCACATTTCTTGGAACAGTTTGCCTCACAGATACCTTACAATCAAGGCCACATTCAGGAAGCACAAAATTTTGCTGCCACCTCCACAACCAGAATACACAAACTAATACAAATATGCAGAGACCTTTGGCTAGGGAACTTGAGCTACTGGCAAACAACTTTCCTTTCACGCTGCATTCTGGATGGATGAAAATTTCTGTATATATCAATTCCATATTTAAACAGTAATGCTGCTGGCTAAGTATACAGAAGCAGAAAACGAAAATGTAAAGAATTACATTAGGGTCATTCTGTTTATAGACCATTCAAAATGATTTCACTACCACACTGCAGTGACTCTCCTAGCCTCAACACCACATACCACGTGTATAGAGTATCTTGTAAATGATCCCAGCTCACCATTAGCCTAAGCTGAGGTTTCATTTTCCACATCCATCTCAAGTGTCTAACACATGCAGTACTTCTCTCTCGCACAGCCTGCTCCCTTTAAGTTGCTGCAGCAAATGCTTTTTAGGTACCAGCAAGTGATCTACCAGCTCTGCCACGAAGTGATCTACTCCTCCTGCTTTGGTCAGGGTAATAAAAAAATGAAACAAAACAAAACCTTTTTGTTAGTTTACCACTTCCTAGCTTTATTTTGCATGTGCTTCTGCTTTTGTATCAGACAGTTCCAGATCAGCAAATACTTTAAAATACTGTACTTTGTGGTTTGACCTCAGTGATATCCTCATAAAAAAAAGTAAGGAAGCTGATCAAAATCTGAGTTTAATTTTACTAAGATTCTGCACTCAAAGTACTGGAACTGTCTGCTGGCTCACATTGACTCAGCTAATCTCAGTGTTTCTAATTGCAATTTACTAAACAGTGGCTCAATGGATTAAACCCAGAATTAGTACTTAAGATTAAAACAAAGCTTTTTTATTTTTAATATAAAAAGGTTTTAATAGATCCTCCCAAAACTTAAAGCACTTACAGAATACAAAGTAAGTTTTGAAAATGTGTAACCATTGTTTTAAGAGTCAACTGAAAAAAAAAACCTGTCAGTGCAGTGCTAAGGAAACTATTGCAACAGAGCAAACATATCCAGCTCAACTTCCTCTACAGCTTGAGTGAAACATACTCTGAGTTGTACTTCCTCACTGGCAGAGGAGGCAGAACATCATTTTATATCCAGTCACAACTGGCTGCAGCATAAACACCAGGAATGAAAAAAATATTTAAGTCTTAAAACTTGCTTTACAATCTAGTCAACTACTGTATGACTTCATGACAGCTCACCATAGAACTTCCTTTGTAACTTGGCTTTTATTTTTTGTTAAGACAGACCTGAGGAGAGGAAAAAAAAATGAAAGAACCTCTGAAGGTTCTGCTTTTATAAACGTCTACTTTCTATTGAAATGTCATCAAAATTATGGAAAATTTTAAATAAAAAATAGATGTTTGAAACCTTCAAACTACCCCTCAATAGCATGATTAACTGGAAGAAATGGCTGATTTACTGGAACTATCTCCCACCCCATTTCTTTGCCAGATTCTGGACAGTCTTTCAAGTGGCAACAGGAACAATTCAGATCAATTGCACTAATGACCTTAGTACTCTCCAATGTTATGGGTGAATGACCAACAGAATAGGTAACAATAAATTTCTGCTTTCAGCTTGAGAAACAGACCCACACATTCAGGTAATGATGATCAAGGTTTTGCACATGCACAAAAACCTACCTATAGGTTCACTCGCATGCCTTTTTTTTGGCTCGTGAAGCCACTTTGAAATTTGGTGGGTTAGTCACTACACAAAACAGCAGGCAGGAAGTGTGAGCAGCTGAGGCTCACATCTTTTAACATGATGAGAAATTAGTGCTAAGTCCCAAAAGCTCCATTCCACTTGCTGATGCTTGCAAAGCTCTGGCTGGCACAACATTCTTTCACCTGTCACTGGCAGGAAACGGGAAGAGGCAGGGCTATCACCAAGCCTACACAAGGTCCTGGAAGAAGGGACTTACCTCATTTTCTTTTATTTCCAGAGAAGATCCAAAGCTTTCAGACACATATTACCACTAGCACCCTTTACTGCTGCTGTTGCTGCATGTTTCAAAAAGACAGAGCTTACTCTGAACTACTCACATGGGATTAAAAAAAAAAGCACTGAAGACAATTTTAAAGTCAAATGGTTGTTCTGAATTTTGTAAAAGTAATATTAAGTACTTGGAAAAAAATTTTCTATATATGAACAGGCACAGATCACAAAGATGACTAGTGCAAAGACTTAGAAAGGAATTAATACATAATTAGCAACTAAAGCAAAAAACCTAGGGGGTGGGGGTAAGAAATAAACCTATCTACTTCACCCTCCCCAAAACTCCTAATTAGAAATAGCAGCAGCTTTAAGAAGTCATCAGTTCTGTACCTGTGATGTTACTATAATGTGGAGATTCCCACAATTAATGTATAACAGGCAATTATTTTAAAATAAGTTTTAAATTATTTACTTCCTAGGAGTTGGAATACAGGGACAGAACTCCAGAGGTCATATTTCATCATGCTGTAAGAAAATGAGTGCAGCTATTTACAAATCAAGTCATCATTTTTAATCAGATTTTGAAAACACGATAGAGAACGGTGATGAAAAAATTTTGGGAAGCAGTAATCTCAGCTTCCAGTCACACCAGTATTTTATGAAAAGGCAACATCAGAGTGTCCCCCACAAAGGCAGTAAACTATAAAGCAAAGAAGAACTATCACAGGCTCTGAAATGTTTATGATGGTTTATTCCTTTGATCAGTTTATGTAAAGGACCACATATAATCGTCAAAACAAATGCATACAAGTTCCAGCATATCCTGCTCATTTTCTGCAGGAAATAACAGTGCAAAAGACACAAGATGCAAACAGAGCGTAATATTTCATACCAGCCTGTCTCATCCACCAAATTAACTCTCCCACAAGACAAACAAGGACTATTCAAACATTTGTTGTATGCAGAAGCGGGAACCAGGAAGAGCTGTATGCACAAGAGCAGAACAAGACTGAACAAAATCAAGAACGCCCTTACCTGAACTGAAGATGCTGGCTCTTGAGATTGCTTACTGGCAGTTCCTTGGGAAGATGCTAAAGCAAAACTGTCAGTCTTGTGTAATACTGGACCATCAACCCTGGCAGATGCATCTGTCCTATGTGACTGCCATGTCTCTTTTCTGTGATGAGATTCAGCAGCTTGCTCATCTCCAAAGGCAGCCCAAGAACAGCTGTCTTTTTGTTCATCTTCAAAAGCATTCCAGTCTGTAGTCTGGTTACAACCTGCGGAACTGAAGTCCGCAAAGTCATCGGAGTCCTGAAAAGCAACACTCTCATCTTGAGATTTTGGCACTGAATCAAAGTCCCCAAATTCACTATCATCACCATTTTCTACCTCAGTAGTATGCTGGAAGTCCAAGCCAGAAGTTTTACTGGTAGTATCACATTCTAAAGTGTCAGCAGTCTGATGTAGTTCAGCTTGATCCAACCTCACTGGCTGCTGAGAAACAGTACTTGTGTCCCTGAATTTACCAAATTCATTGTTAGGTTCACTAACATGTGTGGGCTGTTTGGAAGTTCCTTTTAAATCTGGAGCATTTATTGATTCTTGAGCATTAAGGAAGGTGGGAGATGCACTGCTGACTGAACCAAAATCACCAAAATCATCATCACACGTGTCACTGCAAGCTGCAACTTCAGTACTACTTCCACCATTCTTAAGATCTTCAGAAACAGCCAATTTTTCTCCTGCAAGATCACAGCTTAGGCTTTGGATCTTATCAACTTTGATGTCCTCCGTTTCTGAAGAGTCACCAGGCCTAGTAGAATCTTTGCCATTCTCTATGCCATGTTGTCTTGTCCTCTCACTGTGTTCTCCATTTTCAGTAGTGCATATTGAACTTCCAGTTGTTTGAGACGTACTAGAAACCGCAAATTCGTTATCTTCCAGTGCTGAGGGGTCCTGTTCACAACTAATCTCTGAAATGCAAACCTCTTCTTCAGTATGAGTTACTCTGTTTATTCTGTTGTTCTCCTGAATACTCAGAGAGTCTCTTTCATTAAGAACACTGCATATTGTAGGTCCTGTTCCCTCTAAATGGATTTTTTTGTTTGAGAATGTAGCAAAATCTGCAAAGTCTTCACCTGAGCTAGGCATTGAGTTCAAATCTTGCCCAGTACTATGGGTGCTAACATTTTTCAGTCCCTTTGAGTCACCAATACCGTCTAGATCTTCTGTTCCCTGAGGATTTACAGGATCTGATGCTGCAAATCCATTTGTTAGAATCTCTAGACTTGGAAGTTTCTCACCATTACAAGCATCTACTTGCTCATCCTGGTCCTCAACTGCTATACGAGTTCTAACAAAATGAGAAGAAAACCCCTCCAATTTCCCAGTGTTGTCTCTTTGTTCCTCTCTTCTTTTTGTATCTTCTACAGCAGTACCTGAATTTCTACACTTGGATTTTTCTCTGCTGGTACTAGTAGCTGACATATCAGGAAGTTCCTTAATAAGAGTAGGAAGCTCTGCAATACAGTCTTTATCTTTAACATTTTTAACAGATGTGAAGGTTGCAATGTTAGCTACATTGTCAGAATAATCATGAAGTGGGATGAAATGATTTGTGGGTATAAACTCTTCCTTTGGATGCCTGTAGTCCGGTGTATCAAAATCAGCAAAAGCTACACCAGCAGTGCTTACACCAGAAAATCCTCCAAATTCTCCAAATTCATCTTCATCATCATCATCGGCTCCATTGTCTAATGGTGGAGGGGATGAGGAGTACATTCGAATAATATCTGGTTCCATTGTTTAGTTCCGCTTCAAAGTTAATGTATTTCTATAATAGGGAAAAAAGAAGGATATTAGAACTTAGCTAGCTTGTGTCACCTCCTATTTTTTATTTTTACTGTTTCACGTTTTAGTTTAAAAGTGTGCGTACAGGTCAGCGTCCATCTTAGCTATGAGAAAGGAACATTCCCCAAACCCATTTTCTAACCACTTTTGGGTTTAAAGTTACATAGAATCTACAGGGAACAGTTCAAGTCTCTTGTAAACTACTACACAATCCCATCCTCACCAGACAGTGAAGTGCCAGAAAACAAAACACATTTGTCTTGAGCTGTTGTGCAACACACTGACACAACTAAACTCAGTTTTAACCCATCAGTTCTTTACCTCCTGTCACCAGCAATTCATAAAGTAGCCAACAACCCCGGCCCATCTTTTGCCACACTCATTTGTGCACTCTGATGACTGTGTGACAGAAATTAAGCCACCTGATGGACTATGCTACAGGAGTCATGTATGTAAGGCACCTTCAGTAGTGCCAAAGACTTCAAAAGATGTTTCCATAAGCTTTGAAACTGTGAAGGAACTGCTGTTTTAGTAGCTGGCTATGACGTGCTGCCCTGCTGTTTAAGTTTCTTTCTACCAATTCATGGGTTTCTGTTAGGACTCCCCGTTCTTGGGATTTCATAACTGCAAGCCAACACACTGTCTCCACAGCTGCTGCCACCAGCCTGCTTTTGTCTTACGAGCTGCCAGTTGGGAAATGCCATTATAAGCACCAGCAAAGCCTAGAGCAAAACAAACTTCTTCATCAGAGCCTATTCTCAAACGCGGAACGGAGCAAGATTACCCATAAAATATTTAAATGCAAATCACTAAATGACAGGGGGGGGAAAAAAAAGGAAGAAGACAGTATTCCCAGTCTAGATAGAAACAGATTAAGGACTCCATCTTAACACTGCAAACCATTACAGCAACAAGCAAGGTATGGATGGAAAATTTTCTAAAGAGTGATCTTGAATTTTCTTTCAATACTGTGTGAAATCAATGAAGCCAAAACTACTACTATTTACAGATTCACAATTGTACACATCACTTAACTAGTTCATACCTTAAAGCCCTTAAAAGTGAGAGCTACAACTGAGTTCTTTCCATTTCAAATGGCACTTGTCATGAATAAACTGTAACAACATACTAGGCATAACCTACAGAAAAAGAGTGGAAACAACCTATACCTACTGGCAAATTTTCAAATTTCTAACCACCAGACTAAGTGGGGACCTAACTAGTTCTGAAACACAGATAAAACATGATCCATAACTCCAACGCATTTAGCAAATGACTTTGTGCCTGCACCTAAAAAGCAGCACACAAAGGGTATAATAATAACAGACAAAGCTCTGCAGTTCAAAAAGCACAACAGACCACAGCACTTGAGCCAAACTACTCCTAGTATTTGCCAGGAAAGTCTGACATCTTTAAGGTGACTAACATACCTACATTTTTTTTAAGGGTTATTTTGCAGTTCTAAAAGAACATCATGCTTATCAGATGAAACCATGAAGTAATTTGTAACATCACATGCGAACTGAAGACGACTGCAAATGCATTTTGTTTAGAATAAAGAGTAAGTTGTCAACAAGCTCCCACATAGGCTTACTCAGCACCAGCTGCTTAACAAGGTATTTGAGAGAAGAGCTTCACACTCTTATCTCAGAGGCCTCATCTCTCAAGAGCACTCTCCCTTCTACATCAAGGTCTAGCAATTGCTGTTTAACGTCATACACGAACGTACAGATCCCTTCCAAGATGTCTGTAGTGTTTGGCAGCGTGTTCACACAGAGGTTACTCCAACCAGTTCACTTTCCAAGCTTCTGGGTTTTCAATCCACTAACTACAATAATAGCGTTTCTCCTTGGTAACGATCAGACCAGCCATTCCTTCTTCATATCCAAATTTCCAAGATCCACTGTGGTCAGCCATCAACACTAAGATTAAACACCCAGTATATCAGACTATAACTGCTTTCTGGATGCTTTACTGCAGAGAAAGGTCCACGTGCTATACACAAAAGATACGCCCTGGTAGGTGGAAGTGTTGGTTTAATTCTTTGGTACAAAAAAGACTGGTTGTGTGCTGGATTAGCTGTGCTCATCTCAAGACACCTTATCTTGGTGATAGCACTGTTTTAGGCTATAAGGGAGTTGGTGGAACAGTGAAGGGCATTTTGTCTGGAATTCATGACTCCTAGGGTCCAGAATCAGTAGTGCTTTAGTAACCCAATAACATTCAGGAGAAAGAACAGAGAAAATTGTGTCAGTTGGGATGGGATTCACTCCCACTCCCAATTCCTGAAAACGGATTTATTGATTTTTATTTATTTTATATAACAGTGGGTTCATTTGGCTATAACAAATCATCCCTTGCAATTAAATTTGAAGTCATGAGTCTCCAGCTGAATCTCAGTAGACAATGGCATGAATTTATTACTAAACCTCCTAAAGTTTAACGAGACTTGTTACACCTATCTGTAAAATTCAGCTGATACAATATTTACCATCTTATTCCATGTGACAAAAGCTGAAGAGACTGTAAAGGCAAGAAATTAGTTCTTGAAACAAACAAAGATACCCTGAACATTCCTACAAGGACAGGAATGGCTGGATATAAACCTTTATCATCCCAGAAGAAAAAGGAGCTTGAACAGAAACAATGAAATGGCAGGAAAAAAGCGAGGTGAAAACAGAGTCCTACCAAAACCACGACAGCAGGCTTCTGGGGAATAACACTGGAGGGTGGGATAAGCAGTTCCTTGACCAAGACCAACTACTACGATTGAAGCGACTGCAATTTCCACTGTAATTTTGTCATATGATTAGATGTTTTATTCTTTATTAGGCAGAGATGTACAAGCCCTCAGACACATCTCTAAAGCCATTTATAAAGAAAAGATTTTAAAACAGAAAATGACAGTTCCACAGCACGCTAATTTACATTGGGAAGCAAAGGCCATATAACTGAACCCACAGAAATTTGAAGCAGAAGCCCAAATAAAAGCCCTAAATATTTCTATTACTCTCAAACAGGTAGTCTATAAAACATTACATGCTTAAGAAAGTCAAATGCTTGTGTGCTGACAAGTTAAAGCTAGGAAGCTAACACATCTGATTTTGAAATGGATTTCTGAAGCCCACAAGAACCAATCTTGAAGCTTTCAGTGCAGCATAAGTAATAAAGAGCCACATTTAACAACAAAGTATTTTATATACATATATATAAAAATACAGATACATAGCTGATTTTTGTTCTTTTGAAAGAGTTTTAGAACAATCAAGTCATGCAAGCAACTATATTCAAGTAAAAGGGATATTAAATCTAGGTAGACCAGCCTCCCCTCTCCAAGAAGCCTTGTTTTTATTGATGAGAAGTCATGACAAGGAGAGGAAAAAGCAGAAGACAGAATCAACCATAAGTTTGTTTCCAACTGGCAAAGCTTACATCTCTGGACATAGACAATGACATCAAAGTATAGTTTTGCTGGTTCAGTAGTGAAACAAATCCACATTGTACTCCTACAGCCTAAAGTTTTGTAAAATCCTGGAACACGCTTTGATGTGCTACAGCTCTGGCTTGGCTCAGAAGTGCCGCCAGCTCAGTGGCCTGCCTAGATTACCATAGCTCTATGGATAGGATTTAGATGCAGGACAACAGTGATGAGCCTCCTCATTTATGCATTATATGGCCCAATATTACTTAAACAAAATTTTAAAATTGCAGTCATCACGACTCAGACTAAACAACAAAGCCTAACTAAAAAGCACGTGGTTTTTTTTTTTTACTGACGCATATCCTAACACTATGAATCAGAGGCCTTGAAAAAACCATCTGAACTTCCCCATTAAAAAGAAAATTTGTCTCTATGTTTCATGAAAAGCATGTGGGTTCTGGTTTATTTTTAAGTCTTTTCAGATTTATAGGCTTGTATAAGTTGGTTTTCGCCTATTTCAAATATCACATTCAGCTCTATATTAGTAACTGCTCCATCACTTGACATCTCATGCAAGAAACACCAACAAAAATTAATTCTTAACCTGCACTGGACATACGTCTATATATAATCCATCATAACAACTCTACTCATTTTTTTTGTTGATCATTTACTGTATTATTTCTTAACCTCAGACAGAAATAGATTATAATAGAGTTCAGAAAATCCTTAGAGGCAAGGATGATTAAAAAAAAAAGAACCAAGCAATCCAAGATGTAGCATTCAGAAAACAAACTGAATAATGTGAGAGCAGAAAGCATCACAGTCAAAGGGAATTCATCTACAAGACTCCCTTTCTTTCCAGTTAACATTAAGACAGGGAGGCAAGGAACAACAGTAGGGAGACGCACAGGACAAAGGTAACATGAAGAGGTTGCATGGGGGCTGAAGAAGACTGGCAAAGCCCAATCAAACATGCAGGAACATCTCTGACCATTTCAAAATTTTCTCTCCTGCAACTTCTGTCATAAAGAACAAACTAGGAAGAAGAAACTTCCCTCAATTTTTCATTTCAAAGCACTTTTAAAACATCACAGGGATCATCTACCCAGCAGCAGTCCAGTAGCACAATACTCTGTTCCAAATAAGTTTCATTAACAGTTGCCAAAAGGGGATCTGCACAGAGCATTAATTGTGCATTTGAAAATCTGATCATAGGTTTGATGGTCTACTACATGTTTAATCAGTTTAACCCATTAAAAAAGCAACTGCATAATCAATTGTATGGACTTGTGTATAAATGTTTTTTAGATGCGCGCTATTTCCTATGATGTTACAGCTGCATTTTAAAGGCTGAAGTTAAAGAGCTCCAAGATGCATGAATCTGTATTATATAGGAGTGTAAGGTTGTTAACACAATTTAATTGCTGTTTACAGACCTCAAAAGAATACCATACTCAAAGTGTAACAGAAGGAAAAAAGTCATACTAGTATTCCCCCTCCATCTGACTAATTAGTGATTTTATTTTTTTTTTAAACAGGGCATAATCCCAATTCTCCTTGCAATATAAAACAGCATAGGAATGTTTAGCCTTAAGGTAGTTTTCTTTGGAAAGAATTTCATTATTATTCCCTTTCTCAACTTCCAGAAGCATTCCACCTGCCAACCATAAACTATTGGACCAAATTTGTTATCATCCACTGGAACATTAAATTGGTGAAAACCCACAGGTCTGATAAAACAGCAACTTTGTTCATTAATTCATTTAGTTAATCCCTGCTTTGTCCGTCATCTGGAATAGGGGCCAAGAGCTGGAACAGTGGCTTCATTTTTTGCAGCACTTCAGACCACACTCAGACATATTCTTGCTCAAGACATCAGGCTATGTACTTTTGTAAACCTTGTATTTCAAAGGATTAACCCAAAAAGTCATTTAAGTCAAAGTATTATTTGAACAAATCTATGACCAATATGCAGGTTACCTTCCCCACATTTTTGATGGAACTGGGTCCCAAATTTAAAAGTCACCTATGACATTAACATGCACTTTTGCACTTGTCTGTTCATTTAAACGTTCTTGAAACATACAAATTTTAAAGAAATGGAAACCACCAATTTTTCAGCACACTATACAGTAAGGATTCTTCTCTGACGGAAATTATAAGTTTTCACTTACAAATAATAAAGAAGCTACTTCTATTATTTGTAATATGGAACAACCCAGGTTTCTGGCATCAGGCCTTACAGCTTGAAGAATCTAACAGAATTTAAATGTTCGTGTTTAGACTGGATTATTTTAGCCACAATCACTGGTTTATGTTGACAAGTGTCAGCAAGTTTTTCAGATCACGATAGTTTAGTATGAGACTGATGATGGATTTCCATCAATTCCTCAGGACATGCAGTTGTCCAACATTCTCCAGAAAAAAGAAAAACTTCTTAAAGAACTGTGTTCTCTTCCAGATGTCTTTTTCTGTGGTCTTTTACCTATTTACCTTTTTTTTTTAAATCTGAAAATACTAGTTAGCTTCTTACTTCCATGTGTTTCTTTATATTTATACTTTGATATTCATTCTGAAGGAATTGCAGAAACAAATTTCAGTATCATAAATAGAAGTCTACTGTCAAAGTCATACTACAAATGTAATTCACCAATACATTTATGAGTACCTATTGATATTTTACTTTCAAGAAAAAAAATGCTGATTAATTCGGTAAGATTTGATTCTGTTACTGCAGCTCTTGGTTTAAACCTTTTTTTTTTTTTTCCTAAGGCCCCAAGAATAACGTAACTCAGTTAATTTGAAATGCTCAAAGTAAGAGAGAAAACAGGAATCAGTAACACTGGGAAAGATGAGAGTAGAGATGGCTTCAGTTTTGATAGGGTAAGGATTCAGAAAGACAAAATGCATACCCTCTTTTATCTCAAGTCACTAGGTTTCTAAAACATTTACTATCAAACCAGGGTATCTTATTATCTGCTTGCAGTAAATAGGGAACAGTATCTGCTTTTCTCATGCACGGATCACCTCCTTCTTCATTACCTTTTTGTAGAATAATAGTAACAGTCTAACAAAGACGTGGCAGCAAAGAGAACAATGTAATTACAATACACAAAAGCAGGTAGAAATAGTTCCTTCTCTGCCTGTCTTCTAAGGCAAAACTTGAAATAGCATGTGTGGCTCTTACATAAGACCTAAAAAACTGGAAGACCACAAACAAAGAATATTTCTAAAGAAATACCTGAGGCATGTAAACTCAAAGGAAGAAACCCCTTGTCAAGCAGAACACTCCCTTTAACTTAAGGGGAATACTAGGAAAGCAATGGATAACCTCTCAGCTGTGGATTATTCTGAAAGAAAAGCTGAGTTAAGCAACCCACCTCTTAAAGCATAAAGCAAACAAAATAATTAGAAATGGCATGATCAAGATCTCCATGACAGAAACGACAATGTTACTGAAATGCCCTGCAGTAAAAGCCTTGCAATGGCAAGGAGATGGATTCAAGTCATTAGCTGCTAGTATCTGATCTTTCCAAGAACATTTAACTCTTCTACTGCAAGGGAATCCCTCAAGCAGTTACCAAAAATAACGCAGTGAGGACCAGATTTAGACTTCTCATTACAGCAGAATGTTGGCTTCCAGCAGGAAAAGCTGTCCTCTTCTGCTATAACTTTGTCTTTTCATTGGCTTATGAACAACAGCAAATGGATTTACAGTCTTCCTGCATCCCAGAACTTATTTCTAGGAGGGCTGTTGTAAATGAAAAGAGCCTGTCTGCTAAAACAGCATTTCTACAACCCGAATCCACCCTAGAGAGAGAGAGTCACTGTTGAGGCTCAAGTCAATATGTTCTTAAATTGTTTTAATAAGCTTACTTTTATTTTCGGAATAATTTACCAGCAAACAAAACACAGCAAGAAAATGCTTACTTCATAAAGCCTTTGAGAAATCAATGTTTTCGATTTTGAATCTAATGCTGCTACAGCCAGAAGGTCCATTACCTAAAGCAGGAGTTTCAGAGCCCTTTTTTTGCTTGGACATATTTGAGTTGAGGAAAACAATATTCTCCAGTTCCAATAAGGCAAATGTATCCAAGCCTTATTTCTCATTACCCGACATTTGGAATTAATCAATACCATTGTACATTACTGTGGTTCCAACAAACACCAAATACGCTAGACACCTATTAGAAAGTGTTGTACGTAAAGCGAACATTGAAGTACAAAACTCAGGAGACTGCATACAGGACTTGGGCAGCTCATTTTCCAAGTCCTTCTGCCCTCCCTAGGCCAGCAGTCAACACCAGGTATCCTCAGACAACCCAGTCTACACAAGACTCAAATCTCCTTGACAGTGCTCCTCTTCCTCTCATCACTGACAATACAGGAAAACTAAGTTAGGTGGCACAAGTCTGACATTTAAATAGATCTGGGATATAGAGATCTTCCTTTAAACTATACTTGTTAGATTACATAAAGAAACAATCAAACATGTACTTTCAGTGGTTGTGCTGTTTCACTTCCCCCTATTTCATTTTGGCTTAGCTGTGGAATCAGAGGAACGTTTGAAAAATATGAATTTAAATGTGGTGCTACTTCATAAAACTCTTTTTAAATCAAGAATAGCATCGCTCCCCCAAAACCGAAAGACCAGGTTATTTTTATAAAGTTACTCTAAGCAAAAAAAGTTAATGTTTCAACTCAAAATTTCCTGATTTGCTTTAACAGTTGCAGATAAAGACACTGTCTGTACCTAAACCCATGGACAGTAGGGAAAATGTTATAAAGGACAAGGATGGTTTTTAATTCATACAGGCAAACACATCTGGCTGGGTAAGTCAGTCAGGTTTAAAACCTGGCTCCATGGGAACACAATATGGGACAGCACAGTTCCATGCAACGTGTAAAGACAGATGTAATCAGTAACACATAACTGGAATGTTTTCATTCTTACAATTTCTTAAATTCCTTTGAAAACAGCGTTCAACTCAGTGAGAATTTTTTTTTACCCCGAAACACGTTAGCTGGGAACCTAACTAAATTAAGATGAAAAGATGCTGGATTAGCAAGTATTAGAACTAGATTACCTAGGGTCAACTGTTGTCAGAGATTTATTTACAGAGCAGTATGTATTTCATCACATATAAACTCTTCAAATTTCACACAGACTACAGTAAAGAGCAGATAACAACCGCCCAGAGGTGACCGCACTATTATGGGAAAGGTTCTCCCACAGCTTGGCAGAGGAAATACAGCTGCATAGGGAGAACAACCAGAGGTCTTCCTTCCATTACTGCAAGCTTTTGCTTTTTTTTAAGTGAACAAATGTTTTCTTTAACATGCCGATAAGAAGCAGGTGCAAACAAAATCTGACTGAAGCAAGTTAGACACACTTAGCAAGAACAGGTTTACATTATTCATTATTTATCCCACCTACAGACATTATCTCAAAAACACAACACAGGAGGGACACCTAGTAATAGTCCAAATAATAAAATCTTATTTTCCCCTCACTTTTCAATTCACATACGAACTTGGGGTTTCACATTTCCTTCCCCCAGTATCTACTTTCAAACATACTAAAGTGAAGATAAGATTTGCCCTTCCTTGTAGTTCTCCTAAAACAGGACTCCTAGATTTGAAAAATCCAAATTATTTGCCTTACAGAAGCAGACTCACTACGTCACCTTGCAGCTGGTACCCATACAGAAACATGCCTTGCAGTATCAATCCAAAACTTTAACTGCTGAAGACGTTAGCATAGAATAAAGTCTACTGGAAATGAGACTGCCAGTTTTCAGACACAGCACATTTCAAGGCCTTTTTTTGTGTGCAGAGGAGCAGCTCACACTGTGTGTTTTCTGCACAAAGGAAAATAAAATTAACAGGCAAAATTTCTGAAACCTAGCAACCAGTAGGATCTAAGACGCTTCTCTCAAGAGGACTATCCAGAGAAGTTACAAGTACTTCAATCCCCACGAAAAGGTTAGCATGTCATTGCACGGAGATGTTCACAAAGATGTAGTTTAAATTGTCAAACAGTACAATAGCACAGAAAGGAATGAACATTTTGTCGAAAAATGAGTATCTGAAAGAAGATTACACTGCAGAGGACAGTGAAAACAAGCAGATCTGCTTCTTTACCTCTGGGTTTCCAACTGATACCACTACATATCTGCAAAGAGAGCTCTATGAATATTTCAAGAGGAAAGGGCAAAGAGTTGACAGAAGTCCATCTCAGCTGCTCTATTTATTTCCACTGTGGAAGACAAGTTTTTTCAAAGTACAGAAAGTTTCAGGATATTATTTTATGTAATTAGGGTGTTAAAATGCTTGCACTTACTTCTTAAGTTACTAAAGAAATGTTAAAGTATAAATATAAGGTCACACACTGCCTTCATCAACAAAAATATGTAACACAAGTATGATTCACTGTGTATAACTCTGATTTTATATGCTATTAAATCCTTTGCTAAACAAACCCATCATCTGAGCAAAAATGAAATACATTTTTAAAATCAATTAATTAGCATGAACTGTTCTATTGAGGGCAAGATCCTTCAACTGTTTACTTACAAACAAATTAAGGAAGGAAAAAGAAGAGGTCATACTTTCACATGACCTTAGAAGGTCATACTTTACGCAAACATGTGGGATGGAAACACCACAGCCGCACTAGCTTTTCTGAAGTCTCTTTACTATACCTAATCTGTATTTTTAAGTTTAGATTCTCATATCCTCAAATTCATGCTATTTATTTTCACGGATATGAAAGGCGCGTTTCAGAAAAACCCCAAAATAAACAAACAACCCCTCCATAGCCACAGTTACTTCATCTCTTCCCCAGGCTCTCCCAATTAATGTTATATTCCTCCAGGTACAGCTCCAGCTTCAGGAATAGGAGCCGCTACCTACACGTTAGCTGCATGATCACCCATACAAACTTCTGTGTGCGCCAACAATACAACTGAACTTTTTACGCTTAAAGTAGGCTAATTGGTTTTCCAAGCCTAGTTCACATGTTCAGAGAATAAAACAAGGAAAAATACTTTAAATTTTGCTCAACCTCCAAGGATCAGCCCAGTTAAAACCAGCACCCCTCAAACTCACTTCACCATAAATTCAACAGCTTGGAGAATTTGGTTCTAATGAAGCACATTACACTGTAAACCACGTGCAAAAACAAAACTTAATACAACAAACACAGTACAGTTCCTGTCAATGATGATGCTTCTACGTATTCCCTTCATTTATGCGGAGGTTTGCTTTAAAAGGAGGGTCAAACTTTGGAAGGTTTTAATTTCTGTGCTAGAGCTGGAAGGAAGGGGCTGTCACCATCAAGAAGCCACACTGAAGGAATCCCAAGGTTTAACCCTTGGTTTAAGGAATCGTATTCTCTAAGGAAAAAGAATCAAGTAACCACTTATAATAGCAAACTGAAGTGTCAGGATGTAAGAAGCGTTTCAGCAATTCTGCTTGATTTTAGAATGGTGTTACTGCTGAAAAAAGAAAAATTAAAAATCGTAACTGCTTCAGCATGTCATCGTCAGGTGCATTTAGCAACTGGACCGCTCTACGCCCCCTAAAAAAGGCAGCTTATCCGAAGCCAAACACACAGGAGAGCTTAACTTCTTGTACCACACCACCGAGCCCTCTCTTCCAGCTGCGGCGCCGCCGAACCGCGGGGGACCGGCCCCAGGCCGGCTGCCACC
>VZZY01002675.1:149913-179645 GCA_013400335.1 Eurystomus gularis
CTCCACCGCCGCGGGCGGCCATCTTGGACGAGGCGGTGTTGCGCGGGACGCCGCGGCCGCCATGTTGAGCTCGGGAGGAAGAGGGCAGCGCTGGGTTGCGGTGTTTTCCGTGCCCTGGTGTAGGCTCTGCGAGGTGTTTTAATTGTGAGAGGGGTTAATTTTCTTTTTCTTTTCCCCGCCTAGTCGTGTGGGGGTGCGCCAGGTGAATCTCTGCCTGCGATCCCGTGAGAGGGGCCGGGGCCGCGCGGGCGTTTATCCGCGCTGAAAACAGGCGGTGACATTAAAAACAAACAAAAACCCCCAAGCATCCAAAATAGAAATGGGGAATTCGGGGAGAATTCCCCCTCGGAGCTGGCGGGCGGAGAGCCGGCGGGAGCAGCGCCGCGGTACCGGCAGCACCGGGGCGAGGAGCCCGGCAGAGCTTCGCCGCCGCGATCGTGCTTCTGCCCGCGCCGTGGGAGGGTTTCGTTTCCAAGACCTGAGGGTTAAGCTTATCTTTCTGCCCCGGAAATTGTTTAGTGCAAAGTTTTGCCCCTTTGAAGTTTAGGGGTGTGGGGAGTAGTCTGATCCCACAACCCTGTTCCCGCCTCTGGAGCAGCCTGCCTTGCCAACGTCCCGCCTTTCATGTCGCGTTGTGACCGCGGGATAAGTTCCCTCAGGAGTTTGCGGACGGCTTCGTCTCCAGGCAGAGCCCCCGAAGGCCTGTCTGCATCGCCTGGAGACCTTGGTCCCTAAGCATCAGGGGCTGCTGGAGGTACCACCTTCAAAGAGGAGCTCGGTATAAATTTGTCTCTGGAAAAAGATCAGTATGTGCCTGCGCTTCGCAGGGAAGGTGTGTACATACCTAGTTGTAAGTACAACACGAGTCAAACCATGCTTTAGTTGAGCTGGCTCTTTACGGTTTTATTTGCTTGTTGGTTGTGCAAATCCTGTAAAAAGGAGTAGAATGACTGTCAAAAAGACATACAGGGAAATACTCTTAATTTTAAAAATAATTTTTACATATATCTTATTTACCCCTTTTCCCAAGGAGCACAAGTAGATAATGGTTTGACCTTATAGGTGAAAGAATGTTTAGGGTTTCATTTCTAAATGAAATAACACATGCATGCTTCTGTTTTCAATTTTTTGGTTTTGTTTTCTAATACCTGTTTACACCGCATCGTATATAGTGTCAGAACTACCAGCACATAACGTCTTTAAAAATGTATAGCATGGTTTTAAGTGATGTGCAAAGTCTGCTGTTCATCCTTTGACAGTAGTGAACTGAACGCTGTACAGCAGTTACAAAATGCCAGCAAATTACAATAATAGAGGTGTAATATTAAAGCTTTGTTCCTACAGAGGCTTAAGCATATATTTAAACACACAATTGTTTGGCTGAGGAAGGCTTAAAACAAGGCTATTCATAGAACTTTTCACGTCTGAGATAGGTTTGTGGAATAAAAATGCCTCTAATGCATTTAAAAGTAATTATAATTAATCTGCTCATTTAATAAGCAATATAAAGCCTTTGTGAAGCATGGGGAAATTATATTGTTAATACAATGTTTCTGTTACTTTTGGAATCCTGTTACAGTAGCTGAAGATAATCATAGTTAACTATTAATGAGGCTGTGTGAGTTTACATTTCGCCACCTAATGGCTGTTTTCTTTTTTAGCTTAACATTGGAAATACAGCATAAAGCTTGTACTGACCTGGCAGGACAGAAGGAGAAGTGATGAGGGAACTGGAAGGTCTGGTAATTTAGCAGTCAAAGATCTTTGACCTTTACCCAATGTACAACATGTTTTATGAATTGTAAGGGTGCAGAGAAGAGTCTGTAAAAGCAGTGAAATACTTTGTGGTAAAGCACTAGGCAAACTAGATAATTTCTTACTATGTCTGGTAGTAGCCATTAAGTTCCAGGGGCCTAAAATATACCTCAGTGTGTGCTGTTAATCCATGAAAAATCATTTCCCATTCCAGTTGTGGAATTCCATCCAGTTGATAGTCATTGGCCATGTGTGTTAATCACCCTTGTGGCAACACTGTAAATCATGTAATTAGAGGAGGTAATTTAATAATTATCTCCTCTTACACAGCTGATGTATCAAATATTTGAATGAGCACACTGAATAAAGGCACTGCCCATAAACTCCCCAGACAGCAACCTGAGCCCTAGCACCCCAAAAAAAAGAAAAGTTAAGCCCTTCTGTGGGAAAGACCAAAGCTGCAAGCACAACCGTGTTCCACAGGAAGAGAGCCAGAAAGATCAACTGTATTAGTAATTAGGTCCTAGAATAGAAGGAAATTTGTTAAGTAAAGTTCCCAGGTGATTTGAGGAGGTGACTCATATCCTAAACTACAAGTAAGGCAGAAAATCCCTCCAAATGGTCCCTGCCAGATTGGAAGGAAATTTCCTTCTCTTTCTTGGTGGTATTCAGTAGTTTCTAGGACCAGAAGCTTTAATCAGTATGCAGTTGTGAGTCTGTTAAATTCATTTAACTTGAATGCAGGTAAGCGTTCCACATGAAAAAAATGAAGGTGATCTTCACTTAGGCATAGTGTGACTGATTGACAAGATGTGTGGGATTTCTTTAGTCATTCCTGCGTAAGCTTTGCTGGTTGAAGGAGATTACATTTGCTTACGAAGACAGACTGGCTCATTATAATAGCATTAGGCATATTATGTATTAGTTCTGTGAAATGGAAGCTGTGGGTTACAGCATTAATTTCAAGGTTATGGTTTCAACGTGCAAAAGTTTCCTTCACAGAATTGCATGGATTGTAAGCACAGTACGTTATTTGGAGATTATTCTAGAGCAGTGTTCTATCCATTTTCAAACATACAATGTTGTTTTGTTGGGTTTTCTTTCAAGCATATACTTCCAAACAATTTCTTTTCTTACAGTATGGTGAAAAAACATTGTAGTTTTGAGATTTCCATCTCAATGTGAAGTCCCTCTGCATAGCACAGTAGAGGTTTTAAGACAAGCAGGACTGATCTTGGTAACTCCGAGGTCCAGCCTTGACTTAGGTGCAGCAGAGCAGCTTTATCAGTCGCTGCTGCTGAGTCCTAAACTGTCAGGAGAGGGCGCAGCCTTCCCAGAAGTCTCAAATGGAAAAAAGGCATCGTGGTGTGTCAAAAGACTGTCTCCATAAAACTAGCATGATCTGGAGCCTCGGATGCTCCTCTTGGGTTGGGAACTGAGGATGGCAGGGAGAACTTGTTATGTTCTATGTCCATGTCCTTCATAAAACTTAGTCGTTCATGATTTTCAAGAAAATTGAGTATTTATAAGGAAACAACTTAGCTTTTTATTTCTCTTTTTGGAGTTTACAACATGATTCCTCAATGCAACTTTTAGTTCTCCTGTAAGCTGTGCCATATTTGACACTGTGCCTCATGACATCCTTGTTTCTAGGATGGAGAGACATGGACTTGAGGGATGGACCACTTGGTGGATAAGGAACTGGCTAGAAGGTCGCACTCAAAGAGTTGTGATCAACAGCTTGAGGTCCAGGTGGAGACCAGTGACAAGTGTTGTTCCTCAGGGGTCTGTCTGGGGTCTGGTGCTGTTTAATATCTTTGTCAGTGACATGGATGGTGGCATTGAGTGCACTCACAGCACTCAGCTGTGTGGTGCGGTGGACATGCTTGAGGGAAGAGAGGCCATCCAGAGGGACCTTGACAGGCTTGAGAAATGGGCCAATGCAAACTGTATGAGGTTCAACAAGTCAAAGTGCAAGGTCTTGCATATGGGTTGGGCCAATTCCAGTCACAATTACAAACTGGGTATGGAGTTGGTTGAGAGCAGCCCTGAAGAGAAGGACTTGGGGGTGTTGGTTGACAAGAAGCTCAACATGAGCCGGCAGCATGCTCATGCAGCCCTCTGCTCTTGTGAGACCCCACCTTGAATACTGAGTCCAGTTCTGGTGTCCCCACCATAACAGGGACATAGATCTGTTGGATCGAGTCCAGAGGAGGGCCATAAACAGGATCCAGGGGCTGGAGCATCTTTGCTATGAGGATAGGCTGAGGGCACTGGGATTGCTCAGTCTGGAGAAGAGAAGACTCCAGGGGGACCTTATAACTGCCTTCCAATACCTGAAGGGAACCTACAGGAAGGCTGGAGAGGGACAGGGACTTTTCACAAGGGTGTCCAGCGACAGGACAAGGGGAAATGGTTTTAAATTGAAGGAGAGTAAGTTTAGACTAGATCTTAGGAAGAAGCTCTTCAGTACGAGGGTGGTGAGACTCTGGAGTAGATTGCCTGGAGAGGCTGTGGATGCCCCCTCCCTGGAGGTGTTCAAGGCCAGGTTGGAGGAGGCCTTGAGCAACCTAGTCTAGTTGAGAGGTGTCCCTGCCCATGGCAGGGAGGTTGGACTAGATGATCTCTAGAGTCCTTTCTAACCTAAGCCATTCTATTATTTTATGATATATTGTGTACTGTAATGCAGAATATCTTCCAACAGAATATCTGTTGCATTGCTAGCACTGGATAGTGCGGTTCTTTTCCTTTTTTCTTTTAATTTCAAAAATATATACAGTACAACGTGGCTTCTGGCAGTGCAGGCTTTTTCTGGCTTCCCTGCTCAGTGTGTAGGGAAGAGACACTCTCTAATCAAAGACTAGATAAATCTTCAAACTTCAGGCAGTTGGCTTCCCTCTCTGCTGTGTCTGGCAATGCAGCTGATCAGAAACTAGATAGTTGGTTTCCTGAGAAACTTTTGTGCTTGGTTTTTCTTCCTTTCTTTTTTTTTTAATTCACAATCGCATCAGACATTTGAAGATTTGAAATTATCCATAGAAGGAATTAAAAAGGGTCTTTGGACCTACCAGATCATTTCATTTCACTAATTGCAAAGGCTTTCATTTCTGCTATTGTCAGTGAGCTGCTAATTTAAACTTTTCAGTGGAAATGAAATATATTTTTAAAATAAGCAAATTGAAAACAGGGAATCAAACCACTGCAATTTATTTTCACAGGATGTTTTGCCTTTTTCCCAGACTGACATGAAACTGAATTGACACATTTCTCTGAGTTGTTTTCAATTCAGTAAAACTGCATTTATCTTAAACCATTATAGCTGAAGTAACCGCTACCACTGCATTATCAAGCAGAAAGAGCTTGTCTGACTGAATTTGCCAATCAACCTCAAAAGCTTTACATGAAGGTTGTTTGTGGCTGTGGTTTCGGAAGGTGGGCATCATCAAAGCCAGCTGAATGAACAATACACGCTTTTCACTGGCTTCTAAATGGGCAACAGTTAGTAAAAGAAAAATTCTGCAGTTACTGTTAGCTAAGTTGAACGGCACTGCAGCTGAGCAGAGAGTGAACTGCTACTAAAGCAGCCTGTTACTGACTTCCACTGCTGATCTGTCCTTTGGCATCAAAAGGTGGTAAAAGAGATGTATAAGAGATCTAAGCCATACTGATGACCCCTGTGTGGTGGTCTCTGTTTCCTCCCAGGGCTGTAGTACCTCTCAAATCTTTTCAAAGGCACTACCTCTTCTAAACATCTCGCATGCTCACATCTTCTGCATCACCACTACTTCCTTCAGCATTGGCCTCTGGGCATGCAGAATGACCAGGCACTGGTTTCTCTTGTTTTGGGGATCCAACAAAGGTGTCTTTGCTTTTCTCAGCCCTTCAAGAAAGGGGCTGTCTTCATCTGTTCTAGTTGCAATGGCAGAAAATATAAAACTTTGTAATGTGTATTTTAGATGGAACATAAATCTGGAGTGCAAGTTTGTTGTTACTCTTTACAAATCTTCCTAAATATCTTTACTGCAGTTATAGTTACAAAACCAAAAAGGCATTGCTACATCAGCAGCCCCTTCTCTTATGATTCACAGGCCGTTAAAAATCCCAGAATCGTCCTCAAACAATCTTAAATGTGTGAACTACAAAGAACCCTATGTAGTTGCAGATGAAAGGGCAGTTGTTTTAGGTGGGTCTTAGAAATCTCCATCTGAAGGGCACATAGGTTCTTTGATTTTTGGCTCAGGCTTATTTGGGCAAGGATAGGGTCGCTAACACTCAACAGTGTTTGTTGGGAGGGTGTTTGGGGTTTGTTTGTTGTTTTTTTTTTTAGGAACTCCTATGTTTGCTGCTGATTGAGAGCACCTAATGAACATGCAGGCTCACATTCTTGCCTTATGAGGGCTACCCGGTGGATTAACCAGCTCATGAATGTCTAAACAGCCCCGTTTTACCTGCCATGGTCTAGAGCACATCCTCAAAGTGGCAGAAGTGAATGACTTCAGCGTGGCAATATTACGCATACACCTGGCCTCAGCACATTTTTATACATAACTGGCCTCAGCATATTTTTATACGTAACTGGGCAGTGTGTGCAAAGTACATTTATTTTAGTGTATATACACTTTAATGACGGCGAGGCTTGTCAGCAGAGGCAAGTAGGCAAACCAATGTAGCTGGCAACAACTGGCGAGCTGTTGGCAGTGCTGGCGTGTTCAGGTGTGAAGGAGCTATAACAAACTTTTAAGACAAGTGCAGACTGAAACAATCTGACTTCAGCCCTAATTGAACTGTATTACTCAGACGAGCTGAGAGGAAAAAGAGCTGACAAGTGTAGCAGCTCAGCACGCTTTGGACAGCCAAAATTATGTACAGGCAACATGTACTCTTTCCTCCCAGGTCTGACAATGGTTTCTTCTCCTAGAAGATGGTATTGTGTGAGTACCTCAACTGTCAGCAGGAAAGCAAGATTTCTAGTGCTCGCAGTAGCAAAGCTTTCTAGGGTGACTAATAGTTTTTTTCAATACAGATTCTAAATGCAGAAAGCAAATAAGAATAGAAATCAAAATTATTCCTTTAAAAACAGTCTCTTGCTTTTAAGAAGCATGGCTTGTGGGTTTTATACATTTAAGAAGAAAAGTGCTAAAAATGATTGAAGGCCATTATCCTGTTTTAATGATCCAATTTATTAATTTGGCAAAGGTGAGCTGGTTTCCATAGTCATCCTCCTTCCTTGTGTGTCAGCTCCTTTCTGTGATGACAAGAGTCAGGAGCCTCCAAACACCTTTGTAGATCAGCTGGTAGGAAATTCCAAGGTACAAACTACTAACTGTATTATGTGATGAGCACTATTACAGCAGTCTCTTGCATACTGAGCTCTTCAGGGTGATAACATATATGGCCATCATCTGTATTAACATCTTAAGGCTTTTTTTCATTTCTGAAGCACTTTAGAGGTGCTTTTTTTCATTTGGTTGCTTTTTGGGGGGGGTTTGTTTTCGGGTTTTTTTGAGGTTTAGGAACATCGAAACTTACCTCTACAGCTGATATACATATATATGTATATAAGAAGACCTGAAGTATCCTGTTGTAATCGTGCAAGTTCATTTCACATCTAGATGTCAACACAATCAGTAAAATTCAGGTGCCTGCTTCAGTTGCTTTGGACGAGTTTTCCTGATGAACCAGTCTTGTGTGACTGGCCATGATGCATATCAATAAAATTGAGATTATTTTTTTTCTTTGAAAGATCATGACCTTGTCTCTTTACAGTGAATGGCAAAATGTCCATTAAACGTAAATGAAGGTAGGATTGATTCAGTTCCAGGTTTTAAAATGGAAATGGCTAAAGTTTTTCTGGGTTAATGACAGCTTCTGTCTCAAATGCAACTTCTGTGCAAGGAAAGTGGTTCCTTTTGCAGATACTTGTCAAATTCCTTCTTATTTTCTCTCAGACTCATATCTAATGCCTGTTTTCAGTAGCATGTATGTCAATTTTATCCACTGTCATATTTTTCTGCAATGGGTTTGGTTTCTTGATCTATGCTCATTGAGATGCAAAGCATCTGGGATGTGGGCACATAACAAGGGTAGATCTCAGAAAAACAGGATTGCTTCGTGGAAAGCTCTTACATGAGAAATATGCGAGATTGGCCACATCTAGTCCTAAACTATCCCATAGGGCTGTTGTCATAGGTAAATGATAAACAAGACGACAATCCAGAGAGAAAATACCATGTTCCAAATAGCCAAAATGTTTGTGAATGCTAATGGAAGTACTGTCTGCCACAGCAGCCTTGGGGTCCTTCATGCCATGGCCTTTGGCTGCACCAGCAGGCAGAATGAGACCCTCAGACAGGGATCTGATGATCTCTGTGTGGTCCCCTGCTGTTGTCTCACAAGCAGAAAGACAGAAGACTGAACCCTTGACACTTGTACCAATAACAGGCAGAATGTGGGAAGGAGCAGGCGGAAGGGAATATGGAGAACTGGTCAACGGGGCAGATGAAGAGGGGAGAAGTCCAGCCTCCACCCCTTCAATATCCAGGATCAGTCAGAGATCTCTTGAGAGCAGCTGAACCAGCTCTGTTGCCATTAGGAGAGCTAGGAAAGATGAGATTAGGTAAATCCAGGTGCCTGAGCAATCTGTTTAAATTCACCAGGTTCTAAGTAGGAACCCTCTTTCTAAACCATGACTAACCGGGTTGCAGTGCTGGGAAAAGGTGCTGTCTCTGAGCCAGCTTCTTGGTTCTAGTAAGCAAATATGATCCCAATGGGCTTACATGGCATCACTGACGTGCTCTGCAGGAGCCGTTGCCAGGGCATGCTTCCCCTCCCTGTTCCCTGCATCTCTCTGCACCAACTGCACAGTCTAAGTGTAGTCTTAGGAGCAGTGAGCTGCAGCCACCCCAGCTCTAACCTTACTGAACTCGAGAGGTGTGTATTAGTCGTTAATTTGGCTCACGGTTTTCAGTTTTTAACCACTGAATTGAAGATAAAGTGTAATGAGCACAATAAACTCATCAGTTTATAGGGTATAGTGCTTGTAGCAAGAAGCCTTGATTCCCACCATAGCTGAGAGAAGGCTATTTTCATAGCACCAGCTTGGACTCTCTACCCTCATCTGGCCAAAGCTATCTGAGATGAAGTCTGGATGTGGAGGAATTCTCATACCCTTGTTCTGCCCCGTACGCAGCGCTAACGAGTTGTAAACACAGCTCCAAACAGCACCAAAGACCTGTCTTCTGAACACAAGCTGATTTCTAAATGTTTCAAAGGAGCAACTTTGTCTCGATTTTCCTGCATTTATGGAATTGTTTATAATGTAGGCCATAGGGTCTTTTCTGTCTGCTCGGTCACATGTAAGTCAGCAGCTCAGTGGATTTAAATGAAAGGCTGGTGGGGACTTACAACTGGATTGCATGGAAATGGCACTGGGCCAATTGCCCTGTTGTGGAATGTTATGTGAGCAGAGCAGATATAATTATTTCCAAATTTGGCCACAATCCATATTTTATCCATATTTATCCATATTTTGCTGTAAAGGGCCTTGTCTCCTTCAGCAAGAAGTCCCCTGGGCAGAGACCATATCCTCAGTAACTCACTGTTTACTCCATAGTGGGTGGAGTTTCCACCAAACTCTCCTCTGTGAAGGAGCCAAGATGCATGACCCTTGCTAGTGATGCAGCTATCTCCCAAAATCAGACCTCCATCTCCTCGACAGCCTTTCTCACTTAGGAAATGTTGCAGCTTATGAGATCATTCACACTTCTTTGAGCAGCAACTAATTCTCAATACAAAACTTGTTGGCAATAGCCTGGATTTTTCAAGGAGCAAAAACTCTGGTGCATATGATCATGTGGAGCAGGAAGGAGTTTCAGGAGCACTGGAGAGATTTCTCACCAGTCAGGTGCTTGTTCTGCTTATTCAAATAGATAGTGGGATGTGAACCAGCTTTCATACAAAGATAACATAGGCATTTTAGAACGTGACCCCCCCACACACACCCCCTTAGAATGCCCTCTTGCACCTTCTGGGATCATTTCATCTGATTTGTGCTTATGGAACTCTATTGCTATCGGATAGCCCCTTGCAGAGTTGCTTCAGGGATGAGGAAGCTGTACACTGAACCTGCTGGCGTAGCTGTCACACACTGACCTAGTCTTGTCTTGCTCGTAGCCAGGCAGTCAGGGATGGATGGTGCCTTCACTTCGTGGCTGTTGAGCCATGAGTCTCCTGATCGTTTTTTCTTGTGCAAATATCTTCAGATGCAGCTTGACAGCAGGTTATACTGAGAAGATTTTTCTACTCTGCAGTTCTACACCATCAAGACATGCTTAAATTATCCTGCAGGCTGTGCCTTCAGAGAGGCCTGTGTTACTCACACATCTCTGGTTTTGGCTGACAACTTATATGCCGTTACTAGCTAGGCCACTTCTCTGGAGAGCCCCCATTTCTCAATCTGACAGAGATGCAGGCAGACAGAGCTACAGCTCTGGGCTAACTGAAAAAACCCAGGGTGATAACCCCCTAGAGAGCATGACAATGTCACTTCGTGCTCAGGTTTGCCTTGGGGCTGGTTTGCTTTTACAGAGCTGGACCAGTTTCTCCTGAGTCAGATTCTGTTACATGCAAGCACTGTGGTAGCCTTTAAGTCAGTTTAAGAGTGGATCAGATACACTTCTTCCCCCTTCACAATTATTACCTTGTTATTGCTCTGTTTCTTAATGTGTGTTCTGGTAGCATTGCACAGCCACAAGCATGCCCCAGGGCCTGGTGCAGTAAGTGTCCAGGGTGTGTTTTTCCCTCTTGGTTGCATAGAAAGAGTCATCACTGCATTATAAACTTATCTCTACAGCTTCTCGAGGCTCATTCTTGCCTGTGGGAAAGCTTCATGTGTGAAAAACATCAGGCCTAGCTCTCTGTGTTATAGACTGGGCCGTTACACCCTGAGCTAAAAGATGACCAGATGCACTGGGACTGATCTGAGAGGGCAAATAGTAGTAGGTCAGAGCTATGTTGCAGCCCAGTCTAATGCTGGCCCAAGGTAAGGCTCTGCAGCAGGCTCCAAGTTTCCCTTGGAGGTCAAAACTTGGTTAGAGAAAATATGATGGTGAATGAGTGAGTGCCATGAAGAACAGGAAATAATCTGCTGTTGTTGCAGCTAGTGCTAGCGTGTGGGAAATAGCATTTGTGTGAGCTTTTGAGTACCAGTTTTATTCCCATGGCTCTTTTGGGTGATCTAACACCTCAACCATTTCACCTCCCAGGAAGCAAATGTCACCACCACAGGACCTTCTCTGGTGCACAGAGGTGCTGTTTACATTTCCCATTGCACTGATCTCGCTCAGCTATGAAAAAGCAGAATCCCTGTTTTACCAAGGCAATGGTTGTTAGAAGAGAGGGGCCTCCCAAGGGATTACAGGAGGTAAGTTGCTCTGTTGGTAGAATGCAACAAGCTGCAGTAATATCTACTTAATACGTATGTAGGCTTTGGACTCATTGGCATTAAACGTATTTTGAAGGTCAGGAACAAATCTGTGTGTGACTGCCTGTATGTATTTACACTTTTCCTGCAGAAGACAAAGAAAAGAAAGTGATCACTGCTGTTTTGGTGATTAATATTGTTTGTCTGCATGAAGGTTGTTTTCTCTGAGGCTTTTGTGCATGGTCTTTTACAGCTAACGGGCTGCGTCTGTGAAAAATTCCTTCAGAGAATACTGCAGAGGAGCCAGCTGCAGAAGACTGTGTCTCAGTCCTTCCTTGATATCTCCTTCTTTGACTTCTGTTATCTTTAAATTACGTCCTCAGTGCTGTCGTTCTGTAAGAGTAGGATCACTCTTGCCTATATCTTTGCCCATGGAAGGTTTAGTATATCCCTAAACTAACTAGGAATCTAACGGTTTTGCCCCTCATCTCCTTGGGTGTATTAAAATGGATCATTCTGATACAAATAGTGTGTAAAATAGAGGCCAAAAAAAAAAAAGTTTTGGGCTCTGAATCTCTAAGCTCCAAAGAGCTCCCCATCCTGAACCCCACTGGCAATAAGAAAATGCCTGTAAATGCAAGGTCTTGTATCTCCAAAGTCTTCAGGTTTAACAAAATAGATGAACATATCATTGTCCCTCTGTTTCTGTAGTCCATCAGAGCCTTTAGCCCCAAATCTTTGCTCAGTCTTTAGCTCAACAAAGTACACAAGGAATTGGAAGTAAGTGAGAACACAGCAGGACTCCTGTGTTTAGCTAAGGCTGCATATAAAAATAATATTGTCTTGGAAAATGAAAAGCCTTGCGTCCTGCCTCTGCTGAGCAAGGGGTTTACTGCCCATGTTTTTTTCCTGTGTGCTGGCAGATTCAGAAAATGGGATGCATTCTGACTGCAGCTAAATAAGCAGCTGGAGGGCTGTTATCTCTGTGCGGAACCACGGGCCTGTTCCCTTTCTGTTTTCAGGCGCTCTGCCCATTCCCCTTCCTTTGTAAAGGCTGCAGCCTTACGGGAGGGTGAGCATGCTCACATAGATCATAGCGTTGGTGCTAGCTGAGACTGAGCTCAACAAATCATTTCTGTCCCATTCTCCCAGAAGCGGTCACTTAATACCTGGTCTTTATACCTTTTGGTAAAGCACTCCGAAACACCTGTCAGGCTGACACGGGCTATGTGTAGCTGGTGGTCATTCACCCATCTCTGGCATTTAGCTATTTAGGAGTGATAAAATGCAAGCTGTGCACAAAACTGGCAACCCAAACCAGGTGAGGTCGGATTTATTTGCTGCTGTAATCTCTTCGATGTCTGTAGAGTACCAGCATTGTTTCCTCTACATTCAAGAGTAGGAGACCACCAAGGAATGAAGGGTGAACACTGAAACATTTTGAATTTCCAGCGCTGTTTGCAAAGAAACCCACCAGCCAAGAGCTATTTGGTAGCTTGTGTTCTAAGGAGGTGCTGTTCTGTGTCTTCCTTTATAGGCCAGTGCGGAACAGTTCAAAAAGGACAGGGATAAAAAAAATTACCCTGTTGAGTCTAAGCAAAATGATAAATCTGCTCTTTTGAAATATGATTCTGCTTTATCTGGTTTTGAAGGGAAGGCACACAGTGTTTTCCTATGGCCACCTATTTCTGGCAATGCAGGCCCTGCTTGAAAGACACTGAAAGTTCCCATAACCAGTAATTACTTTGAATCTGGCTAATCTGAAACTCTGCTCTCAGCAATATGGAAAGTAATTAAAAATAAATAAAGGTCACATGTTAATAGAGCACTTTCCACATCCTTTAGTATTTCTAGTTGATCGAGTGTTTTGTGTTTCTTACTCCTACGTGTAGATGCTTGCATCACCTTTGAGATGCTGAAGAGGGATGTTGTGAGGTGCTGCCCTAAGTCCCTCAGCTCCTTCCAGGGCTTTTTATTTGGATCTCTTTCCAAGCCTGGCAGGACAGGTGAACTCCTGTGGAAGCAGAATTGCAAATGTTGTCTTTGTTGTGTGAGTGATGCATAACCCTCTGCCTTCAGCACTGAAAGCCTTTGCTGTTCTTCACTTTCTTAGGGTGGTGGTTTCCTTCCTATTACCAGGTACTTAAAGAAACATCTGGAGTCACCTATATGTGGCCTGTTATTTCCAACTCTTTTGTTTTTAAACTTCAAACACAGGGTGTATGTATTTGTGAAAGGGAGATCAGACATCTACATTTGGGTGTTTGGTAGAAGGCGAGTGTCCTTAAGGTCCCTTTATGAACATTGGAGCTAAGGACTCTGGAAGACCATTCAGGGCATCAGAATGGTCTCTGCTATATCATCCTCTGGAGAAGTGTCTCTCATTCCACTTCCTTTATAGGAAACCTGCAGAGACTGGACTGAATTACCATAGCTGAAATTAGATGCTGCCGAAGGTGGCATGAAAACTTATGCAGTTTCAGCTACTACTCACTCAATAAAAGGCTTCCAGTTTTCCCATTAATGTAGCCATTCAGCTTGCCTAAGCGAAAAAAAAAGCCATCTTTGTGGAAAATGGTGTGTTAAGCATCAGTATTTATTGCACCAAATACCTCTTCTAAATCCTCACCCTGGGAAGCTGTTGACACATGTTGGAGTCACTCTACCACCGTCTCCCAATAAATGTGTGTGTAATTGTATTTGTGTATACTAGTTACACGTTGCTGTGGAAGTTTTGGCATACTGATATATATCTGCACGCCAACCGTCACAGCCTGTGGCTTCATGGCCGTATATGGAAGTTCACCTGTGAAGGTATCCAGAATTTCCTTTACATCTTTTTGAGGTCTGAAGTAGGCAGCTTAGAAGAGGAGAAGTGGAGCTGATACGTGCCCAAGATGGGTGGCAGTCTCTGGCAGTGAAAATTGTGGCTTCCCATTTGAAATCTGGTTCACATCACCCTGCATGCTATGAAGGACATTTCTTCCTGCCGTGCCCTCTCCAGAACAAGATGTTCTCTGTGGACTGGTACGCTCTGAGAGGCCAGATCTGGCTGCTTCCTTCCAGCACAGCAGGTAGAAAAAGATGGCTTGGACATAGAGGAAGCCACAAAAATTATGTGGAGGCTGGCCAGAGGCAGGTGGGAACAGGCTGAGGAGATGGAGGTCTATTAGGTCTGATGCCGTGGCTATGTAGCTTCGGTGTCTAAAATCCTTTGTGAGGAGAGAATGACATGAAGGGAGTCATTGGCTGCAATTAACTGGGGGGGGCTCCCAGGTGTAGGAAAGCTTGAAAGCACACGTTTCAGTATAATTAATCAGAAGTTTTTCTGAAATGAAGATAAAACTTGATATGCAAAACATTGGGATTTCATGTTGCACTACACCCCCTGGAGTAGGCCTTTATCTTACCTTTGCATCGGGATGTTAGGCAATATACCACCACCTGCAATTTGCTTTGACTGTGGTGAATGTAAATTCTTATCATGTGGATTGAAGCCATGCTTTAGAAAATTTTCCAGTGCGTGATTTGGTCATCAGGTTGAAAAGGTCTGCGTGGCTTGAAAAAGGTGATGATAAACATGATGGAAGTGAATAGAAAGCTAATTGATACTGAGAGGGTAGTTTATGGTCTTCTCTTTATTCATTCACCTATTAAAGGATAAAAGGGCATTTAATGAGGCAGGAGAGTGGTACATTGAAGGCAGACAGGAATTTTCTTTGCATGGAGTGTATTGCCATTCATGAACAATATCAGCATGCATAAATACAATGAGATCCTGAAAAAGATCTGGCCTGTAATAGCCTCCACGACCAATTGCAATCACTGCAATACCAGTGATAAATACGTAAAATTCAAGACTATTGAATAGGTTTCAGACTAATTCTACTTAAAGAATTGAAAGAAAAATCTGTCTGGTGCCAGCTACGCTATAGCTGTCTGCCACAGCATGCCTTGTGCATCCTCCAACACACGTTCCTGTTAGCACAGCCACAGCCTGTGAGCTATGTGGACTGCCAGTTTTGTTAAGTGTAATAGTCACCGTGCTCCTGTGATGGTCTGTGATCATCAGTTTATTTATATTGAATACTGCAACAGACTGCTGGAAGATGTCTGGTGTGCTGATACCTACCTGAATGACTGCTGAATGCTTCAAGTGTACATTAAGTATGTCTTCCACAAGTGAACCCATCTTGTGCTATACTTAAGAGACACTTGGGTTGGCTCTGAGTAGAAAGGTTCAGACCTTGATCGGTCCTGTGCAACTCCTGTCTGAACTAGCCCAATGACAGGACTGTTAACGTGGATGATATTACTCCCAGAGAGTCTGAAACCGCTTCTTCTGCTTTATAAGACACATAAATGCTTTACAAGACATGTAAGTTCCCAACAGATGCTGCTGCACACCTGCTCTGCACAGGCAGCTCCTGCTTGCCTCCCAGCTGACTGTCCTGACAGGCAACTTGGCCCTACCAGCTGTGTGCCCAGATCTGTGCAGTTTTGTGCCCAGTAATAAGCTTTGTACCTCTGCAATCCTAAGGAGATTTAGCGAACCCAAGAACTCTGCACCATGCTCCGTTGTGCAACATGGGCACCACAGACACTTCCCACTGGCAGCTTAGACCCAGGACTGAGCCCTTGAAGGATGTCTATAGACGGCCATCAGTTCTCTTTACTGGTACAGAGATGTAATTTCATGTGTTATGGGACTGGGTAAGGCAGGAGAGATATGGACACTCTGACCTGCAAATGCATCATCTCTTCATCCTGAGAAGTGAGATTCTGCTTTTTATCAGCCCCGCTTTTGCACTGGTCAGTGTGAGCCACACAGCTCTCAGAGGACACTCTTAGAGGTAAAAATGCTCTGCTTGTCAGTTGTGGAACTTCTGAGCTGTTCACTCCTGCCCTTTCCTCCTACCCCAAACAGCCAAACAGTGAAATGTTGGTGTGCACTGTCCAGGAATTCATCTGTTGGCATTTTAATATGCATGTGTATGATCATCCAGTTGCTACAATTACACTGTGGGAATCTTGTTTCTAAAAATACACCAATCTCTGCTGCTCTCCAATACTAGCACAAGATAATGTATCGTGTTCCCTTGCTGCCAGTGACACACAGGATGAAGCTAATCAATACAGCTGGTAACACATAAAGACAGCAACAATTATAATTACAATTGATTTCCCTTTCACTTAAAAACATCATCTTCTAGCCTCCATTATCACAGCTTCAGCTGTACAATGCATTAGAACAATCCTTTTGCTAAGTAGAATCCCGCTATTTTGCCTGAGAGCATCTTCTGAATTGCTGAGAGAGGTTAGTTTATTATGGGAACCTAAAACCAGTTCACACTTTGGCAGGTGTTCAGTTGCTATTTATTAGTGTATTTCCACCAAAATTGAGGGAGATTTACCTGTCTGCATCACTCAGGTAGTGATTGTTTTATTTCCTGTAGGAAAACGTTTGTGCACATCATCTTTTGAATTCGACATGCAGCAAACACCCTGCTAAGAAACTTGATCTTCCATGTTCCAGCTTCTCTTCTGCATTATTTAAATTGCAGCTGAAAGCACTGTGAGTCAGTGGAGGCTGCGAAAAATTGATGGAATGCCATTCAATTTTTACTATTTAAAAAAAATCATATTTTGGAAGGATTTTGCATTACAACTAGCCTCTGTGAACCCAGAGGAGCTACTCAGTTTATAGCACCACCCAACCTTACTCTTGTGTATTCTGGCCCAAAATAACATGTCTGCCTGGTGAGCAAAGGAGGGGGCTTGAGAGCCTGGATTTCAATGTTGTAGCCCAAAGTCTGTATCAGAAATGGTGTGACCAGCAGGAGTAGCGAGGTGATTGTGCCCCTGTACTCGGCACTTGTGAGACCGCACCTTGAGTACTGTGTCCAGTTTTGGGTGCCACAGCATAAGAAGGACACTGAGGTGCTGGAGCAGGTGCAGAGATGCACAACAAAGTGCCTGAGGGAACTGGGATTGTTTCGTTTGGAGAAGAGGAGTCTGAGAGGAGACCTCATTGCTCTCTACAACTACCTAAAAGGAGGTTGTAGTAAGGCTGGTGCTGGTCTCTTCTCCCAGGTAACTAACAGTAGGACAAGAGGTAATGGCTTCAAGTAGCGCCAGGGGAGGTTTAGATTGGATTATCAGGAAGAATTTCTTTACTGAAAGAGTCATTAGCCATTGGAATAGGCTGCCCAGGGAGGTGGTGGAGTCATCATCCCTGGAGGTGTTCAAAAAACAGGTAGACGTGGTGCTTCGAGACGTGGTCTAGGGGTTAGGGAGACGTTTGATGAAGGTTGGACTTGATGATCCTAGAGGTCTTTTCCAACCTAAATGATTCTGTGATTCTGTCACAGTGATGAGACATTAAGTGTGTACAAATTGGTGTATTCCAAATTACAGCACTGATGGCTGAGAAACCATTGTTACATCTCTGCTCTTCCCTCTCCCTGCCCAAGAAATAGCAGCAGTGATACTAGAAGTGGCAAGGAGCATTAATGAATTAAAAAAAATTATAAAGTTTGACAGTGCTTTGAAGTTGTTCAGTGAGTAGCGCTAAATGAAGTACACCTTGATCGATGTCTGTAGAAGACACATAAAGATCTGAAGGCACAGAATTCTTCTGGCTGTGGAGTTTCCAGAAAGGGTTCTCTCTGATGAAGGGGACCAGCCACCCCTGAGAAAAGGCAGTGGAGATGGAGGGGAATGGATGTGGAAGCTGTGTTCTGCCTCCACGCAATAATCCAGAGCTGCTCCCAGCTTTGCCCCTGAGTCTGTTTTGTGGCCACTGTAGCTCATTGTTTCTTCCAAAAATGGGGTGTAAAAGGACCCCCACTATCCTTGTTGTGGCCTTTGTACTTTTAAATTTAAATATTCAATTTCCCCCTGGAGATTGTAGTGAATCTGTTGCTTTCCCAATAATATTTATTCTACCTGGAGCCATATTCTGTCCTTAGCTCTGGTCTGGATCTCTTCTAGACAGCTATTATCTTTCCCATTGAACAGAAAATTTCTTAGGGAGCAGCCAGGAAAGAATCCTTTTTGGCCTCTTCAAGAGCACAGCGCTGGAGCTGCTACTGTAGCTTGTCATACATTACAATGCTGTCATCACTGGCTTTTCTCCCATCGCCAGGATTTTTGGAGCCAGACAAGGCAGAGCCACTGAGCACTCGGAAACCTCCAGCATCTCTATCAGCGCTTGGCAACAGGCTGCTCTAGGGAATGGAGCTCTGCCTCTCTGGTCAATCGAAGCAACACCTGCCCATGGCCTCTGGGCACCAAGGGAGCGTGGATCTTTGCCGTTAGTATCAGATTGCCTCGTACTGAAATCCTCCTCTTTGCTGCTGGGATTTACTGTTCAGCTTCAGTGATTTTTTTCTAATTAACCAGGCTTTTGTTCCTACCTTTCAGAGTCACAAGGAAGCCCTGTTCTGCAAACCAGGAGTCAGTGTAGCTCTGTTTCGCCATCACTTCTGACTACTGAGGGAGACTTGCAGGTCTCCTTCTAGCTGCTGGGAAGTGAGCTGCTGAAAGGCATCTCCTTCTCAGAGTCTCTGACGGAACGACTCCCCTTTGGCATCACAGCCCTGGTCTAGCAAGGCACCAGTGTGGAAACTGAAGCCTTAAAACCTGAACAGGATGAGAAATGTGCAACTTTTGGAGAATGCTGGAGCTGATGTGATGTTTCAGAGCCAGCTGCTATTCTTAGAAGAGTGGTGAAAGTCATAATTTAAAAATAAAATCCAGTGCAGTGCTAGCAAAGAGTCACATTCATGGTATTCCTGTGAGTAAATCCCTCAACACGAATTGGCTTGACTTCAAGCTCAGAAACACTCCACCAAAATAAAGCCCAGCTGTGAGGCATCCGTAGCACAGATCTGAGCGGGCGAGAAGCACACACGGCACTTAGCACATCAGGTGCTGTCAACACAGCGAGCGACCCCCTCCCTTCCTTTCCCCCCAGACTTATGCCTGTAGTTTATTCAGTATTACAGGTCAAACGAGAGCTTTTCAAGGGCCTCTACAGGAGTCACGCAGTGAAAGTAGTGAAATTTGATGTATATATCCCCCCATTCTGAAAATCCCCTCAGGTGCTTATGTGGCTGCTGTTGTTCTGCTGTCCAGCGGGGGCTAGATGCTGCCTTCATACCATTCACAGCCATTTCTTGTTTGCATCTAATGCTGTTTTCACTCAGAATCTCTGGATGTCTTACGTATCCACTTTTAGGGTCACGTATAGTAAACAAAGGGCCAATTTCAGGCTGGCTTTGAGCAGGGATGGCCACAGATCCATGCTTATGGGTTAGAGCTAGGATGAACTGTATGGGGAGCACTGGATTCGTAGTCATTTTATCAGGAGAAAAACCATAGAACTAGCTGTATTCAAATCCTCTTCATCTGCTGCTTCAGTGCTGTGTGCACTTTGAGGTTTCCCTCAGAAACCTCACTCATTTTGCAGAGCCACAACTGGATGTGGGGCATAATCCTTTCCCATTTGTGGATGTAGGGCATAATCCTTGACCCATTTGGGTCATGCAGAATTTTTCCAACAGCTTTAACTGAAAGAAGCTGAGACCTTAAAGTTTCCTCTTGCACTTACTCAGGTCAATGTGAACTTTAGTTAGGATTATGCCAACAAGTGAAATGCTGGATCTCATAATGTTTCTGGAGCTGTTGTGGTGGTTTTACTCACCCTGTAACCCTCACCCATGAATCCAGTCCCACCAGAGTGAACTGAAGCGTGAGTTTCTCTGCTGACGGGCTGGTTTGTCCTATGCAAAGTGATCAGCCATCTGTGTCTCATGGCCTGGCCCTACGGTCTGAGTCGTGCCTGTTAACTCCTGAGGCTTACGCTGCCCAGTGATGTCAGCAGGAGTCTTGCATGAGCAAGCAAGCTCTTCTTTCCTCTAATGAAGTTATTTGATTGTTCTGTATAGTGCATTTAAACTGTAAAGGAGTTCTACACAGGCTGCTACCGAAGCTGCACATCTCATTCTAAAGTGTCATGCTAGTTTTATGAGTGAAAGAGTTAGCTAGACCTGAGAAACAGTCAGAAGGTAAAAGAAGCCAGAAGTTAAAGACATCAAGAGGGTGTGTAAAGGGCATTAATCATTCAGATAAAAGACAGCACAGCCTAGTGAAGATTCCATGTTTTATTCTTATTAAAAGTTCATTATGAAATTGGCACAACACATAAAAAAAGATCTGTGGTGAATGATACATATTACTGCTATTGCCTGGTTGTTTCGTGCACACCCTCACTTTTTAAGATCGGAAGGTAATGAGTATAAGATACTTCACTGGCTAACTGCGAAACCAGTGTTACTGCAGCAGAGACGGGCTGTGCTTTTTGTTGAGTCTACCAAATGGATAATGCAGACAGAAATAGTCCTCTATTCATACTTAAAAATAAACTGGGTTTTAGAGTATGCCCCAGCTGAAAATAACTGGAGAGGGAGAGCTAGAAATGCCCCTTTTCTTATGGACCTATTTCCATGAAAGTCAAAGGGATTTTTGCCGTGGATTTTACAAGCAGCAGGATGTAGTTATTCGTTGACAGACAGATGGAGAAGCCTAGCAACAGAAGCTAGGGAGGACCTGTGGCAAAGTATGAGTTGATTATTTTGATCTTGCACATGCCGCTGAATCTCCTTGTTGTAGTCATTGTGTATGTTCCTAACAGCAGTGATTGCTGGGAGGAGCTGGGAGGGCGTATCAAAGCCAGATAAAGCATTTACAGCTCTTTTTTTTCTCCCTGCTTGGGCTGGCCTTGGTCCTAACCCCACACACCGTTCATTGCAGTGACTTTTACCTGTACACTTTCTGAGCCACGTGAGAAAATCGGAACAATACCCATGATTACAAAAAATCTCACCAGGTCACTAACTGTTCCTAGACTTGTGGAGCTTTTCTTCCTAACTGCCTTCCTTATCACAGCAAGCATTCAGGGCTGGTCTCAGCCTGGCTCTTGTTCCTCATGCTGTTGTATCAATTCCAGGGGAGCTGGGAGGTTGTTAAGAGCCACCACTCACTGGCTCAGCAGAATTGCGGTCCTGCAGTTTTCTGCATGGAACGGTCACTGTAACCAGCCTTAGTGCAGAAAGCAGTGCGGTAGATTTCTGTGGGGAGCACTTCTTGTGGGTGGGAGGCAAGATGAGCCCCACATAGATACACTGGGGAAATAAATACCTTAATGGCATGGCTACTTCTAAATTTTCCTATTATTTATTTGGAAGCCAGTTTTAAAGAAGGCAAGGAAAATGAATTCACCCAAGCCTTCCAAACTTGTAAGCAACACTGGTTTCTTGCTGGTGTTCTGGTGCGGGGTTGCGGAAGGTGGCACCTGACAACGTGGCAAATGCCCATCGCTGGGAGACTGTCAGCAGCTCCACAGCCTGTGCTCTTGGCTTGGCTCTGCAATGCCCACAACCTCCCTCTGAGCTCCTGCTCCATCAGGACTGCAGCATGTCATGCTGCCCCAGCCCTGCTACCAAGCTGGAGCACGCTGCGGCTACTCCACTCACGTTTCCTCCACAGTGAATCGTTTTAAATTGCGGAAGATACAAATCTCGGTGCTGCTCCCTTACTTGAAAACCACAGGGCTTCAGCCTCACAGCGGGAGAGTGACAGGGGTGGAAAGCTGGCACAGCACAATGGTGAATCAGGCGCTCTCTTTGGTTTTCAGGATGTTTACTTAAAACAGCCCTTGAGAAAGATGCTGTGCCTCAAGCAGATGTCACATTCAACCGGTTTAGCAATATTACGCCTATTTCTTCTCAACTAGTCAAGGAGGGGAGGGAGAATATAATATATGTTAGTGCAAGTTCACAAAGACAACATCTGAATATTTAGTACAAAATGTTCTTTCAAGGTGGGGCAAACATTTCTCATTGTGACACAAAAAGAAGGTATTTTGTAACATTTTTAACAACTTGGCTGTGAAAAAGTGTTTATGTGAAGTAAGTGTAGACACAGACTACCTCACATGATACTGAAATATTTCAAGGTTCTGAGTAGGAATTAATCTCTTCTTTTTTCTTTTCCCATTAAATCAGCTTTATTACAGCCTATTCCAAACATAACTGAGTAATTTGGCCATTTGGGGGCTGGTTTTTTTTTGCTTTTTCCTCTTTGGAAAAAGTAAAGCTATGCTGAGTGATTCCACTCCACATGGGTTTTACCCATTCAAGGCTTCTTTCATTTCAGAATTAATTTCCTCATTCAGAGGAAACCACAGAAATATTCAGCTAATAAATTGTAGCATAAGATTTCAAAAGTTGGTTCACACACTCATGTAGTCCTTCCCAGAAGCTCACAGACTACTTGTCCCTACTGAAAAACATTTTGAAAACCTGGCCCAATTTGGAAACAGCCTTGTTTCAGCTCTAGTAGGGCTAATACCCAAACTAAAGATCCGAATAAGCCCTAAATCGTGCAGCCCAAAAAATTTGGATATAAATTTTGCAGCCCAGTCTCCCATCTTAAACATCTGGATTTGGCTTAAAGTCCAACTGAACTAAAACATTCTAGGCCTCCAATTTTTCTGACTTACACTGCACATGGAAGTGTTCAGCAGTTGCTTCTGAACACAACTGGCCAGTGTAGGCCAAGCACGTGTGGAACAGCCCTTCGTTACATAGACATCATCCTTCTTTCTCCTGCCATAGCCTGGTACTACCCATGAGCAAGACAAAAATAAAAAGGCCTCCAAACTGGTGCTAGACAAATAGATGTGGAAGCCTTAACTGTGACTTTCTGCCCTTTCCTGAGCTCTCAGCCAAACCACAACCCATCTGAAGCGGGTTCACAGCCCTTCTTGCCTTGAAGCCTGGCTCAGAAACCACAACAGGGCAGAATTAGGTGGTGGGCGCTGTGGTTGTGGGAGTTATGCAAAGGCAAAACCAGAATCAGGTTCAAAAAAGCATTTTCCCGAGACAGAAAATGACTGGAGCAGGAATAAATGGGAGTGCCCAGCGCAGCAGGTGGGAACAGAGGCAATGAACAGTGCCTCCCAACAGAATGGGAACAGTGTCACTGACAGAGACATCACTGACATGGTGGTGCATCAAGTTCATCTTGGCACCCCTGTTGTAGGCACTGTGCTGCGCTCACCTACCAGGAATCCCAAGCAGCTGAAAATTCAAGTCAGCCAAATTGCTTTTTCCGGGCTAAAGGTGTGGAGGGGAAATCTCTACTGGTGTGCTGTCAGGGAGATCCCTTTGGGTCTTGGGCTACTGTAGGGTCATGATGCTACTTACTCTCTCCAGCTTCCTACTTCTGTCCCGCTGGACTAGCAGGACAGCCTCGGCAATGGCACCGCATCAGCAAACCTGGCTTTACATATCTAGTTGGAGGAATCCAAGCTGGAGAAAAATCCAAACACCTCATGTAGAAGCACCTATCCCTTGGATTTTTATTATCATCATCATAATTTTTAAGAATATATTTTGTACCGAAACACTGTCAGCTTTCTTTATACAACGGAAAATGACACAGTCATCATGTAAAAGAGTAAAAACAGAGCAAGACAGGAACATTTCATATCAAGATTCAATCTGGAGTACAAATAGAATCTGATGTACAACTTAAAAGCCACACACCAGATAAAAAGATCATCTGGAAAATAACAGGTTGTCTCTTAATTTGGAAAAAGGAGGAAGAGTCAGGGAATGTCCATATTAAGGCTAAAAATTCCATTTTTAACTTCTATTTTGTAGGTGGCAGCCTGATTCTTAACTCGTCTGCAGCAGCAGCAACACCCCCATGGCTTTACAAAGAGATTTGCACTTGCATGAAATAAGAATCAGGCTTCTATGCTCAGAGGACTCTGATTGACCTCAACAGGCTTTGGACGGGAGCCACAGTTGGAATTTCAGCTTGCAGTCTAAGGCTTCTTAACTGCAAGCCAAATTAGCGCAAAATGAGGCTTTGCAACCCTAAACTTTGGATACTCCAGTTCTGGTTGCTTTAAACCACAGCTTTATTGCAGGTTTAACATAGTTCTGCTTGTGAGATTCTTCTCTCTCTTTCTCTCTTTTTTTTAAATACTGTGCTACAAAGGGTGTTTTTGTATTCTGTGTCTTAGAAAGTCCCTATATTACATGTTTTCAGAATTGCCTAAATATATGTTTATATCATGATTATAACTACTCAGAAAGACCTGCTACAGTCTATTGTGAGCAGCCAAGGAAAAAAGTGTATTTAGTCCTAAAGAAGTCAAGAAAAGTGGCTGTGTTCATTTATAGTGTAGCGCAATGACTGTGTTTATACAGCTATACCTACTATTTAAAAAGCTACTTGAAAAGTTATTATTCATGTGCAGTAGCTGATTTTCAAGCATTAATAACTTGGCTGTCTAGACAAGTTTTAATTGTCATATCAAAGGCCAAATATGTTCTCAAACAAGTGCAGAACATCTCCCATCTCCCCTGGAAAGAGGCTGGCTCTCTTTCTGAACTAATAGACTGCCAAATTTGACTTTTTCTCAAGGTTATAAAAGCATAGTTAAACCTACAAATTTGCTGTTTAGGTTTTTAAAACAGATTGACTTTAACTCAAACCTATCCTGTGCAGCAAAGTTAGTAAGCCCTGAAAAACAGTTCCTAGTGAATATGCGAAGAGTTACCCCAACCCCCACCAACTACCATGCCCACATTTTCCCAGCGCCTAGAGGGCTCCATTAAAATGTAACTAAATGTTCAATAGGAAACAGGATTTTTCAAGAGTTTACCCAAAGAACCTAAGACATTTTGTACATTCAAAATGTTTACACTTTGCTGTTCTTAACCATCAGTAAGATTGTTCATTTTTACTAATAATACATACAATGAGTATAAATAAATAAAACTACCGATAAGCTTTAAAAATTGTATTAACAATACATTGTGCAAAAACTGGTAACGATCTACATTCTATGCAAATACCCTGACTAAAATATACAGGCTGTGTCCTCACACCCTCATTCAGTTTTTGCACAGTCCTTGGGCCAAATCAACGGCTGGGAGCAATTGGCAAAATCCCATTGCAAGCCGTGGAGGTAATGCCAATTTACACCAGCAGAAGAACTGGCCCCCAGGCGTGTGCAAAAATCCCATAGAAATCAGCGGGAATTGTGCTTGACTAAGGACTAGACAGTTTGATTGTACCCCAGTGAAGTGAGTGGGAGTTTTACCATTGATTTCCATGGAACCAGGCTCAGGCCCCAGGTAAGGACGTCAGCACGTGGCCCTATGTTGTGCTACACTACTCCACTTCAGTGCAGAAACAAAATTTGCAAAAGAAAAACTTTGTTTTGTTGTCACTGCTGTTCAGTAACTGGTTTAGAGCGCTGTATTTCAGAAATGGCCTTTCTGTGAGATTTGAAACAAGACTGCAAGTCTTTCTGAATCCATTCCAATTTGATTATCCAGCACAGGTGGGCTATTTTGATCCAAGAAAAACGGCTCAATGTCTATTAACCAACAATGTTCTTCATTAGGATAAACAACAGCCCGGTTCATCGGCACAGGAGTGAAGAACTGCATGCGGAAAAGGAACGGGGCAGCCTTCCTACCATAGCTGTGTCCAGAGCCGGTTGTCACTTCTCCCAACAGATGATGGCACCTGAGCCGGTTTGGAATCTGCAGTCCTAACAAGCTCAGCCAAGTTTTGTAAGCTGAAGATCTCCATTTATCTTTATCGTGTCAATTGCTGACAGTGTTTCAATACGGTGGTAAAAATCAAAGAGCTGATGTCCATCCACAAATATTCTAAAACGGGGATGCTCGCAAAGTATTTCAACCTGTGAAAAATAAAATGATGAAGGATGTTCACAGTGTAGCTGGGAAGTTATTTCACAGAACTCAAAGAGCATTCCATTACCCTTTAAGTAGTGTTGCTGTGGTTACACATTTTGCTCCTTATGTGCCAGGTAACAGCCAGGGCTGAGACCGGCCTGCCCCCGTGACACCAGTTACACTATGATGGATCTGCTCTTACTTCACAGGGACATTAATCCAATCTCACATTGTCCTGGCAGGAAGGACTCGGGAACCCAGTCCCACTGGTATGGGAGGGGGTTTGCCTCTTGGAATAGTGCCAGGAGCAGACTCAAACTGCTAATTACAGCATGCAGAAATTGTATCTCCAACCCAAATCTTGCATTCCTTGCTAAAGAACTTCTTTTGCTGCAGAATGAGGGGGCAGTTCCCTCTGCAATGCTTTTCATGCTTCTGTTAATTTACTGGAAGGGAGCAAACACAAGAGGGACAGGTTTGCCGTCCCCTCCCACACATACTCACAGAGCTGCTGCAAAACTAAAAACCCTTCACCACTGTGGCTGCAGACAGCCCAGGACTCCCTGTTGGAGCGGACTCCATATCGGGACTGCAGTGAGGGAAATGTGGTGCAGGATGGCTTGAATTCAGCTCGGCTGTTTGCACCAGGCACAAACAGGCTGAGGGAGGGACACAGCTCATCCCTCTTCCTAGAGCCTTGCAGAAATGCTCTGGAAAAGCAACAAAGCCTGGAGATGAACAGGCTTGGACAGGTTGGGAGATTCCTGATGTCAGGGGTGGCTTGAGAGGGTGCCCTGTAGTTCAGCTTCACTAGAGCTGCCCCGGCAGGAAGCAGGGATACGAGGGCACAGAACGTGCACTTCTCGTATGGGCCCTCAGAGACCTTCAGGTCCAGACATGCCCAGAAGAAAATCTGCAGGGAAGCCACATGTAAGTCCTGGGTCATTCCAAGAGGCTGGTAGTCTGCAATGAAGTGCTGCTTCCAGGCACTTGACTGTGCTGCTATTACAGCATGTAAAAATGGAACGGCATCAGTGACAAACTGACAGAGCCAAAGCCCAACTGACTTGGGGCACGTTGCGGGAGAAGCGGCAGCACAGTCCAGGAGAGCTTAAGCTTCTGGAGACCTGGCAGTGCACCACGTCACAGGGACACGCCTGTGCTGCCGCGTAGCTCCTGGGTCACTGCGGCAGGTGCATCCAGCCTTAGGCCTTGTTATGTAAAAGATATGGTTAGCCTCAACGCTGCTTGCGATCCATCTTTACAGATCACCCTGGGCCACACCAGAACGATAATTGGACTGGATCACAAGTAATTGGGCAAGAACACTTAAGAGTCTAATTTATTCACTGAGATGGGAGACCATCAAATGTACAAAGTCAATTGGGAGCCTAAATTCCATTTATGCATTTGGGAAAAATGGAGGAAAAAAAAAAAAGCACAACTCCCTTTCTACAGAATCTAATGGCAAACATGCAATATCGCTGTCCTCTAACGTCAGCTGTCATTAGAGGGACACCCAGAAAACATGCTCTGCGTAATTTGTCTGGCTTGTCTGAGGGCCCAGCCACCACCCACTGCAGCATGTAGGATAACCCTCTCTGCCAGAGCAGGACCAAGCCTCCAAGCCCTTTCAAGTGCATTTCCCACACGCACCAAAGGGTGTTGCCAGCTCTGATGCGAGAGTTTGTAGAAGCAAGTAGAGCGCAACCAATTCGCAGCAAACCCAGGCATAAACACCCTCTTGAAGCCCAAGCATCTGGGGAGACGGCGAGCTTTTGGGGTTGGGGGGATTATCTTGGGGGCAAGAAGGATTAAGAGAGTTTGGCAGCTGGTCAGAGCACTGGCATTTAGCAGAGGGGGCAGCGAGGTTTCATAAGAGGGGTGGGGAGGAGGAGGAAGGTTTTTCTGGGTCAGTCGCATGGAGAAGGCATGCGGCCTTTTTTTCCTCAACATTGTGAAGCCGCTGAGAGAGAAGCAGCCCTCTGCAGCTGCATACTTTGTTAGTCCTGATTTGCAAAGACATCTTCACATAACCATAAACACTACAGATGGGAATCTGCTTCTAGGTCAATCCAGTCCATCCCTTGCACCACAGCATTTCCACGTACACCATGTTCAAGTGACTACAGATTTAAATTTCACAGGAGATTTAATCCCAGGGTTCAGAAAAGAATACCACTATTGCTTAGCTGTTTAATCTGCTAACACGAAGGGCCACGGTCAAGCCCAGCCTGACATCCCTGGAGACAAAGGATGAACAAGATCCTTATTAGCTGCACTAAACTGCAAACACTATGTCCATTAAAAAAACCATCAAAACATACGGCAGTCCCACAGAGTATTTACATTCTCTAGTAATAACTTGTAATGCAGTAATAACATAGAGGTGCTTTTTAATTTATAGCTATAAAACTAAGCTCAGGAAGTGTGCTTCATCACACAGCATTACAGCCTCTGACTTGTCATAGCACCCCGGTGAGGTGTTCGCAGCCCCATCGGAACTGCCTGCAGTGGCACGCGGCAGCGGAATCTCCACGCAACTTCTGATCAATACAAACAATCCAGCAACCGGTGTCTCGACCGGAGAAGTGTGGGCTACACTGTGATTTTGCAAGAGGCACGTCGGGTTCTGCTGCGACTCTGATCATATTACACTTTATCAGATACGGCGCATGCCGCTGTCATCCTGGTACTCACCCGAAAAGGCTGGTCCGGTATAAACGGAAAGTAAGGAATAGACGATTGCTCTTCCCCCCATTCTCCGGCTACGCAAGAGTTTCTGACAAACTGTCTGTCTGTAAACACAGCTTTCAGTTCAATAGCTACATCCGCAGGAGGATCTTCTGACTCCCCACAAGTCAGACTGATGCCAAAGCTGCAACACAAACAGCACAGTTCTCATTCAGCCAGAAAACAAGGAAATAAGTCCCAAATGCCGCCAGTCTCATTTCTCAGCTTATTAAAGCCATTGACGGTATAGTGGCACAGGGAGGGTAACAGCTCAGCTCATTCAGAGAACGCTCCGAAAGCTCAGCAGGGACAAAAACATGGCTATAGCATATATATATATATATGTGTGTGCATGTGCATTGTGCATATATGTGTGTATATATATTGGCCTCCTCTGTGCTCCTTTACTCCCAAGTGAAATGCTGGGAAATAGGATCCCTTAGGGGGAAATGCCCCCTCTATGGGTCAAAGGAGAAATCAGCACGCTATATTTAAAATGATAAAAATAATCCGTCTCCAGAAAGGAGGGATCCGTGTGTACGTGTGTGTGTGTGTGTGGCCTCCCCCCCTCGCCCCCTGCCCGGCTGTTACCTCTCGGGGTTGAGGTCCACTATGCCCATAACTAAGATCTTCTTTCCCGGCCTCATTCCTCCTTTGATGTGCCCACAGAAGGGGACGATCTGGAAAGGACAGGGGGGAGGATGGCGAGGGTCACTCCGCAGCAGCAGCGGCCGCCGTTGTGCAGCCGGAGGAGGGGAAGGGGTTAAAAAAAAAAAGCAAACCAAAAACCGCCCCAAAACCCCAAATAAAAGTGATTTACCAGGCGAGGGAAGTACACATCAGCTTGCACCGGGGATCCCAGGGAGTTGTTTAAATGCCCGTCCTCTATTTTCTGCAGGTAAAAAGCAGAGCGCTGAGGCCGGGGCAGGAGAAGCCCCCACCCGGCCCCGCTCCGCAGGTGCCTGCCGTGCGGAGCCTGTCCTGCCCGCCCCCCCCCGGCGAAGCCCGGTCCCCGTCCCGGAGCCCCGGGGAGG
>VZZY01002675.1:179947-210929 GCA_013400335.1 Eurystomus gularis
GACCCCTCCCCTGGGCCCTGCAGGTGAGGAGCGCTTGGAGAGGAGCCGCCACAGCCCCACGCCCCGTGTTTCAGGGAGCACCTTTATTTCTGAGCTTGGACACGGCGGCGAAGAGGCTGAGCCCAGATTCGCGGGCAGCCCCTTCTCCAGAGGTAGAGAGATGGCTCAGCCCCCCGAGTGCACCGGCCCCTCCACGCAGGCACGTCCTGCCCCATGGTGTGGACCCTTGAGGGCTTCGAGTGCCTTGGTGGGACACTCGTGGTGGCATGTCCAGTGGGCAGCTGCTGAGCCTGCCGCTGGGCGAGTTGCAGCCTCTCGGCCAAGCCAGGCAGCAGCTCCTTTGAAATCCTCCCTGCCAGCCTGCTAATGAGACGCGGTAATTGCATAAGTCGGTCGGCTCTCGATGGCTCGTTACAGAGCGGGAGCTCCTATTTACGTGCCATGTCCGTAGTTATGCAACGTGGCGGTGTCTGCGGGTGTCCTGCTCTGCTGAGAGCACGGCGAAGCTCCCACCAAGGCCACCAGCCCTGTTCGCGGCTGCTGTGCAATGCCAGGAATCCCTCGCCTTTACCACAGCGGGAGTGACTTGCCGCAGCAAGCATGCCGTAATGATCCTATTGATGAGTTTAGGGTCCTGAGGGGGGTGGAATTGAGGAAGGATTCCTTCTGACTTCCTTACCACTACGATTTGGTGGCATGAGCATCTCTTTAGAACGTGACACAGCACCTCGGCTTGGCCTGCTTTCTGCAGGACCTCACGTGGGTCACTTGGCTTTGCCTCTTACCTGTGCATTGGGCTGAGCTGGTGAATGACGCTGTCCTTCCTCCTCTGAGGTGCTGTGAGGGTTAATTGCTCAACGTTGAGTAAAGTGGAGTGGAAGAAGCTAAGTCACTGCAATGTTTAGGGTTTCAGTATGATGGTGCATATCCATTGGGAAATGCTTGCAATCAGTAGGTGATGCTATTTGAGAAATCAGGAGCTGCTGAGAGTAAGTAGAGATTGTGCAAGTGCTTAGACGCTTGGTTACTTCTTCAGTAGTGCCCACTAATTTGGGGATGTTTTCATCTCTGGATGCCCAGCTGGAGGTGGCTCATAGAAGCTTATGTTTGTGCATACAGCTCTGCTGGAAGTCCCATATGAAGCCATGTCTTCCTCAGTTGTACCAGCACAGCTGGACACGAAGGCAGCAGGCATCCCTGTGGCCCAGGTCTTGGCGTGGGAAAACCACTGGACTGTTTTCTTCATGCCAAAACATTGGATGTCAGCTGTGACCACGTGGAAAAGTATCTTCCTCAAATACTGCCAAGAGACCAAATTAATAAACTGTCCGGTAACAGGAAACCATCACACATTAGACACAGCTGGCTTTCGAGTGATGAGTTGAGTGCATTCACAGATTCACCACATAGAGGAACTGGAGTTACCTTGATGGTTTTGTCAGCTCCCGTGTGCTGCTCACCTCACCAATGCTTATGCCAGCTGCATTATGCTTTTTTTCTGTTGTCCTAAGAGACAATTGCCCTAAGCTTTTTATTTTTATTTAGTGGTATAGTGTTACATGATGCCCAGGGAGCTCTTTTCAGAACACCTTGCCTTCTCTGCTGTACAGGGAGCTGCTTTATTGGATAAGATTAAATTTATTGGATGTAAAATCAGGCCAGCCAGTTGTTTGTGCCAAAGCGTGGATTCTTGTGAGAAGAGAGGTCATCATTATGTCTTTGTTTGGTAGCTGGTTTTAATTGAACTTTTTCATTTCAAAATAATTAAATAGCAAGACTTGGCCATTTGGCTAGCTGCTTTGCCTTGTGTTTGTCTTTTTTTGGCGTGTTTTCTGAAAACTAGCACAAATGCATCATTTGTTTCATTGGCTATGGAAAGATTGGCTGGAACAACCTGCAGTATGAAGTTAAGATGGGGAAAGACATTCATGTGTTTTTAAGGCACTGATGGTCTGTGCCTTTCTGTTTCTGTGCCACGTTCTCCTCTTGCCCCATAACAGCCCAAGAGGACATTGAAAATCCTGTTTACATCACAAACGAGGTGAGGCAGCCAGAGCAGGAGCTTTGCCTCTGTGTGCCCATGTCATCTACCTGTGTGATGGCTGCTCCTGTGGTTTCTTCTATGGAGGCATTCTCCGGCAGAAGAGGACTACCTACTTCTGCACTGCCCAGTGGTCGGTGGAGCAGGGTTGTGTTTCAGGGCAGCACTGTGCCTCCCACCCACAGAGGCGCTTCCTCGAGCCCTAGCTTCCCAGCAGGCTTGCCTCTGCAAAGGGCTGCGGGGTGAGTGCTGCCATCTAAGCTCCTGCACTTGTTCTGAAAAAGGCAGAGGTCTGAGCCAAACCTGCTCCCTTGTTAAATCATCTGCATGAAGTGGGCCCCGTTCAGTGGTTGTACCAGCCTTCTTAACAGGGAAGCTCTTGAGGTTTCATACTTGAGGGCCTGAGCTTGAAGACCTCGTGGTAGTAGCTGGAGCAACATGCTAAATATTTGTGCTCCACTGAAGTAACACTAAGGTACAAGTCACTGAACTTGACTGGTTGACCAAGTGCAGAAAACCTTTTGGGTAGGTGGTGTCTTCCATTTCTGGGTGCGTACAGCCCTTTGCTCAGTGGGAGCCTGGGACTCTTGAAATACTGAGAATTGTATAAAGATTAAGAAGAAGTGACATGGTGTGAACATCGTTTGGGAACAGTTAATGACATGCCCAGCCCAGCCACCAAAGCCATTGCTGAGAACTGGCAAACCCAGAACTTCATCTTAATCCCAACACCTTGTATCTTGCAGCCACTCCCGTTGATGATTTAAAAAGGTGTATCTAATTCTTAGCCGGCCTTCACCGGAAAGGAATGCAGCACGATCGCAATTTTGGTGTGGTATAATTACCCTGCCTTTCTTGCCCCATTACCACTGACATTGCTCTCCTCACGCCTGGCTTTATAGGCTGACTTGTACAACCTCTCTGGTTTGTTTTGCTTTTTTAATGACTTTGGTGAGAAGATGGGAGGTGTTTACTGGTTTCATGGAAGCCTCCTTTGGTTTCTGGGTGGCAAGGCACTGAAGTTCTGGTTTTTGTAAGACTGGGGAAAAGCTGAGTAATGCAATAAAGGAGAACGTCTGGGAATAAGTTTGATTCAGTGGTTGAGCCAAGCGTGTAATAGTTCAGAGGAATTCCTCCTTTTCTACAGCAGTAAAACTGCAGTGCTGATAAACAATTATTTGGATTGGGTGAGGTTTTTTTGACCTTTGTAGCTTTGCCACTGCAAATTCTCAGGCAGAGGTCTGGGAGCCCAAACCCAACCTTGCATCAATTGTCCTGGGCTGGTGCCCAAAGCAGGGCCCGGGAGAGGAGACTGCCAGTGATGAATCGCGAGGAGCTGGAGAGCAGAGTGGGAGATGTCATACTTGCCACGTGGCTTCAAAGTGTGCTAAGGACGGGTTCCCCTGGCATTGCATACCTGATCTGAAGTGTGGGTGCCACGTACCTGTGGAAATGTTCATCAGCCTGCCCTCTCACGCTCACCCATGGGAAAAACAAATGACAGTTATCGGTACGGACAGCATGGGGAGGGCGTTTATCATGCCTTGTGCACTTTCACAGGCTAGCGCTGTCACATCGTCATGGACAGAAGAAGGAATCCAGGGCCAGCAGCAGCACCCCCGCTCTTGACATGTATTTCTTGTGGCTTCCTTGCTTCTTGTTGCCCCCTGAATTATTCTGGTATGAGTCTTGCCCTTAGGGGTTCAGGCTTTGGCTGTGCATGAGTCCAGTGGAGAAGTCACTTTTCTGGAGCCCTCAGAAATGGAGATTGTGTAAACTGGTGCTCGAGGAGATGGTCCTGGTGAGCGAGTCATTTGGTCGCACATGGAACTGCTGTGCTTCTGGTGCAGAGCACGTGCGTATCATAAGTATTTGTCCTGCAGGTTGTTTACTGGAGTCTGTACCAGGAACCAAGGGCATGTACATACAGGCATTTCAATAAGGCATTACTTGCTGGTTGAAGGCTGTTCATGTTCAGGATCTTTCAGCTCTTTCACTCCTTTGTACAGAGAGTCCATGTCCTCCGAATGCATCAGAGGCTGGTCCTTCCTGCTGTGTCTCCCTTGGGAGTTCTTTGGTGTCATCATATCTCAGCAGTTTTACTGTGAATCTCATCATGTTTCTTCTTTTGTCTTTCAGTTTCAGTTGTGAAGTCTTTATCATTTCACAAATACCTGGCTTTTATTTTATTCAAGCTTCTTTTGGTTTGGTTTGTTTTGTCTTTTTTTTTAGAGGCAGTTCCTAGCAATTTGAGAATTTGGCTACTTTCCTAACAACTGAAATCTAGTGGCAAATCAAAAGGATTGTTATATACATATATTTTTAAATCTTGTGATTTTCAGTCCAGCCTCATGATTTTAAAGATGGAGATTCGTGACCATGATGCATGATGCCTGCATCACATCTACCAGAGTATGTGGAACAAGACTGCTAAAGGTCTTTTACCCTTAGTATCAGTATGTCAGAAGGTCTTCTTTGTATGTACATTTTAAATTATTAGCAACTGCTGTTTATCCTCTTTCTCACAGCCCCCTAACAGGAGGTGGCCTTCCCCGTTTTGGAAAGAGAAAAGAAGCACTTGTCATCCTCATTGCAGTGGCCCAGGGAGACCTGCAGACATAGAGTGGAACTGACTGCCTCAGGCACAGGCATGGGGAATCCAGGGAAAGCCATGAACACCCCTGACGGAGGCACAGGGGCTTAGCAAGAGACCTCCTTGCTAAGCAGGTGGCGACACCTCATTGCTGCTGATTGGAACCCCTGGCCACAGCTTCCCCACTAAACTGCTGACAGAGAAGTGAAGACCATGGCTGTTGAGCACCATAAGGCAGAACCAAGCACAGGGCAAGGCAGTGAAAACAGTTGCGAAGCCCGGTTCCCCATGGCCACAAGAACTCATCATATGGTCACATTTTGCAGGAATTATTTTTCTCCCTCTTCAAACTCTCTTGAGCTTCACTAGGCTACGCTTGTGCTTCAGGCTGGTCTAGGTTCTGCCAATCCTAGATGCTGCTGGGGCGACTGCCTGGGAGAGCAGCCCCACAGCCTTCTGTGCAGAGGCAGGGGTCAAGGGTGGGAAAGGCTTCATGGTCCATATTCAGGCTTAAGACCAAGGGTTTGGTGTGTGAAGGTGCTGGTGGAGTTTCTGATGGAGAACTGCAGGGAACTCCTTGGGGAGGAAACAAGTGACCTTTCTTGTCCAGCAGCCGAGGAGTTGCCAGCCCCCACAGAGAGATCCAGAGAAGGGATGGAGGACACCAGAACCCTAAGCATTGTTTCTAGTGGGGCTGGGCATTGAGTGTTGTGCTCCCAGCCCCACTTGTCCTGTGCCCTCTGTTTCACCACTGCCTCTCGGGGCATGAACAGCTTGCTCTGCAAGATGAGCTGAAACCTGCAGAGAGTGCATCAGAGGGCAGAAAACATAAGTGGTGCAGGGCTTTGGGTGGGTTTTGCTTGAGATGCTTTTTACTTCCAAGAAGGGACTTTGCTGCACATGCTTTTCCTTTCTAGACCTGCATTTGAAAGAGCAAAGTGTCCCTGTAGTCACAGCAGACACCAAGCATCGGGCAGAACTTGCCACATGCACCCCTCTCTCTGCTTGATATCCTCCAAGAAGCCACATACAGTGGTAGAGTCTGAAAGGGGAGAGGTATGTCAGGTCCCCACACACTGTGGCAGCATGTCTGGTGTAGGAGGGGACTTTATGATGAGGCCAGGTCGCTGCTGTGCCTCTGCCTGGCAGGAGAGCTGGTGTGTGTTTGGGTTATGCCTCCACTCCCCAGGATGATACATAGTAAGAAGAACTGGCGAGGTTGTGTCTCAAATGCACTAGGCATGGGCTTAATCCAACCAAATGCCTGCAAAATACCTACAAAACGACAGAGGGGAGTAGCTGCCAACTTCAGAGGGGTTTTCCTCAGGTTCTACTTCATCAGAGCTTCATCAAGTCTATTTGGGTTGGGGGGGATAGGGGAACTACACTGTGCAAAATGTAGCTAATGCAAACAAGCCAAAGGGATCTCCTCTGGAGAGCTAAGGCAGCAGTTTGGCAGTCACTTACCACTCCAGGTCATCTCTTGCCACCTGCCAACTCCAGCATTTCTGTTGTAGGCACCTCCTGCTTTGGCTCCATCCACCCCCATGAGTGCAGCACACTCCCTGGGGTGCCCAGAAGAACTGTCAAGCCTTTCAGAGGACAGAAGGTAAAATGAGCTCGCTTTGATTTGAAGTCAAAACTGACTCCAGTGGAGTTTTTTTTTCCCAAACTAATACCACTGTGGGATGGAAAGGTTTGCAAGCTCTTCCCAGGACAAGGAAAACAGCAGAAACTGAAAGAGAAAACAGGCCTGGGGAGAGGAGGGTGAAAGCCACATGGAGAAGAAATGAAGGAAGAGAGAAAAAGTTTTGAGGGATGGATTGATGAAAAGATGCAGGAAGGTTCAGAAGAAGAAGCTCAGAAGTAGCAGGCTCTTCTTCCCGCCTTTGCCAACTCTCAACACTGCTCTGAGACAGTCCAACAGGCTTTGGAAGGAGCTCCACAGCAGCTCCTCAGGGGCTCCTGCTTGAGCCCTGCTGCATGGTGCAGGGGCATGGTGCTTCTCTGCACATGCACAGGTCTTCAAGGGCATTTCCCTTGGGGAGAAGGCACCAGAGCCATCAGTAGCCAGTACCAGCAATAGCTCTCTTCTGGAGCATAAACAGTTCCTCATAAACAGTGTTCCCCAAAGAGAGGGGAACAAGATCCTGCCTCTTTCTGCCTTCATGGATCAGAGCTTTCTGACTCTGTTGCTGCAGGTGCTGATTCATTTTCACCTGCGGCTGAAGCATTGTAATTGCTGCCCACCCCCCACCTCCCCCCCTATTGAAGTCCACGATAAAATTGTCTTTCCACTCTTCTGACTGTGTCTGCCATAGGTTGTTCTGTTGTGGGTAGCTGTTGTTTTGTGAGGAATCCTCAGAGAGGAGTTTGGGATCATCCCTTGTCCCAGCATCCCGTCCAGCACGCATCAGGGCTGAGCTGGGTGCTTTAGGAGTGCAACCAAAGCACAATGTCACACAGGAGGGTGAGCAGAGTTTGGAAGGGACCTGGGGAGGTCCTCTGGTCCAATGCCTCTGCTCAGGCAGGCTCACCTAGAGCGGGTTGCCCAGGATTGTGTCCTCAAGAGTTTTTGGGTATCTCCTAGGAACAGCACCATGAGGTCAGAGTGAGGGTAAGACATAGGCTGGGCATGGTGGCCAGGAAGGGCTAAAGGTCCTCATGCAGCCACTGTCACCTGCAGCTTGCTGTCCCCTGCAGCCATCATCCTGGCACAATTCTTATCAGGCAGCTTCTTCAGAGTCCCCTTGAGCCTGCTTAATACAAAAGAGGCTTCCTTTAGCTTTGCATGTTCTGCAGGACAGGGTGGGGGCTTTTTGCTCTTTTGAGAGTCTCCACAGAAAATATTCTTAATCTCAAAGTTAAAAAACCTGCCTTAGTATTTCTGGATTTTCAGTGCTTTCCACAAATGAAACCTGGAACATGGGAATCACATCTTTACATTTTTATTGCCAGTTGCAGAAGTTAAAGTTCTATGCAGAGCAAATTCTGCCCCCAGTCATACGTGCACAATGCAGTGCCTCCATGGCTTTGAAGGACATCGCTCATTGGTCCAAAGTGGTGTGCTAGTTTTTGTTCACTGGTGGCAGCCAGCATCTCGCTGAGTCCCAGACATCTGCAGGTACAGCATAAGATTGACAACTGCTGTTCATCCTCCAACAGTGTCCTCAGAAGACCCCAGTTTGATTGGCACACCTGCCCTGACAAGGAATAAGGCCATTCCTGAGAAGAAAGGGAGAGATGGAAGCTGCTCTGGGTGACAGATCAAGCCAGGGTTGCACTGCCTGCACATTGGTTTCAGGTGCTGTCTTCTCACTCAGGACTTGTTGCAATCTGAACTCATCTTCCCCTCTAGATCATATGAGGTATCCTCCATTAGTGACGCTTTGCTCTGACAGGCGTCCTGCTGTGCATTGCGGCAGTTCAGAGGTAAATAATTTAGTTTGGAAGGATGTTTTGTACATGACTTAGAAAATGGAAGAGGACAGGAATATTGCAACAGTGAACTGTAGGGTGGACAAATACATTATGCCCTGTGTTTTCTAAGCATTGCACTTTGCTATCCGTTGCTTCAAAATTGGTTTCCCTCCCATAATTATCTTCAAAAGAGAAGGCTGATCCAAAGTGTCTGTCTTTTTTTTTTTTTTTAGGGTGGTTCATTGATTTCCCTTTTTAATAATAAAGGTAAATAAACAAAAGAAAAAAACCACGATGATGAATTCCCCGGCATTTAAAATAGAGCGCACATATGTGCCACAGCACACTTCATCTGTAGACATCAAAGTGTCTCACAGATGTCATAATCCTCATTTCAAAGATGAGGAAACAGAGGTGCTGAGAGGGAAAGTGGCTTAGCAGGTCAGTGGCAAAGTGGGGCAAGAGTCTCCTGAGCCTGTACTGCAGGCGGAGATGAGGGAGCAGAGGAGAACACACCCATCCTCACCACATCAGGACAGCACAGGTCCCAAGTGCAGTGAAGGCACAGCAACATTGCAAGAAGAGCAGCAAATCATGCCACGAGCTGTGGAGCCAGGGAAGCCTCGTTTCCTCCAGTTTTGTGTCTAAAGGGCAGTCCAGGAGTTGTCTGATGTTGGCCTTTGATGGTGCAATCACAGGTTGCCACTGTGGCCTTTCCCTCACTAAGTTGCACTGGTGGAGTCTGGCTCCTCAGCTTTGTTGTCTTGTTTTCCCAAAACTGTTGAGTACTTGTGAATTTGTGAGCCTTTCTGTCAGGTATGATCACTGTGAGCCAAGCGGGGTCACAAAGAACGCGTTCCTGCATTGACACACACGTGCTTGCACACACAAACACATCTGTCTTGGCATTGCAATGTAGGAGATACATTACCCTATGGACCTATGCAATCAGTCAACTTTTTCATATTGTAGATCTGTGGGTTTGGACTATTTTTCTCTGTAACAGAGTGGATAACGGGTGGTACAGCAAGGATGAACACATGGAACGGGAGCGGTGTTGATTTGGTAGCCACCATTGTTTTATCTTACAGGAAAGTGTTTCCCAAGGGGAGACACAAAATTGGAATTCCAGCTCTGTAGCTTCATCTTCTTTGAGCCCTGAGAGACTTGCAACGAAGTGAGACTCATTCCGGTTATTCATTTGATGAATAACTTGAGTGAGAACACTTTTTTATGCCTGCAGCCATTCTGCCTGGGGTCATGGTCCTTGTCATATCTCTTTACCCAGAGAGGGAGAGGTGGAATGGGAATTTGGGTGTGAAATTCTGAAGCAGTGATTTTCAAGCTTTCTTGATTTGTGAACTCTGAAAATACTCTGGGGGGGCTGTTCAGCCTCCTTGATGGTAAATTGAAACCTACTGATAAGAGGTTGGTTTTCTTAGCTTTAATGGACCCATGAAAGGTAGGCTATGGATGCCACAGGTCTGCTGGCCAAAAATTGAAAACAGTTGCTCTAAAGAACACCCCTGGTGTTTCGGGAGTGCTTCTCAAGGCTCAGGAGAGAGCATCTTTCCTTCGAGGACTAGAAGACAGCTGCTCCATGAGTCTATAGAGTTTCATGGCATGATGTGGCTATGAGTTACTTGAAGATCTTAGAGTGTTTTTCATAAAGGGATTTGCCTCTGAAAGGTAGACAATTTGGGAGATTCTCCCTCTACTCACATTGTTGGAAGGAGCAAAATCAATGGGAGACAGGACCCAAGATCCTGGCTCTGTCTTTAGGAGAGTGTCCATGCTCTGGTTGTGCATGTATGAAGACATCTGTCTGGGCTCGCCCCTCGTGCCTCTATGTGTGCAGGGTGCTGTTGGACTTGCTGTCAGCTCTTGGCTCACTGTCCACCTCTGTTGCAAGCTGCACTACACAACCAGTAGTTACTATTTATGATAACTGCTTTGAAATGGCTTGCAGTGGTGTAACCTTCTGATTAACAGTGCATCCCTGTCTGAGTTCTGCTTCTTCAGTTAAGAGCTACAGATAGTGGGTGGTAGGGGTGTCTAGCTAGGTGTCTTGGGTGTCTAGGCTTGGACATTCATCCTCTTTGGCCTTCAACTCATTTTTCTTGATTAAGTCCCTGTTACCTGTCAATTAAAAAGACATGGCGTTCTTAGCCCACAAGAGGGTTGTGAGAGTTTTAATGATGAACTCTTCTAGATCATCAAGTGAAAGGTGCTATGTAAATGCAGATTAATGTTACTAGAAAGCCTGCGGGTTCTTTGCCTTGTGCGTCTCTTCCGTGATGTCTGCCAGCAGATCTGAATACATTTGCTGCTCAGATTACTGACCTCAGCTGTAATATAACAGCTCAACAGACTTTTGGCCTTTATGTTTTAAATGTTACGGAGCATTGTATCATGCAAGCTATGATAATACTGTTTAGCATCTCTGTTATTAGAGCATCTTTTCATACTTTTGTTGTTACAGGTCTCAGTGGCATTGTTCATGGGCAGACCTCAAAGACCCAGTAGTACTTCAGTTCTCCAGATAGGAAAACTGAGGCCCATTTTTCAAGCAAAAACTCTGAGCCAGTGGTGTAGAAACTGGGTCTCCTACCTCTCACAGGCTTTCTCTCCAAAGCACTGAGAAACTGCTTTCAAAAGCACCAAAGACTATAAATTACAGGACCTCAACGTGGAGTTTGCAAGTGAAAGTAAGTTTGCTAAACGTAATTTTTTTCTCCCTCCACGTGCTGTGAGTGACACTTCCACTGCAGTGGGTGAGAACCCTCTGTGTCTGGTTACTTTTGGTGAGATGATTTACCTGGAGGGGAGGGGCCTCATCCATTAGCTCCTGTTCTACTGGTTGGATACTGAATGTTTTACATCCCTGGGTGCTTCACTAATATTCTTCTTGTAATACTGAGCCTTTTCACTAGTCACCAATATGTTCCTCAGACTAGCAAGGTTTTATGGCTTGTTGTTCAAAAAGAGTTATTTGGAGAACGTACACAAATGGTGCTGGAGAAGGGATACCTGAAGATCCCTCTTCTTCACTCATTACCAGGAGAATATCATTATTACTGGGATAGGCGGTCATGGTCCTCCATCTTTTCTGTTTCATTAACCTATTTGCTGCCCAGTGGTCTGATGTCAAGATGAGCCAAGAAATATTTCCCTCCCTCCTGCCAATGTGGGTGCTTTGAAAGGAGGTGCTGGCTTGATCTCTGTTAGACTGAAGATGGCAATTCCACGTCTACCTTGCCTTTGGTGTGTGTCCTGATCCCCTTAGTTGATGTATCAAACCTGGGCATGGCAACGTGAGAGGTAAGGGAAGGAACAATCCTTTTTCATGCCCACCTACTGCTGGGATTCAAAGTCCACCTCAAGGAGGCAGGGGACCCATTTCCTTACCTTTCCTTATTAGCCATCTTGATTGTTAATTGGAATTACCCAGCAATTATATTGGAGGTGTAGGTGAGTAGCTGGAGTTTGGGCTTTTCACTGCTGGAGACGGGCATCTGGGAGGGAGGTGTGGGAGTTGCTGTCACCACACCTAAACCCTTTGTCAGCCCAGGGCCAGAGCACCCAAGATGAGTAATTGTTATTGATGGAGGAGCTGCCTTGTTTGTCCGCTGAATAAATAAAGCAGATTTTCCAGCTGTTCCCTCCTCCAGGTCTCTCTCAGCTCCTTCCCACTTCCCCACATCACCCTCTTTTCCTAATCTCACCATCTTTTCTTTGTGGCTTCCTCCTGCAGTTTCAGCTCTGGTGGGCATCTCCCAGGGTGCTATGGTCTTCCCAGCTGAAGAGGGCTTTCCAAGGGCAATCTGAATGCCCCAAACAGTTGCCTGTACAACCCACTTCCCAAAATCATCAGTGTCAAAAAGTGATGTTTTTGCCATGCGTTGCAATGATCATATTTAATTGTTAGTTAAATATCGAGGTCACCAGCCACTCCTATTCCTAAAGAAGCACTATGCCTTTTAAACGAGCACTGCTGGAGGGCAAGGGCATTTACTGACCAAACCATCTATCTGCAGAAGAACTGACCTTTCCATTTGCCCTTCAAAGCCAAGGTTGCCATATTTTCCCAGAACCTGTGACCTGAATAGCAAGTTAGTGTCCTGTTAGGGTGGCGGGTCCTGAGGTGCCTGTGTTTCCTGCCACTTGTTTCAGTAACTGCAGTGATTTCAGCACCCTTAAGAAAAGCAATTTAGACAATCCATCGTGTCTTTCCAAAAGCACAAACACAGCATGATGGGACACACCAAAACCCATTCTGAAAGTAGTACACTAGTTAAATGGCCAGACCCTGCGGACACTCCGGGTCAATATACAATAACGGTGGTGCTGTACAAAGCTTTTATTCCATCAGAGCAGCTCTATTACATTGATTGGTGCCAGAGAATAGCTGGACAGCTTTTTTATGTGCAAATCCACTTCCTAATCTGGCAGGTTTTACAGCACAAAAGTGTCAGCGAGATATTGGTGGTTGTTTCTTGGGTGTGTTCTGCTGGGGATATGTAGCTGCTCCGCTTTGCCCAGGGTACAGCTCCTTTAGAAATGCTTTCTGTGGAAGGGTTTTTAGTTGGGGAAAAAGTTACTTTTAATGACGGTTTTATGCCATTCAAATGTTGAAGCCTTTGCACAGCAGAGGTACATGTGGTTATTCTAGCACAAAAACGCCTGTGTTTGCATGGTGCTGGGAGCTGGTATAAATTATGCTAGTAAGGACATGGGTTTTGCTTCTATGTTGGGAAAGCTGGTACTCTAATTGAATGTAACTCTAAACAAAATAAGCCTGGTGCCGTTTTTCATTCACAGACCACTCAATTGAAATATATTCTCACAGTCACTATATCGACAAGGGCAACTGTGAGGGGTCAAGTGAGTTGGAGTCAGACTCATCTCACCACCTTCAGCTGTCCAGCTCCAGCACCAACAACTTGATCCTGGAGACTCTCTGTACAAAGGACTTTAGGATAGGATGAACCGTGGTCTAGAATAATCTATTTCTATCTGCTGAGTTATAAAGGAGCACAAGTCTGCTGCTTACAGTGTAAATATCCAGTGTTGGCTAGATAAATCCCATGTTTCGCTCCTGAGATCCTCAGTAGGTCTCCAGACCGCCAGTCTCACTTCCCACTCACCTGGGAACAGTGCTCACTGCAGGTATACGGCACCAGTCCCTGCTCAGCCTGTGTTAATTAAAAACAGCTTTATTATCTGATAGGTACCAATAGAATATAATCTGCAACACAGAAGGCTCCTGCCCTGAGGATGTTTCTCTAACCAGGTGACAAGTAGAAAACATGCCAGAAAAGCTCTGCCTTGGAAGGTTTGTGATTCCTCTCCCCTTCAGACGTAGCATCACTACTGGCTGATGCAGGCTCCAGTTACAGAAGAGGTCTTCAAGGCTAAGGCACCATGGAAAGCCTGCAAGGGAAAAACATGAAACCAGGGGAAGGAAAAAGACCCAACCAATTAATATTCACCAGTGAGGATTTTATTTCAGCCCTGTGCTTGGCACTGCTTGTATATACCATGTAGGAGAGCAGCTCTGCCCAGGATAGTGTAGCATCCACACAGGCAGGAGAAGGGGTGGGGGATAGCACGTACTCAGCTTAATTTTACAGACTCGAAACAGATTTCGCCAGCCAACATCATGACTTGTACAAGGTTGGCGGGGATGTCTGCGGCAGAAGCAGTAATTAAACCCCTGGCATTCCAGCTGGAGGCATGGTCGTGTCCTGCTTCGTCTGAGGCAGAGTTGGTCTGACACAACAGAAGCCTTACGTAACCAGGCCAGATTCTTCGTTTTTGGAGCAACAGTTTCAGAAGAACCACACAAGCAGGAACTCCATAATGCTGGAGGATGAGCGTGCTCCTCTCCCCTTGTGTCTCACTCTTCGTTAGGTGGCATGTATGTCAGGGAAGGAGTGCTTGTCTTCCAGCTGGCTACACAAGGCTTTCATTTGCATTCCCTCTTGTTTTGTGTTGGGATAGCAGAGGTTTGCGCTGGCATGCGAGACATTTTCTTACTGCTCGTCTACAACCACAGTCACATTTCAGAAGCATTTTGGCCCTTGCCCTGCTGGTGATCGCAGTAGCAGCTTCTCAGGCTGAAATGTTTTTGTTGCAATGCATTAGCCTGCCTCTATTATTGCACAAGCTTTTCCTTTTCCCCTCATCCGTTTTGGCCGTATCAGAAGGTGTGATCTCTTTTTCAAAGAATCTTTAATCTTTTTCAACATTTGGAGTGGCCCAGAATAAGCAAGTGGCCCACTTGCTAGGGAAAAACTTAATGGGAAAGACTTAGTATGTTTCTTGGCTTATTCTGGCAGACATAATCTGTTGCAGATGCAGTATTACAATAGCAATAGTGCAGCGATACGCTTGCGATAGCCCAGTGCATGCAAACTGTGATTGTTTGAGTGGGAAGAATCACACGGATGTGCTCACCAACCCCTGATGTGCTCATTGCCTATCCTGTGAGAGTGCTCTTCTTGCACCCTGTGGTTTCCTGGAAAACAGGCTTAAAACCGATAGGCATTTCCTATCACCACCTAAATAACAGTTAAAACTGTGGGATAATTAAGGCTGACTGCTTTAATTCATTGGTTCCATTTTCAGGTAAAACCATTCATTCAACAAGAGTAAGGACAACAGATGACTGCCCATGAGTTCATCAGCGGTAAGTCTAGGGTGTGAAATAAAATAAACATGTCATAAAACTTCTGCCCTGTTTCTTCGCACCTATTCTTTAGACTATTCATCTATTTTGGAAAGCTTACGAGTTCAAGACTTTAAAATCACGGACTACACATGAGGAGCAAGTATGATATGTACGTGGAAGAGACTGAGGTCTTGCTATGAAGCAGGGGTGATCTAGTTAGAGATGTCTCTGCTGACTGCAGAGGGGTTGGACTAGATGACCTTGCAAGGTCCCTTCCAACCCAATGCATTCTGTGATTCTACGTTGGCATCCTTGGTGAGGAATGAAGCAAGCTAGGGAGTAGTAAGCTGAGGCAGGGGGGCTGTGGATAGTTGGAGGATCACTGCTTAAGTTCAAAGCACTTATGCAGATACTTGCCTGTAATTATGTATTTAAACCTAGATCAGAAGCAGTTAAATACCTGCACAAATGTAAAACCCGTGTCACCTAAACGTGTGCCTCACAGTGAGGTGGGTTGTGGCAAGAGGATTTCTGGGCTATAGGCTTACTCTGACTGAGGCCAGCAGGTCAGAGCTGGAGCCTTTTGTAGAAGCTCAGCTACAAATGTCAAAGTCTGTAGAAGCGCAGTCTCCAATTAACATCTTTAATCTTATTATCTCAAGCCTTTTATCTTCAAATTTTCTTGGCTGTTTATTTGTTTTCTTTACATTTGTTTACATATACTGAACTGAAAGTTTTTCTGGAAATGCTGGTATGGCTTTTAAGTGTAAGAATGATTCACTGAGAATAATTAATTCAAAGATCTTGGCATCTCTTTTCCTTGTAATCTGGTGGTGGATATTCTGTGATTTTCTTGGGAGGTTTTTCCCCCTGAATGTGCATGTTTACACGAACACCCACACAGACTCACACACATTTGCAAATGCAGATACTTCCCCCTTCTTTTGGAGCTTTTAAGTTCTGGAGCAGCGTATCTGACGTGTACGATTAACCCTTTCTGCTATGTATCTCCTTCATTTGTGTCCAAAAGCATAACAGAGCTTTTGAGGTCTGTGGGACCCGTCCTCTAGGTTTTTGTCCAAACCATAAACCCTTCTAAGCTTCCAGCACAGAGCAGGCACAGGCAAACTGCGCTTTAAGAAAGGTCTAGGCTCTGTGCTAATTCCTCATCGGTTGAACTCAGTGATCTTAAGAGTCTCTTCCAACCTAAATGATTCTATGATTCCTGCAGTTGTTCAGGCTTATTGTGGGCAGGCGACTGCTGGATGGCCTGGGTCAAACCAGGCACCTTTCTAAGGGATTAAACAGCACAGATCTGCTCCTGAGGCCCAGAATTGTTCCCCAGCATTGTTTCATTTATTAAATATTGTTGTTGATATAGGCATTTTAATATCTATTAGCAGCAAAAGCAGTGAGTCCTGCCTCAGACTTTGTAAGCCCTCTGGAGTATTACTTCTGTAGAAAATCAAGCCTGGACCTTGCAGTCTGTGCAACAAGGTCATAGAGAGCGTAAGGAGTACGATTTCCCCACTGGCCCTGTACATGAAGTCTCTCATGAAACTTGAAGAGGCTCATCAGTGCAAACATCAGTCATATTTGAAGTATTTGCTTCATAGAGCTCGCAGTTTCATTGGAAATTTAGGTACCTGAAGAAAACTCAAGGTGCTGAATGACTTTGAAAGGCAGTACCTTATTTTTTTCCCTTGTTCTGGGAAAGGCCGTTTATGCAATGCCAGAATCCCTGTAGCTTAGTGCTTTACACTGTTATTTCAGAAGTTAAAAGCTGTTATAGTGCCTTTTAATCACCAGCACAGCGTGACAAAAACCCTGGTTGCTTTGCAGTGATGGTCATATCATTGCAATACCGACAGCTCCCTTGGGACCTGTGCAAGGTAACTAGCATGCTGTAGGTGAGCTGGGTTTCGCCAAATAAATGCAATATAAGGAGCCCACAGCAGAATATGGAGTCACTCTGTAATTATGCTCCTGTTTTTTTTGCCTTGTCTATGAAACAGAGTCACTGGAACAGGACAACTTTTATGAATTCAGGGAGGGCCAAGGCTATTATAACTAACTATAACAACACTCGGCTCTTTGAGGGCTTTTATCCAAATGTCTCCAAGCCCTTGCTCTTCACAAAGAGAGATAAATGTAATTATCACAGTTCTAAAGTGGGGAAAGCTGAGACTTAATTAACTACTCATGGATATAAAGGAAATCAGTAGCAGAGATGGGAACAGAAACCTGTTTTCCTGACTCCCATTAGTGCGCTAGTCCCTGGATCCTGCTGCCATCTTTATCAGGTAGCAACCACAGTGGGATAAACAAGACAAGAAGTTCCAATGGGGCGAAGCTGAGGGTGGCCCAGAGAGTCTCCCGGGCAGCCCCATGGCCAGCTGAAGTGGCTCTGGGATACACCTATTTCCTATAGTCCAAAATCTAGTGAACCCGGACCAGCACCAGGAACCTTCATGTTGTATGTCTGAGAGTCCAGTTTGGTCTTATAGTTTTGTCCTTGTGATAATCCTGAAGTTTCCTGGTGGGAAAGAGTTCCTGCAGAGCTGCTCTCTGCCTCACCACCACCGCAGCTGTGCTAACCTAGGACTCCTGGCTTTGTCCCAGACAGGGAAGTCAGTGGTCTAGAATGAAGCCACAGTGGTACACACCCTCCACCATCTGCTTAGGTTTCTTGCTTTCCAACCTGTTGCTGTTGCTCCAACCTGCCCCTCACCATCCATGCAGGCTCAGCTGGGACCTGAGGCCACTGAGACCTTCACTGGGTGACTCCTTGTTCCCAAAAGCCAAGACACACGCCTGGAAGAAGACCTGTACTAAGCGGTGCAGAGATGAGATAAGCCAGGCACTGATTCCACAAAGGCAGCATTTAGCCATTGTTCTTCCGAAAGATTGATGGTGGAGGATAGCCTTAAAATGTTCTACTCTGAATAAACAGTGCCACAGCAGAGGAAGGCATCTCTCTTCCACCCCTCTTGCTGACTCTGGGCTAGGTATATTCAAACTCTCTATTTCCTGAATGCCTACACAGCCTGGGCACGGAGCTGTGCTGAGCTGCCTCCTCTTTATGCACCACCAGCTAGCATAACAGCTCTGTAAGTCAAGGTGCTCACAACATCTCCACAGGCTCTCTGGGGGTCTCTCCACCTTCTGACTTACCTTTTTTTTCTTTTTTTCTATATTTGTGATAGAAATGGTCTCAGCAAATGAGGAGAATTCATCTCTACACAAGCGACATCCCTTTCCTGTTTTGGGTCAAAATGTAACCCTGAGCTTTTGCAATAGATCAGCCTCCTCTCCCCGCGGCTCCCTGAGCACAGTGGCGTGTGTCTGCAGCCTTTTAGTTAACTCCAGGAAGCAAATCAAGTTCAAATGCCCAGAATGAGATTTTTCTAGCACTTACTGATGACTTATTGCATTGCAGCAGTGAAGCTTTCAAAAGAGGAAGATATTTCTACTCCAGGCTGAAATTGCATGTTTAGCACAGCCAGAAGGCAGCTTGCTGCTCACGCCCTGGGCAATACCTGCTTTTGTTGAGAATGGAAGTAGGGACAACCATAGCAAGGGGTGACTCTGATGGCAGAGAGAAACCTGTAAATAGAAGTATTAGTGTTTGCTTCCAACCACAAGCAGAAGACCTAGTTAGCATTTGCTCAGCTTACTACAGGACAATGTAGTTATCTTTTTTATCCCAGTAAACCTTAAGGGTGAGTGAGGATGGGGCTCCAGCCAGGTACTGTACTGCAGGAAGAACACAGCCCCTGCCCCAAAGGCTTCTGCAGGAGGAATGTGGGATGAGGCAAAAGGACGTAGCAGGAGCACAGCAATACAGGGGCAGAAAAGATGCAAGTGCTGCTGTGCAGGGAATCACAAAATGATAGAAAAGAAGGGAATTTGCTCTCTGTAGGAAGTTAGAAAAAAGCCAGAGGAGGGCTGGAGCTGAGAGCCAGGTTAGAAAGGAAGTTCTCTGAGGCCACATCTGTTCTAGCAAATAAGTCACACCCAGGGCCTTTGGTGCTGAGGTCAACTGGCAGAGAAAAGCTTGTGCCCATACCATGAAGCTCTCCCATCCCCGAAGATGATGGCTGACTCCACATGACCTCCTGGGAGCTCTCCCTGGCTTTTGCTAATTCCAAGCTGTGCCCAGAAACCTTCTGAATGAGCATTAATTTGTGTAAGTCAGAAACCTGCCAGGAACAGCCCTGACAGTTGAATTTCAGTGCCCAGGTCCAGTGTTGGTCTGTGGTCACACAGCCAAAGTCTTTGCTTGGCCTTTGCTGTGGCTTCCCTTGCCTGGGTTCAGTTAACTCCTTCCTGTGGGCAGTTGCCAGCCCCTCTGAGCCACGGGCATGGGTGGGAAGAGGCACCATGGGGATGCGTGTCTCAAGATGTGGGTTGGGTGCACACATGCACACAGCTGAGGGGGGGTTTCCTTGTGCAGCTCTGGCAAGGCAGAGCTTCTGGCGTTAAGAAAGGGTGGACTTGGCCAGGCCAAGCTTTGAATGTAGGCTACTTGTTGCAGCAGACTGATGGAGAGCAATCCCTGGAAGCCGTACTGGCTGGTGCTGGTGGTGTTGACAGCAAGGTAAAGTAGCCCTTTCCTGCAGCGACAGTCACTCCTCTCAGCCCATTTCACCAGCCAAAGCAGTAAGCCAGCTTTCAGAGGTTCTCCATCCCAGTCCCTCCCTCTGCTCCTGGCCAGATCCCAAAAGCAGCAACGATCAGTTCTGGCCAACAAGTCCTGAGCTGCATCTGGTTATTTTCTCCAGGACAGAAGTGCATGTGGTGGACACTTCTGCTCCTGGTTTAAATGTACCTTTGAAAACTTGTGGTCTTAAGTAGATTGAGTTGAAGTGGTCATTGACATTTTTGGATGCTACATACATATATATGCTTATTCATTTATGTATCTCCTATTTATGATTCTCCAGTGTGACTTCATATTCATGGCTTTCAGCTCAGATGGCACTTAAAGAAACCCATGTGCTGGATTTTGCCTCAAGTGCTTAGAGAAATGGAGAATCTGGCTCCTTGTTCTGGTGGTAGCCTGATCTGTTGCCCAGCTACCTTCTTCAGTGGAGAAATCTCAAAAGAGAGGAGCTTCAGGAGCAATATCCAGTAAAGGTGCTTATCTGTGAAAGATAGCCTCGTGACTGGGGGAAGGCAGCAGCTGCCACCTGAGGGTACTGTAAATGGAGATGCCACCACAGCCCCCCTGCACCCATTTCCACTATGTAGATGCCAACAGCTGTGAGAGGAGCCCTGGGTGTAGCACAGGTTTCACTGGCATCGCTGAATCCAGAAGCTATTCTTGGACACCACCTACTGGTATTTTCCCTGTTAACCGTTCTCAAGATGCACCGTTGTGCAGGGTTATCAGCAGCATCTCAAGCCTGGAAGCGATGTCACAACCTTGACCTGCCCAGAGCTTATCAGTGAATGTCCTGCTTATTTTTCTGAGAGAGAGGAGCTGCCTTGGGGCCTTGTGAAAAGCTCCATTATGTAAGGGAGTGATTTTTACGTGGGACCAGGAAAGGGGATGCCGATGCCAAAAGAAGTGCTGTGAATGGAGGCGGGTGAAAGAGAAGAAGAAAAAAAAAAAGGAAGGAGGAGAAAAGTCTGCAGACACAAGTGAGGAATAAATTGGAGGTCTTTCCTACCACAGCTCTTGGGGAGGGAGGGGGCAGTTTATACCCATCAAGCACCAGTTTAGATAGCCTTTCAAGACACAGAGCATTTGAGTCCATGATTTTTCTTTTTTCATCAAGGTTTACATAGCACTGAGAGAAAAAATAATCTTTTTAGGTTTTGGCTGCTGCATTTTAAATTAGAAAGAAAGAGGAGGTACAGCTTCTGACTGCTCTGCCTTTTGGCACCAATCCCCAAACCCATAGTGCTGATGCTTATAATTCCTGACAGTCACAACGGCCAGACAAAAAAAAGAACAAAGGACCATAGTGGTCAGTTGTCCTCATTTGCACAGCAGGCAAGGGCTGTACTCCACCTCTACATGGTGCCATGGGGAGAAGCTCCCAGCTGCAATTGCTCCTCACGGAGGACGCAATCCTGCTCTTCCTCCGGCTTCACGGCTGTGACCTGCTGAAGCTGTGGGGTTTCAGCAAAAAACCCTAACACGCTCCCATAGCACCTGTGGGTCCTAATTGCTCTGAGCAGCCTCAGGTGGGGTCTCCACCCACACCTTCTGCCCAGCAACTCTATTTAAGCTCAGCCTTGGGCTGTTTTGCAGGTGGGTTGGTCTCTGGTTTTGTTGTTTAGATGGGCTCTTTGAGTGTGTGTTGTAGTTTACCTCCAGCTCTCTTCACTGACTGCAGCCTCTGGAGGAACCCTGGGCTTGGTGCACCTCTTTGCTGTGTCTGAGACTGCTGATGGAAGCTATCAGCACCTGACTCTGCTCAGGTACTGTGGAACTGTGCCTGTGAGTGGGGGCACTGCCTGTGCTGGAGTCTCCTTGTCCTGCTTTGTGGGGCAGTGCTGCTCTGTGACATAGGTAAATGCTATTGCTACCCTTCTGCTTCTTGTCCCTCAGATAACTATCTCCTCCAGGGTTTTGCAGTAGAAGTTCCTCTTATTACATGTGTGTATATGTATTTCTTTTTTTACTACTTACATTTGTATCAGAAACCACATCATCTAATACTTTTCCCTGGAGAGCAGGTTTAGATTTAAAGTCATCAACTGTTTTATCTTCTCATAAGAGAAAGATGGAGAAGCCTATCATGGCACCATCTGCCCAAGGCTTGTTGAGGCTCCCTGTTGTCAGGAACCCACAGAGTTCCTGAGCCTGTTCACCTCCCTGCTGTCTGTCTGGCTTCTGCCCGCAAGCTGATTTTTGCTTTCAGTTTGGTGAAGACTCAAGCCCACTGATTTTTGTTTTTTTTAATCTATATTCCTCTTCTGTTCTCAGGATGGTATCACAGGTTTGTTCATTTTTTTTTAAGTGCTGTGGATGAGATGGCTTCTCTGAAACGTCTCTGCAAACTATATTGATTGATGATGAAATCTTGCTGTCTGTAGCTGCTGTGAAAGAGCAGTTTTGAGCAGCAAGCTCTAGCCTTATCCAAGGCACAAAGATCCCCAGACAGTCTAGCTGGGAGGCCTCAGCTTAGCACTAGTTCTTCTGGTGTGGTCAGAGCTATTTCCAAGCTCTTCTAAGAAACCAGTGGCATTTGGGATGTAAGTCTGACTCTCACTCATGGTTGGGAAGGAGGAAGTGTAGCTGGGGCTGTTCTGGTGCTGTGCATCCAGGGGTCTGAGTAAACCGGCAATACCTGCAGAGATTCCTGTTGGCATCTTTGGATAGCCTGCTGCTGATGGTCAGGATGATGTTGGTAGGTGAGTCTACTGGGACTCTGAGGGGTTTTTTGTTTTGTTTTAAATATTAATTTCTTTTTCTGTTGGATGTAGAGGCTGATGTATAAAGAATGTATCTGGCAGGTGAAGCAGCCTTTGGAAGTGGAGCTTCTTCAGTGTGGTGTACATAAGGTGTGAATCCATAGCATAATGGCTTTTAATGTTAAGTTTTATGAAGTGATCATGATGTATCTTCCTCTAGCGAAACAGAAACTCTCTTCCTCCAAACCCTTCCACTTTCTGTTGTATGGTATATTGCAAAAGAAGGCTTTCACTGCTGTGCCGTATCACCCAGGGCTCTCCTTCCAGAAAAATCCTGCCAAGTGAGGGATATGTTCCTGGAAAGCACTTGCATGTCCTGAGAGCATGTCTCTGGCTCAACAGCTTTCTGTGATTGGGCAAGCACTCCCTTTATGGTGAGTAAAAGGAGAGGAGATTTATAGCCTGTGCCGATAGAATGTGATCCAGCCATGACAGATAGTCCTTTCATCATGAGTGATGGATCTGGTTGTTATTACTTTGCTTTATTACTGTAACAGGCAGGTTTGAACTATACTTGCCACAAAGGATGAATGTGTTAGGAAGGAAAACATGGGAGCTGTTGTTCAAACCTACTTAAGGAAAACTGTCTTGTATGTCAGATGTAGACTGATTTACATCACAGAAAAAACCCTTGTTGTTGGGGTTTGCTCTCTTCCGTGTGCTCTTCCTAATTTTAAAGGTGGAATTTGTGTGTTCTGCTTCTCACATTGTCGGTGAGGTCTCTGAGATGGTATGGTCAGAACAAGCATTTTCATAACTAATACTAGCCCTGATTCTCCTTGATTCCTGGTTGCTTACAGGTCATTGCTCAAGGTGGTTCTTATCTGCTGGTGTTTATAGGCCTTGGAGAAACATGCGGTAGACTGGCAGATAATGTAGCCTATAAATAATCTGTTTTGCAGTAATAATCTTTCTGTGTCTTAAAAAAATGCACTTTGTGAGAACAATGCTGTGTAGATCTACAGGACCCTACTCTCTCACTTCCACAGATTTAAAACAGAGGAAGTCTCAGTGTGTGACAGTCTGAGCTCCTAACACTGAAGGAGGCATGGGGATTGACCAGCCAGCCACCTGCATTATGTATGGCCCACATGACGTGCTAGTAAGTCTCCTTAGACTGAGACTACCCAAGTCCTTTGCTGATGGCACTTTCAGGCATTTGGAAGCTGTAATGCAGAAGAAAAGCACGTTGTCATATTATCCAGAGAGCTGGCAGTTCAGCTAGCTTCCCAGGCACGAGACTGAGCTTGCGTTGACGGCACCACTAAAGCTTTGTGGATTTTTGACTCTAGACAAGCCTCAACAGAACCAGATCAAAGCTGCTAACACCGCAAGTTTCACTAACAATTAATTAGTAGGAAGGAAGAAAAAGAGGACAGGCAAGCACTGCTTTGAAGATTAAGTTGCATAAAGTAACACCACGATAACCCTGAAGGGTGTTTAGACTAAGACAACATAGGTTTTTGGTGTTCAGTGGAAAACATGGTAAGAGGCTGATGCTGCAGAGTTGATGCTGCTTTCCCAAGGGTGCACAGGGCTGGGGCTCTTGTTGGCCTTTTCTGTGGGAGCTCTTCATCAGTTTGCTGCTAGTGGTTTTCAAAAGAGGTGGCTGGTCTTGCTGCTGACCTTTCTGGATGCCTGTTCTTTAGACACCCAATGTTACCTGAGGACAGAACTCCAGTCCCTCCAAAGAACAAGCCTCTTCTAAGGCATCTCAAGTCTAAAACAGAGGTTACCCCAATTCACCAGATGCACTGAGAGTAGGTTCTTACTCTCCTGCAGGAGTAGGCAAGTCTCAAGTGGTGTGTGGTGGGGCCCAGAAACGTTTGTAGGCTGGAAAAAGCTTCTGTGAGAAGCTGCATTTCACTTCCCTGAGATGTAAAGCCAAAACGACAACACTGTTTGCAGTTATGGCTCCCTTATGCTTCCTGTTAGAGCTCCCTTTCTTCACTTCTGACTTAAAACTTCTTTTTTGGCTGCAGTTTTCCCTTGTTGCTGCCCTTTTCCATTGTTTCTTGCTTGCCTCAGGCTTAGCTTTTTTCTGAGTAGCTGTAGTACAAAAGGTCTCGCTGTTTTTGACTAAGTTTAGGAGGAAGCTGATGTTTTGTCTTAAATTTCTGGCTGAAAAAGCTGTCTGATTATTTTAACACTTTCATGTTCTGAAAGGCAGCCCAGGATTTTAGCTGGAAGATCAACCTGGACCCAAGAGTGTGCTTTTTTTGCCTTTTTGAAAAGTAACCCAATAATTCTGTCAAGTTATAGGACTGAAAATCCTTGTGCACATCCTTGTTGTGGGAGAGGAGAGGGTAGGGGCTGGCAGAAACTGCCTTTAGAAAAGGTCTTTTCCATGAGAGGGGGATGGGATAATTGTGTGGAATGATGAGAACTGAGACAGGTGAGTGGACGCACAAGCAAGGATGAGGGATATGTGGAAGAGGATGAATGAAGCTTGTATGGGGACACATACATGAGAGATCCAGTTAGAGGGACTGCTATCTAAAATTTGCCACAATCTGCAAAAATCTTCAACTTCCATATAGTGGTGTGGTCAGCCAAAAGCTGTGTAACTTGTTGCCAAGGTTGTCCCCTGCCATGGTCCACAGAAAGTTAACAGCTTTCGGTTTGTATTGGCTCTGCCAGGTCCTCATGTGGTTAAGACCTGCCTGATGTAGAGGTTTTTAACAGAAATACTGATATTGGTGTGAATGGAAATGCACGGCTGAAGACACCAGAGAAACAGCAGATGAAGTGTTAAAGGAATGCCATCTAGCAATTGTTGCAGAGCCACCTCATGTGTTTCACACAAATAACCAGATGACAAAGAACAAACTGAAGCCGCAGAGGTAAGGTGACAAGATGATGATGGGAGCTGTGAAAATACTGAGATAAGGATAACAGAAACCTCAATTTTGCCTGAAACTTCTGAGGAGCGGGGCAAGACAGTGCATAAGGTTGTAGTATCCACTTCTAAAGGGTATAGAAGATGCATCCAAAAATCAGGAGGAGCCCAGGAGATGCAGTGAGGCCATGGTGGTGTTATCACATGTGCTTCTTGCTACACACAGATGATCCTGGTCAGATTGATGCACACAGCTCTGTACATGTGAATATGTTGATGGAGGAGTGGGTAGAATCAACTTATCAGAGTCTTTTGAATAAGAATTGCCTTTCCTATCTGTAAGGTCTTGCAATGAGTTTTGTTCCACTAATTTCCTGCAGTGATGGAACTAAATGTTCCAGTTCTGCTAATGATTCATGTGGGAGGTGATATATAGCCATGTGATGGCATTTTATATATATGTATATATATATTCCAGTTGCCCTTAGAAAAAATATCTAGACAATTGCAAAATTGCTATGTTAAAGGAATATTCATGCCAAAGTCAGGCACTCAACTGCTGCAAGTTGAAGTTGTCTAAGCTTCATGCTGCCCTCTTCTAAGAAAACTACTGCAATAAAATGTGTGCTGTGCTTCAGTTCCTAGATGCTCAGCTTGAAATGTATGTTGCCCATCTGAGAGACGTATTGAATGCTGTCAATTAGCAGTGACACCACTGCTTCTAAACATATGAAGTGCCACAAAAATGCTGTAAAGAAAATCAGGCCACCCAAGTTCCAAGGCTTTCTCATGCAGGCTTTCTGCGTGAGAGGTTCTTGCTGACCTGGATGCTGCAACTATAAAATGAAGGCAGCTCTCTGCTCTCCCTGAAGGCAGAAAAACTTGTGCTCTGACTGCAGTCCAGGTGTCTTTTCTCCCTTCTTACCTGTATCTGTTCCTGACCAGGCTGGGTGGCCGTGTGGACTCTGCAGAATTGCTATCTGTACCCACTGAGGTCTTACAAACATCTGCTGTTAATGCAAGGGGCTTGTTTCCTGGGTGCCTTCTGCTATTTTGCGTGGAGTTATGGGGAGAAGAAAATAAATGCTTGTGAAGTGTTCTCACCGCTATCACCTCTGAAAAGTTACCCAGGAGGTTGATACATCCCTACTCTTAAAATCAATAAGGATGCAGAGGTGATGCTGGCCAAAAAATGTACTAAATGGATGCTGTTGGTTGTGTGTTATTCCTTCAGTGACACAGAGGAGGGTGTGGGAGTGTCCTGTGAGTAGCAGTAGTGCCATGTGATTAAATAGTTTACAAAATGAAGATATCCAGCCATATAAATGTGTCCCTGTTCTCCCTGCTTAACTCTGCTGTCTTCATCATCTCTTCACAGCCACCCTGTTTGAAAGGGTGGGTGGCATAAGTGAGTTCTTGGTTTCTTGTACCTATACTCTGCCTGTGGCTGTGCTCCTGGTCTGTTGCTGTGGATGCTGCCTGCCAGACACTGCTGCAGACTCTTGGGCTGCCCTTGAAGAAGGCAAAGTTACCAGTGCTTAACCAGTAAGTGAGAACATCTGGGAAGAATATTTTCTGTTTTTCTTGGGAACCTTAGCTTAAAGGCAGAAGTGCATTTTTTAGTCCCCCCCCCCCCCGCCCCGAGCCCTTTCTCCCACATAAGTGGAATTGGTTAGTTTTGTGTTACTTACATGTTCACAACAATGTCCTTAATCAAGGACAATCATTTCCTGTTCAAGGAAAAAGATTTGGTGGAGATGAGTCAATGAATTTTAGCATGGCAGCTGCCTTAAAGTCTGGTCGCCAATAAATAGGCAGTGGATACTCATTACTGTTCTTGCTCCCTGTAACCTAGGGAGATCTCCCTGCTACTACAGGGTGGATCTGTTCTGTTCTCCAACAATTAAAAAGCAGATTATTTTCCTTCTCAAGATACCCAAAGGGGATTGCTAACACAGATCCTCTTCATTGTGTGCCCATCCTAGTGCGTCTGGTCAAATCCCATCCCTTCAGCAACGTGGAAAGGCTAATCCCTGGCACTGAAGGCACCCAGATTAACCCCCTGCCAGATTAGGACGCTCGAGCTGTTAGAAGATTAGTATATATGGTTGTCAACATTTGCTGAACTTGGCCTGAAAATGATTTCCAGTGAGGTCACTGACTCTTGGGTGCCAGTTTGCCTGGCACATTAGGAAAGGCTGGAGTTAAAGCAAGTGGCTGTAAAGATTAAACTGGTGCTCTGAGTGGGCAGAATGCATTTAGGATTTAACCAGTTGTTGCTGCTGATGGGTGCAAAAGGCTTTTGTGGTCTGCTCCAGAGTTGCTGAGCTCCTGCCTTGCTGAGGATGTGTTCAGGGTAGCTCTGATGGCTGTCTTGCAGTTCAGTGTGGGTCAGGGCAGGGAGATTTTCTGGCTTGACCAAGCCCTGCTGGTGGCTACAGCTGGGACAAGGGGTTGTATCTGTCATCTCCCACATCTGCATTTGGGAGCTGCACAGAGCTGCTTTCAGGTCAGCCCTTCCTTGCCCACATGTGTCCTTTAGTGTTGAGAGCTTCTCGTTTTCATAGGCTATTTTATTTTTTAGTTCCTTGGCTGGAAGTGAATATAACCACTACCCTGGTGCTAGTTTTTGTTCAACTGTTTGTGCTGGTCTCCAGGTAGAGATAAACACCCCTGTCCTAGATAACACTAGAGTCTTCCGTGGTGAGGAAAAGTGGCTTTTCTTGTGCTTTACTTTCTGGAATTTCCTGCTAATTACATTGTGTGCTATTGAGTGGGTGAACTGCCCACAGATGAACTTGTCTCAGTTCCTGCACAGTGCAAAATGAGTTTTTGAGGACAAGGCCTCCACGGTGGTACCTTTAGCTTGAAAGCCATTGGCTTCCTCTTTCTGTGCTGGGACTCAAACTGGCTGTGCACATAATGCCTTATTTCAGCTACTAGCAGTAGGATTCATGTTTAAAACAAAAAGGTTCTTCCTCTTGTCAGCAGGGCATTAATTCCAGTACAAAGTCTGCTCATGCTAGCTCAGCACCTTGTAAATGCTTACACTGCTTTCTAGTGCTGTGGTGCCATTGCAACCAGTCCCACTATTGTGTGTGAACTGGTGTCTGAGGAGCACTGATGCTTCTGGAACACACCATGGTGTTCCAGGGAGTTTGCCTGGGGAGGGTAGATCTCTTCTTGAAAAGCAACTTTTCCTATTTTTTTTTTCTGTGGGAAATGACAAACAAGGGCTCTAAAGTTTTTGGTAATATAGGAAGAGAGTCTGTATATTCCTCTGCTTATCAGTGGAAATTTGCCATGATGGTAAAATAAATTCTACCTGGCAACTATTTTCTTCTATCATGACCCAGGTGACTACAAAGCTATTTGCTTCCAATCGGCTTGTCTTGAGGTACTGAACGCTGACTGTGTGGTGGAATTGGTTCCAGAGATCTCATTCAGCATTGTTACTGAGTACCTTGATTTCAAGACACATCCTTTTGTGAATGTGGATCATATCACGCTTCCCTTTGTGCACACAAACACTAACAACCATTTATTGGCTGAAATGTCTAGAACAGCATTTGTCACTCATTGGACAATATATTTTTTCCTCCTTAACAGACCAGCAAAGATATTCAACTGAAACCCACACAGAAGGCATAAGTCTGAAAGTTCTTGCAGTGAAGATATACTGGAAAGGTAGAGGCTTTCCATAAACATTTGCTTTGAGTTTGACACTGGTATCTTAGAGCTGTAGCTGTACTGAGCACTCCCACTTCTGGCACTGCTGTGCAGCCTGCTGAAGCAGGACCTGCTCAGTTTTAACACATTTATAAGCAGTAAGTACATTCCTGTGTACTTTACAAACATACTTCAGGGGATTTCTGTAGAGCTACATGAGAAAATAATTTTGAATATTTTATCCAAGGCCTGTGTTGTAATTTATTCTGAAAAAATAACTTTTGAAACCCAGAATGTGGGCCTTAAGCTTCTGCCTGGCTTACTGTGGCAAGAGGACAAGGTTACTGCTATGGTGGCATCACTTCCAGTAGTCTCACTGCAATGAGATGCATTATGAAATAAGCAGCAAAAACATGAGACAGCAAAGTGTATGATGGTTCTCCTTCTTGGCCAGTGTTGTTCCACATGTAGAACTTGCTCTGGATTTAGATCTGCATGGATCTAGCTAATCAGCTATGCCCATCAGGCATAAGATATTTTTCTGTATTAAGTGAAGAATTTCAGACCACCCATTTGTTGGACAAAAAAATGCAATGTCTGACATCATCCTGAGGTTGAACTATCTGATGAGTAAAACCATGTATGTGCATATAGACACTGTGTGTGCATATAGATGTGGGCCATAAATAAGACATGATCCAGTATGAAAAAAGTACAATGTAGATTTTCATATACTATGAAGAGGGCCATGTGATGTATGTAATGTTTTTGCTTGTATTTCAGCCCCTACTTGTTATAACAGTGCTTATAAACTTGTAATTTGAAGGCAGTTTCTAAGACATGGGGAGAGTCACTATGAACATATCTGGGGGGATACAGAAAGTGAAAGGAGGAGAGGAAGGTGCTGATGCTACCATGCTGTGAGCTCAGGCCTTAGGTTTCTTTAAGAAACAGGTTATGTATGAACAGTTCCTGTTTGTGATCAGTGTGTAGAGCATAATGTATTATATGACGGATGTGTGGTAAGCCCACTGAAGCCACTGGTTTCCTCGTCAGAATACCTTCAAAGGGTGGACCTCAGACCTACACTGATAAGGTAGGCAAGGGCAGTGCTGGCTGGCTGCCGTGCCTTTCCTCACAGCTGGCAAATCCATGTTCACATAGGCTTTGTACTACCCAACCAATCCCAAAGGCCAAGGAAGCTCCAGAAGAGTTCATCCACAGCCCCATGGTGTTGCTTCTGATAGGTGCTAATTTATTCACTGCCTTTTTACTTGACATGGAGGAGTCTCCAGCAGACTGTCTGCTTGGCAGGTGCTGTAGTTGCACAAGATGAATAACATTTTGATGCTGAAGCACATTTTCTAATTGGCTGTAATAGTTTAAACCTGAGGAGAAACAAGCAGAAATACAGAATTAAAGGAGTGGTGAGAGCAGTCCTGTAGCAGGCAGAGATGCAGGTGCAGACTGACCAGCTGGTGTGGCTGGCTCTGCTTCTTGGAGGCTGGCTTGTATTGGGGGGCACTAGCCTTTTCTGTAGCTGTGAACAAAAATTTACTTGTCTAATATGCTTGAAACCCATCTCTCAAATAATTGGAAAAGTCCATTTAGCAGTTCAGGTTTGGGGTTATCTTCTCACCTGTCCTTCCTTTCTGGTTCTGACATCAGGAAGGTTCTCCTTGAGGTATCTAGAGTCCAGCTCTGAGCCTAAGATCAAGGCTTTTCAACAGAGTATGTGTTGCACTGCCAGGAGTAGAATGTGAAGTATAAAAATACAGGATTATATACATGTGCTTGCTGTTCAAGAGAAGTTACTCATCTATACAATGTTTAACACTACAAAATTCCACCTGAGTGCCAAGTCCTGAGAGGAGCTCAGCTTTCAGCTCCCTTTGGGGCTACAGGAAGGTCTGTAGATACTTGCAGAATCCACCCCTTGCTATGTGTTACATCTCCAGCCTCCCCAAACCCCAGATCCAGGCTGTTTCTGCAGCTGCCCCTGCAAGCATCCTGTCCTGGTTTGGCTGGGATAGGGTTAACTTTCCAGGAGTTGGGAGGAAGCCACGCCAGGGTGGACACCCAAATCAGGTGATGTTATGCCCATGATGCCAAGGCATTCAGTCCACACTGGGGCTTGTCGCTCTTACCTCCACTTGTGGTCTGTACACTTTGTATCTCTTGTTTTGTACATTGTCTCCTCCCTGGGTGCCTGGTCCCAGCAGGGTCTAAACCACCACAGCCTTTTTTGGTGCCTGATGTGGGGCATGGAGGGTTGAGATAAGGACAAAATCTGACCAGAGCATGTTAAAACAATTTCTG
>VZZY01002677.1:10730-53753 GCA_013400335.1 Eurystomus gularis
GAGCGCCGGGGAGGGCGACTGCTACCTGGCGCTGTGTGCGCGGCCCGTGCACTTCGAGAAGGCCAACCCCGTCAACTGCGTCTTCTTCGACGAGGCCAACAAGCAGGTGGGCGCGGCAGCGGCGGCGGGCCCTCCCCGCGGGGGGCGGGGGGAAGCCTCACTTCCCCATCCTGACAGGCCGCCGGCTGCTGTTTGTCGGCCTCCGGGCCTCGGCCCCCCCCCCTGCCCCGGGGCTGCGTGAGGGAGAATCGCCGCCTTCTGTTAGTGTCGAGCCTGCCGTGGCGGGCAGGTGGGGAGGGGGAGGGGCCGGCGGGCCCTAGGCACCCCCGCCGTGCCTTGCATGGCTCTGCAGGCTGGGGTCGTGGCTTAGGCCTGTCGCCTCAGCCTTTCTTGCTGCTGCTCTGTTGGTCTTACGAAAAGAGGGGTCTGGAAGCTCTCATGCCTGGTTTGATTTCCTTCCCCTCCCTCAGTTGCTGAGCATGAGTCTGGTTGTTCCCCTTCCGTGGAACTGCCACGATGTGAGGTCTTGCTGGGTGGCTGGCGCAGGACCTGTCATCTTGCTGGAGACGGTAGAATTTTTTTTTCTCAAATGCATCAACATAGACTTCATTGGCTTAGTTTCACCTGCCTTTCCTCGCTGCTATAAGGTTTTTCTGGAATTTTTCAGTCAGCAATTTTTCTTCCTGTTCTAAGTGTCCCAACATTACTGACAAACTTGATCACTTCAGTGTTAGCTTCATATCTCTGTTGTTTTGTGGTTTGTTTTTTTTTTTTCCCCTTTTCAGTTCGTACAGGTCAGTATATTCATAAAAATAAATATTTGTAGTTTTACTTGTGGCTCGGACCTGGGTGAACGCTTTGCTTTTCATTTTTTGGCTTTAGTTCTTTTAAGTGTGTTTCTCCTTAATATCTCTGTGGGCTTCTGAGTATTCAACTCAGTATAGCTATAAGATCCACAGTGTGTCACAAGGCTTACACAGGTATGCATACATTCTGCTGTTAATTCCTGTAACTGTTCTGTGAACTCAGCATTCTCTTTTGCCAATTACCCAGCCCAGCACAAAAATCGCCACCACCACAAGGAGACAGATGCATAAGCAGATAGAGATTTTATTCTCTATCCCCATGGGGCGCAGAAATGACACTACGTGGCTGGCAATGGAAGAGAGAAACCCACTCACTGCAGGTGATATAACAAAAGGGAAAACAAACTTAATTACAAACTCAATAATAGAAGGGAAAAAAACCCAGGCGATCACCTCAACAATCGAGGGGGAGATTACCCATACCCCAGATATCACCACAGCCATGCACAAACCACCCCAGCAAATACCCGAGAGGTGCACCAGCAGCATGTGGTATATTCCACAGAGGTACATGGCCAGACTACGACAGACTCCAAAAGGACAAGCAATCAAATCCATTACCAGTGTTACCCTTGTCCCGTGCAATGTACTCATTCTGTCCCGCCGTTGCTGGGGAATCCTGGTTGCAGCGAGCAGTCAGGGGGGGCCTCGGAAAAACTCTGCGTGGCACAGGTCAGCTTCTTCCTCCAGTTCACTACACGCAGGACCAGCTTTTATACTGTTAGATAAACAATTCAAGGCAATCCTCAAAAATAACTTCAAAAGCGGGACACCTGCTATTTTTCCTCCTTGTTGGGTTCCATCCAAGGTTGGCCAAGCCTGGGAACAAACTCAGGCGGAGGCACCTCTACCTGCTTTGGTCTGTTCTCACGGCTAATCAACTAATTTCCCAGCAGAGAAAAATCCTCTGCTGGTTCCAGTCATACTGTCTGGTTGTGAGATTCATCCATATGTCAACTTCAATTCAGGGCCTATTGCTCAGGCCCCAGCACTTCACATTCACAGAACTGAAATGTTCAAATTTTCTTCCCCATACAAATGGCCTGTTTTGCCATGTGCACTGTGGACATGATCAGTGGCATATTTGGAAAAGGGGAATTATTTTTGGGATGTGTTTCTTGCTGCTTCACTCTGTTCAGGATTATTGGTGTCCTTTCTCTTTAGAAACCATAATCCTTTACTTACATTTTGAGGGCCGGTTGAAGAAAGTTTACTTAAACGTGCTTGTCAGGAGACACTGTCTCACAGTGTGAATGTGATAACTCCACAGAAACTTTTTTTAAGAGCTTACTTTAAAGTAACCTATTTTCAACTGTAAATTTAATTCTCCGTGTTTTCTTGCTAATCTAAAATAGTTTAATTTCTGAAGCTTTTATAAATCATTTGTAATCAGCATTTCAAAGACAGTTTCCAACGTGAACAGCCTTTTGAGAGATCTCTCCATGATATCTTCTCATCTTGCAAAGATTAAGGGAGTGTCGCCTTCATTTTCTATCTACATCAATATTAAAAGTAGTTAAACTAAGTATTTATCATTCTAGTAAGGCTGTGGACTTGCTTGCAATTTATAGTCCACAACTGTATTCCTTCATGAGCATACTGCACCAGTAGCACGGCTACGTATTGGTTATTCTGAGACCCGATCTGTGTGCTTCTGCACATAAAACAAGTATATAGGAATCTGCCTTATTTCTTTTTCTAAACTAATTGAAGTTTGTAATAGCATGGCTTTTTTAATGTTGTGTTAGTCCAGTTCAATAAGCGGTATAGCTCTAGGAAGTTTTATGCATACGTACGTGCACTTGTGCTAAAGGAATCCTTTAAGTTGTTAGTGGAAGTCAGCTGAAACTTCTTATGTGCATGTTACTGTTAAACTATTCCTGTCTAATAACATGCTCTGACAAGACCAAGCTTCTAGATCACAGAGGTGCATCTCTTCGCAGTACCAAAGCTGATTTCCTTTTTGTTTTAAACAATGCCTTGATGTCTCAGATACTTTTACTAGTACCTGATCCAGGAAAATATGAATGTTAAAAAAAAAAAAAATCTTACGCAGATTTCCACCATTTTAATTTGGGCAGTAGTTCAGAATATACCTAGAAGGCTGTTACAGTACCATTGGAAACCTGTCAGCTCTAAGTAAACATGGAACTCCAGAGGAAGGATTTGATTATTCACTGAATCTCAGTGTGAACTGGAAGATCTGTGTAAGAGCAAAAATTACGTCTAATGGAAAAAAAATAAAGGTATGCAATATAGAAAAGAAAGTATGATAAGGTTATGATTTTGAATAAGATACAAATATGTGCAAAACTTTTTTTATAGGTTTTTGCTGTTCGATCTGGTGGAGCTACAGGAGTTGTTGTTAAAGGTTTGGAGGACAGAAATCCCATTTCCTTCAGGTAAGGCACCTTCCTCTTTCTTGTATTGGGATAGAATTCTGCAGTCTTAAAATCATGTGGCACTTAGTCTTAATCTGCTGTAATTCAGGCACAAAACTTACAAGTAGTTGTGAGCATATCTTGATTTTGTTTTTAGACATAATCTTGTAATGCACCTATGTATCCTGGGGGGAAAAAGTTATTAGGCTGTGGCTGTTTTTTTTTAACTTTTTAACCAGCAATGTTTTAATAAAACATGCTATACATGTGAGAGTGTGAGGATTCAAACTTGTGATTCCTACAGCAGCAGAGAGTTATCCAAGGATGCAGTTTAACAAGTTAAAACAAAATGAAGTAAACTCAAATATGTAGAGAAAGTGTAATTTCTGAATTTCATGCCTGATTCAAGCACAGTGTTTCCTACATGTAGGTTTCTTGCACTCTGTTTCTTGTTTAATCTAAATTGACTTTGCCTTCCATTTCTTGTGGAAACTTTTTTTTTTTTTCAGAATCTGACAACAGTACTTTCAATGAAACTACTTTGTCTTTAAAAAACTGTTTTATATATGCCTTTGTAAAGAGTGATGCCTCTTTGAACTCTACTGCCTATTTGTAAGGAAGAATACTTTTACTCAAATGCTGCTTCAGTCCAGATATGGATGAAGCAGTTTGTAGTTGAGGGTGTTTACTTGTCAGGTATTGCACAGATCCTGTCCTGAAAGTTGCTGTTTTTATTTGACTACTCTTGTTAACAAATCCTGAGCTCCTGAGGGAGCTGAAAATACTCACTGAACTTGAAGAGGTTACACAATTTTCCTGCTTGACTATCTAGCTCTCTCTTCGTCTGGACTTAATAGTGCATACTGGAAGTAGAACTACCTTATTAACACCAATTGTACTGATGCTTGTTTGGTAAGAATACAGTTTTTATTTTTTTAAATCGTGTGGAAACAGGCTCACTCTTCCTTTAACATCAGAAATTCTTCTAGAGGATGTCCCCTTATGGGGAAGCAAGTAGGTTCATGTGTCAATTAGCAGTAGTTATGGAAGTGAAGGAGCTGATTGCAGGATGTTGCAGGAGAACTCCAGACTCATGAGACAGAACTGAGAATGCAGGTTTGAATAGTTCTGGAGTCTTCCAGTTCCACATTGTAGGCCAACAGATCTGAGCGTTTGTAGTAACTTCAGGTGCTGATTTGTGTGACTATAGCCATGTTTCTGCAACAGAAGGGTTCAGGACTTCTGAAGAGTGAACAGCCATTATCTTCCTGTGTGAACTTTGAATCCTATACTTCTTAGGCAACACTCATAAGTTGTATTCAAAAGCATTTGTATTACACTTTTTTTACTCTCTGTGTCTCTTTGAGGGCATATTACAGAATTCTGTAGGAAACTATTTTAGATTATGTTTCCATAACTTTTTCCCATTTATTTTTCTTTCTGTATAGGATGGAAGACAAAGGGGAAGTGAAGTGCATCAAATTTTCCTTGGGGAACAAGATACTGGCTGTGCAGAGAACTTTGAAGAGTGTGGTAAGAAACCTACATCCTGCAGATAGGGAACTGGAGCTGGAAATCTACTTGCAGTAGAAGCCTCTGAAACAAATATTCAGGTGGTCTGCTGGACCTGCAGCCAAAACAGCTGTAGTGAAAATTCAGTCCCGAGAGGCTGAACAGGCAACATTGTTCTGTTGCTAGTATCATCATTTAGGAAAAAGTGGGAGGGAAGCCAACTTCTGTAAGTGAAATATAGTAAGTCAAGATTTTCTTTTCTTTATCTCTTCCAAAATGATTTGATAAACAGGTATCCGTTCTCTTGTATCTACATATCTATCTTGTCTGTGCTTCATAATTGCTAATACACTTCATGGGTGTTTTTGCAGGATTTTTTGAATTTTATTCCAGATAGCCCTCAGCTAGAGTATACACAGGAATGTAAGGTAAGATAAATGTCCCAAGTTTGGATGCTTAAGTGGAACTCTAATGCTAGTTTTGTTGGTGCCCTCTGCTCTACACGAGAGCTACAATTGAGATACCTTCTGAAACACTAACATGAATTAAACCAGTCATTACTACCTATCTAAATTAAGGCAAATGAACAGATATTAAGAACACCATAAAAAACTTCCTGCTCCAATCACTTTAAGTCTTTCCTAGAAAGGACTGGAAATGCAGTAAAGGCAACAAATGTCAAGGTTTGGGAAGCAGAAGAGACAAAGTGCTGATGATACAGAAATAGTGGACAGTAATTGTACTAGAGCCAGATCGGTTAACGTGGATATTTTACCCCAGTTTCACTGATCAGTAAGCTATTACTAGTTTGTATACTGTGTTTGGTATTTTTAACAACCTTTTTAATTTTTTGATGATTATTTTACCAGAAATGAGTACTGTTATCGTTGTTTGGTGTTTTCCAACTTAACTAAGATAAACTACATCTTGGGGTAATAGAATGCTAAAGTCAATTTTTAAACCTTTGGTTCGCACAAATCCCTTTATTCCTGTAGACTTCAAAGCTGAAGCACTACCTGCTTCATTATTTAGGGTTATGTTTTTGAGTAAACCATCCTAGCAAAGCATTTATGATAGTGTTCCGAGTAGAGTCAGGGCAAGTATTTCCACTTAGGTTTTTTTTGTTAATGGAATGAACCCACTTTTCATGCTAGGAATTGGTTGAACTGGCGGTATGGTTTGAACCAGAACTTGGTTGTATTTAGGGTGAAGAGAAGACTTGACTCCATAATAAACTTGTAAATCTTACATGCTGCCAAAAATGCACATCGTACACATGGATGCAGTTGTGGTCATACATAGTTTTGGAAGTCTTTACAAAAGTAGCTGATGCATGCTGAGTGTCTAGTTGGCCAAAAGTATTAACTCCAGTCATTGGATAACTAAATTGCCTTTGGTCTCACATTCTTCGTTTAGTAATATTAGCTTATCTGAAGAGCTAATTTTTCCAAATAAAAGAGAATTTGTTTGCTTGTTTGTTAAAAGACAAAGAATGCCAATATCCTGGGATTCTGCTGGACAAGTTCTACAGAAATAGTCTTCGTCACTGATCAAGGAATTGAATTCTACCAGGTAATACAAATAACTCCTGTTGGACTTTTGTAGAGATTTGAAAATGTTAATTGTTAATCTTGGAACTCCTTTCTTTTATCTCTCTAACTGAAAAAGTGCAATACTAAAAAAGGAAATTCTGCCATTTTGTTTGCACACTACGATTATTTTGAAGAGGAATACATTTAGGGGGCAGGGGGAATTTATCGTTAACAGGTTATTTAGCATAGCTAACAAAGAACTTGTATAAAGGAGTACTGAATTAATCCTTGAGAACTCTAGATTAGTAGATGCTCTTGGCTTGTATGGAATTGAGTATCTAAATCTAGTGTGAGATATCACTTCATGCAAAACAAATCAGCATCGGGTGGATGGATGCATGCTGAAAACGCAGCAAAGAACAAGTAATTGACTAGATAGTGATACCCTTCTGCAAATTGGCAGCTTCCTCCTATGTTGATCTCATTGGGTTCTGCTGTGTTATGTGTAATTACCTTTGCATATGTTTTTGAAGAAATCTAATTAATAAATAGCCCTTTCTGATATTCATGATGAAGGATTTTATAAACTTCCTCCAAAATTGTGCGCGTCCCAATAGTTAAAGTCCTGAAACTAAGACACAGTATTTCAGATAATTACTAATAACTAGTACTAAAGAAACTAACTGAAAAAGCAGCGTTATTTCCTGCTGATTGAGGGGGGGAAATATATTTGGCACCTAAGAGGACTGTGAATACCAACCCTGCAGGTAAAAGGACCAAATCCAATAAGTGTGTTTTTGAAGAGGTGTCATTTAAATCTTTAAAATTAAGTGAATCAGTTTATATACTGTCCTAGTTTTTAAAATAAAAGGTTACAGAAGCTGAGGAGTGAAAGCATCAAAGATACAGTAATAACTTTTAAATAAAACTAGTTGTGTCAGGCTAGGTGTTTTCTCCATTACGGACAGAACTTATACCTAGACTTGGATGAGAGGGAAGACAGCACTTTTCAGCTCATTAGAACTTGAGGAGTATTTGATGTGTATTTCCTTAGCTGCAGGAAACTGGGGCCTTAGCTGTAATTGTCAGGCTTCTGATTTTTAATTCTAGCACTGTAAATGCCCTTACACTTAAACTATTTCTCACTTAACATTCCAGGCTACTGTGTAGTACCATTTATGCTGTTGGAACTCTGATGGTAATATAATGCTACTATCCTGTGTTTCCAGGTATTGCCAGAGAAACGAAGTTTAAAACTTCTGAAGAATCAGAGTATTAATGTCAACTGGTACATGTACTGTCCAGAGAGCTCTGTTATTCTTCTTTCGACCACTGTCCTTGGCAATGTTCTGCAGCCATTCTATTTCAAGGTAAAGGGGTGTGTTCCAAACTTTTCATTTTGTGTGTTTCCTTTTCTTTCGGCTGCTTCTGCACTCAAATATTCTGTTGCTTTTCCTGGGTTACTTCCAAGAGATGCATGTTTACAACATCCTTGTATGACTGTAAGCAAAGGACAAAGCAAAAATCTTTGAGGTAGTGCCTAGATGGTGGCTTAATTTTAAATAATTCATTCACTCTTTCTTATGGAAAGAGGTGTGTCCAGCTAATGTTGGACAGCTGACCTTGAGAAAGGAAAAAAGAAATTAGTGGCCCAATATTTGACAACTTACATATCTTTCAAGAGATCTTTTTTCACTTAAATAAGTATATATTGTTTAGTTTTAATATGGGTATTTGCACTCTGTGGTATGATAACGAATTAAAAGATAAGAGTCTTGCACTTTTGATTATAATTACAACTTTCCAACTGTGAGTGGATGAATTTGAAAAAGAAAAAAGACAGCACTTAAGAAATAACTATTGTCCCAAGGATGAGAGAGCTTTGTTCACAATGTTTATTTCTCTTGGTGCTCTTCCCTGTGGGTAACACTTAAGGTTACTGGGAAAATATTTTTCTTTTTATCTTGTAAAAATGGTCTTGTTTCTATCAAAGGATTAGGAAGATTTCTGTGGTACTCTAAGGGAAGAAGTTAAAAAGAAGATTGTTCAAATGGGTTTTCTGGTCTGGGTTAATCTTGTATAGGGTCTGTACTGAATCCTCAAATGATGTTCTCTTAGGTCACTGAGTGGAAGTTACTCGCCTCTGACAGCTTTCTTTCGAAGGACTTAAGTCATGCATCCCCCTCCTAAACATTTTGTGTCAAGTTGTAGCTTGAAGCTAAATAATTTTTACTTTGTAGTAAGGTAATCTTTAAATATTTCCTGAGAAAGGTACTGTACTAAACTAATATTTGAAAATAAGAGCTCTAGCAAAGGAGATATTTCTGTAGTGGTCACACTTTGCGCTCAAGAATGAATTAATGAGAATGGGATGTGAATTTCAGTAGAAGCTTTGGAAACTGAAAACTTGCTTAAATATGAATTCTATAGGAAAAGTGGAAGAAAAAAGGAAGGAAACCTTGGGCAGGAGCAGGGGTGTGCTCTGAGTATAAGGCAGATTCTGGAGTTAGCAGGAACAAAAGGAGGCTGACTGGTAGGAGATACTGTTATTTTCCCCTCCCAGAAAGCGGTTATTTAAGAGTTGGAGCTTATAGTTTGCTGGAGGAGAGAAAGGAAGTTAAGAAAACTGCTGTTTGAGGTCTCCAGGCCAATTGTAAATGGGATTTGCATACAAATTTTTCTTGACTCAGTTAAAATTGAAATTGTTTTTCTAGCTGAAGCCGATGTTATAAAATAATGATAAAGCTTCTAAAATTATAATAGCAGAAGTATGTGTTTAAGTATTACACTTTTTTGTTACAAAAAAATATGTCAAAGCTTTCTTCTTTTTAGCTATCACCATTCTTTTGATGCTATTAATACAGCATTTGATTAAAGGTTGTTGTGACATTTCTGTTTTGTGTCTTAACAATGGGTTTTTTTTTCCTGTTAACAGAGTGGAACAATGTCAAAACCATCAAAATTTGAAATCGAGTTACCTACAGCACCCAAGTCATCCAAGCTCAGCCTTTCTGAAAGAGATATTGCGATGGCTACAATGTAGGTATCATCTAATTAATCAAGCCTTTCTAGGAAAGGTATGACAGTTGGGGGATGCTGAGAAAAGACAAGAATGTTCACATGGTTGCGCTTGTTTTTTGTTTTAGTAGTACTGCTGCTTTAAGGTGCTTCAGTTACTGCCTTAAAGCATCTAAACAACTCTTCTGGCGAGGTGGGGAGGGGAGGCAAACTGAGGAGTCTCATATGACATTGTTCTTTATCAGTACAGAAATTCTGAGAATGTTTCAGTTTTGAACTGATACATTGATAGAGTTGTTCCTAAGATACCTAACTTGCCTGAGTACAGGCCATTAATTGGGATCTATCAAGTGCTGGTTTTAGTCTTTCACTTTTAATTGATTGATTACCTGACTAAGTAATCTCACATCTTCTTTTAGGATAAAATGTGTGGCTCTAACAGACTGGTAGAGCTCTTATTTGAAAATAATGCATTGATCCTGTTGTCTTGTTAGATATGGGCAGCTCTATGTTCTCTATCTAAGGCATCACTCAAGGACTTCTAATAGTACAGGAGCAGAAGTAGTCCTCTATCACTTACCCAGGTAAGAGCCAAAGGAAGGACATTAGTGGCATGTTAGTAACGTGTGTGTAAGAAACTTCTATGCTTTTAGTTTAAAGAGTTTTACTGATCAGTTGTCCTCTCTGTTTACATAGAGAGGGCTCCTGTAAGAAGACACACATTTTAAAGCTGAACAGAACTGGCAAGTTTGCACTGAATGTTGTGGATAACTTGGTGGTGGTACATCATCAGGATACTGAGGTCTGACTAATTTACATTATGTTGTGCCTTACCTTTTTAACAGTTTGGGGCAGATTTTAATAACAGTACCTGTTAGCTCTAGAAAATATTTTTGCATGTACTTAGCTTTGACAGAATGTTTGCAGGAACAGAACCACAGTGGTATAAGAGATTCAAAGTTATCCTTCTACATTGTTCGGCTGTCGAGGTTTAGGGTCAGTCCACCAGACCTACAACAGATGCCCGCTGTTCGCCCCTCCTTCCCCCTCCAAACAGGGGAAGAGAAAGGGGATAAGGGAGAGAGACGTAGGGATCACTGTTTGCCCCCCCTCCCTTCCCAGATGGGCGAGGAAGGGAATAAGAGAGACGCTTCTGGATTAGAGAAGAAAACTAAAACAGCTTTAATGAAGATAATAATAATAATAAAATGGAATATATACAAAACCAGTATCAAACCCAACCTCCCCTTGATGGCAGTTACGTTGCTGTCACCACTGGTGCTGTGGAGCAGGCACTGGCAAACTCCCAGACTGGGCTCAGCAGCAGATGGGAACCAGGTTCAGGACCCAGTGAATCAGGACCAAAGGCAGAATGGACAGTGTCCTCCTCAGATGCCAGCCCTTGATGAAAAGGGCAAAGAAGGCACGAGAGGGGTGGCAAGGGGAAGGGTCAAAGTGCAGTTAGTTAGCAGAGACTCAGATGAAAAGTAAAATCACTGAACAGAGTTGGTTCAGTTCTAACTCAGACCAGAACATGGGCTAACATTTAATCAGGGCTGTTGCTAGTGCCTGATTTTTCATACACTTTTTTTTCTTATTACTTTCCTATGATACTCTGCTGCTGTACTGCGTAGGCTTTTAAGGCATTATATGAAGAGGTAGAATAAATTGGATACTGAATTATTAATGCTGGGAACATCTCACTTTGCAAACATTTGAACGATAAGTTTCTATGACACAAACTTAATGCTCCTTTAGTTTGAAGGCCCAGATCTGCAGAAACTTCTATGAACACAAATGATATTATGCATATGTTGGCATAGTAAAACTTGCTTGTCTGTAGTCTCAACAGCAAGGCTTTATCAGTGGTAAAGCTAAAACGGTTCTTAGCTCTTAACCTGGGGGAGGCTTTGGCTTCTATGATCCTCTCTTGGGCAGCTTCAAGAACGGCGACACATTATCTCATTAGAATGATTAGTTGATGTTTCTATTATAATTCATGTTAATTCTACACATTAGCATTTAACCCAGAGCGTGCACTTACACTCCAGCATTTCAGTCAAACTATAAACATGATTATATAAACACAAAAAGCAAAATCAGTCTGAATAGATATGAAGAATTGAAGTCATGTTTCATTGATTTACTGAAAGTTAAGCTCCTTTCCACTGTGCAAAGCTAAGACTGTGGTTCATACTGGGTAGAAGCATTAATGACCTGAGCTGAACAAGCCTGAGTGGTAGAAGTATAAGAATCTCAGAGGAAGATGCAGCATTTTCCTCACAGTTTCCAACATCCGTAACTAAGCAGTGAATTTGACATGAATCTCTTATAAGAGTATCTAAGACAGACCAAGAGTTTTGTTGTTTTTTTCCTAGGGCCTGTAGTGACAGTTCAGGAGTCAATGATTGTAAACTGAAACAGGGTATCTTGAAATTGGATGTAAGACAGACTTTTTTTTGTACAGTGAGGGTGATGAGACCCTGGAACAGGTTGTCTAGTAAAGTTGTGGTTGCCCCTTCCCTGGAAGTATTCAAGGTCAGGTTGGATGGGGCTTTGAGCAATGTGACTTGGTGAAAGATGTCCCTACCCACAGCACATCTCTTCCAACCCAACCCGTTCTATGATTCTAAGGGAGAACACAATACAGAAATGCGGAAAGCAGCCTGAATGCATGTAAATGGAGGGTAATTCACATTTGTGAATACTAATTTCCTCTTCTCAATTGCAGACTTCAGTTGTATTTGACATCAAGCTAAAAGGAGAAATTGATGGGTCTACTACTATCCATCAATTTGTACTTCCACCTCGATCAATACAACCCTATCAAATACCTGTAGCAGGTAGAACTGTTATATAATAATCTTAATGACATTATTAAGATATTTGCCTAAATGTAACAGATGGCATACAAAAGCACTTCTGGTTTTAGGATGCTGGTTACTAACATCTCTATTATGCATATTTAGGAGAGGGCAAGGGAGGAAGGAAGCTAAGATGGAATTGACCACAGATTTTTTGTTCCAAATTTGTGCATACTAGAGAAAATAACAGTTGCTATTTAAGGTGCATACTTCCCCCAGTACTCTGAAGTGTAAAAACAAGGGGGGGCGGGGGGTGGAGAGGGTGGGAGGGTGTGCTACTGCTATAAAGGCTTCTGTGGTCATGGTTCTCTGGCTTATGTCATGACTACTTAAGTTTAAGTCACATAAAGAGAGCAGAAGACAAGCCAAGCTTAAAAATCAAGTTTAGGAACAGTTTAGAAATAATACTGAGATGAATGTTAGCACTTCAATAGTTATATTCTTCTTGGACTATCTTTCTGCCTCCTGTCCTGGAAGGGTACCTTTAAGATGGAAGTAGCTAGAAATAGTCTGAGCTTAGTTCCACTAGCACATGGCAAAGCAGTGTGGTTCACTGTAGAGAAGAGAAAGACTCTATAGGAATAATAACAATTCCGATTTTTGAAGTGCTAAGTCACTAATAGAAAGTATCACTGATAAATACCTGTGGGTGGAGGTTTTTATTAAGTTATGCTCAGGCTTGCTTTTTAAGGAACTGATTACATATAAATACAGCAAATGGAATCTATGTGTTTAGAATTATAATACTAGAGATAGAATACTTTTATATGCATTATTTCACTTGGCTGAGAAACAATTGTTTTGACTGTGCCTTCCCACAGCATCAGATTTTTCTTTGTAGATAATGTAGCTATACAAGTGCACGTATCTTTTTTGCCTGCATACTGTAGGAGTGCTAGACATGTTACAATCCATACTTGCCTTTTCAGTGTAAGCTTGTAGTTCCTATTTTGTTAGTGTAGGAGAGCTGCTAGACTACTACTGGCTTTCACCTGATGTTAATTTTTTCTGCAGGTCCAGCTTCTGTGACAAGTCAGTCTCCTGTTCCATGTAAACTCTGTATCCTTTAAATAATCTACAACCGCAAGAGTCTTACTGAAGCCTCATTCTATGTACCAAGCATGGAAGAAGCTAGAATTTGTTACCATGACCCATTATGCCCAGCTTTAGCTGATTATGCATATTTACGTCAAGACAAAATAGTATGTGTGGTGGGTTAACCTTCGCTGAACACCAGGAGCCCACCAAGCCTCTCCCTCATCCCTCCTTTCTTATCCATCCTCAGCAGAGCAAAAAGGGGAAGGAAAATAAGATGGAAAAAAAAACCCCAAACCCTTGTGGGTAAAACAAAAGGAGTTTAATGGTAACAGAGTGAGCTAAGCAAAGCTGCATGTGGAAGCAATGAAAAACAAAGATTTATTCTCTACTTCCCATCAGCAGGCAATGTCTGGCCCCTGCCTGGGAAGCAGGGCTCCAGAACATGTAGCTGTTGCTCCGGATGACAAAGGAATGGCCCCTCCTCCTCATTTTTCCTAGCTTTATCGTTGAACAGATGTCACATAGTACGGCATATCTCTTTGGTCAGTTTGGGTCAGCTGTCCTGCTGTGTCCCCTCCCAAGATCTTGCCCAGCCCATCCCACTGAGGGGGGAATGTTGGGCAGAGCCTTGGTGCTGTGCGAGCCCTGCTCAGCAGCAGTCACAACACGGGTGTCTTATCAGCACCCTTCTAGCTCCCTGCACAAAACACTGCAACATGAGGGCTGCTGTGGGGAAAACCAGCTCAGCCAGAGCTAATACAGCTTCATAACAGACGAATGCTTTCATAGAGTTATACTAGATCTCCGTATTTACAATACAACACCACATTTCCAGGTCAATTAAGATGGATGTATAAAATAACTGAATAGGTACACTATGAAATAGAAGATATAATTCCAGGAATACGGTTCCAGACCTTACAAGAAAAGGTGACAGTAAATGGAAATGTTAATGGAATCTGCTTCAGTACAGTAATACAAATTTAGTAGCAACCGTTCATAACTAATGTTCATATGGATGTTAAAAACTTTAACATTTAGATTCTTCTTCTTGGATTGTCTTTCAACCTGACATTATCATCAGTGCAAGTGAAGGTAAGTGGTAAGCTGTGTGAGCCTGCTACACTCAGTGTTGAAGGGTGACTCGTTTATACTTCAGTGCACAGAGTAGCTTCAAACAAAATGACTAAGCAGATGTATCTGTAAGATGACTACTCTTGGTAGGGACAACTGAGGATGACCATATCTTTACCACAATGTTTCAGGGGTAACAGATTTGGGAAGGCAAATGAGGCATAATCCAGACATGTTCTCATTTAAAGGGGGAAAATTTGGATGTCTGGGCTTTACCATATAAGGCAATTCACTCTGTTTTATTTCTTCAAATCAAGGTTACCTCTGGAGTCTTCAAGTGAAGCTTGAACCTGTAGTTAACCTCTTGCTAGACAAAGGAAAATTAATGGATTTCCTTCTGCAAAGGAAAGAATGCAAAATGGTTATCTTATCTGTATGCTCTCAAAGTAAGTTCATGTGCTGTGTCTGTCTCTTGAAAGTACAATATTGCTAATTCATAAACATACAAGTTAGCTGGGCTGTTCTTAGCTTGGACATCACCTCTGAAGCTAGCTTGGTCCTCTAAGATGTCATTTGCGTGGACTACTTTCAGTCACCATTCTAAAGGAATTCTTTAAACAGCATGCAAGAATTCAGCTTCCCACCATTTAGTTAAAGAAACAGTCATGTCAGCTGTGAAGTTTAAAATCAAGTTTAGAGATCACCTTTTGAAAAAGCCAACATTAAAGCCTCTGGTTTTGCTCCTCATCGTTTTTTTTTCCTTTTTATCTTTTCAGTGCTCAGTGAGCCAGAAAGGGGATCGCTGTCTGTGATTGCAACTGTGTTTGACAAACTGAATCATGAATATAAGAAGTACTTGGAAGCTGAGCAAAGCTATACTATGGTAAAGCACGTTAGCTACAGCAGCTTACAAAGACAGGTTGATACTATTTGCGTTTCAGGTGGCATGGTGAAGGCATGTTCTTTTCTACTTTGGAAATTCAGGCCTGCCCCAAGGTCCTAGCTGCCCCAGGTGCACTAAGACCCCCTGCTTAGCACTCTGTTGTGGCAGATGCTGTCCCGTGTGACAACATACCGCAGTGCTTGAAAGCAGAGCTAGAAGCTTAAAAAGCAACTCACAATCGTTTCCAAACCACCGTGTGGTATGCTGTACCACTGCACAACGTACACAGCCCTGATGCAGCTCAGAATTACGTCTGTTAAAATGCCAAGTTCAAACACTTAACTCCCAGTCACATACAAAAGGTGCTTCTAAAGCTGAGGGCCTGCGTTCTCTGGCTTTGAGGCTTAGCAGCTACTTTTATATACTTTTAAAAGCAGTTTAAATTTAATATGAGAGCCCACACTGAACAATGTATCCAGTATAGCAGGACCACAGATGTGAGTTTTCTCAGTAGCAAAACATGTTGGTATTTCTGTTCCCAGTGGAAGACAGTCTCTGTACAGCTGAGCCTGACAAACTACTACAGCACTGCAGTTTTCTTTCAAAAAGGCTTTCTTCTTGTAGGTGGTAGAAGCAGGCATGAGTAGAAGTAATCCACTCCTGAAACGTCCAGTCCGCACTCAAGCAGTTATTGACCAGTCTGACATGTACACACATGTTTTATCCGTATTTACGGATAAGAAGGTAAGTTAATTTTAAGTGCTGGTTTGTCAGTAGCCTCAGCGCAGCAGACACAATGTGACTGCTTAAAACAGCCTGCAGAAGGCTTTGTCAGGATCAGGGTATTCTGATGCTCGTTCTTACAGGGCTGTCATTAACATGGGAAGCTATGCAAGTTCCACCTAAAGCTTTTTTTTTTCTTGTCCAGGAAGCACCTCATAAGTTCACCATAGCAGTCTTGATGGAATACATTCGCTCTCTTAATCAGTTCCAGATCGCAGTTCAGGTAAAGTACTCACATGCCAAGTGTATCACCTCACTCCATGAAATTCCATGGAGTTTCAGGCCAGTCTTGGTCACGTGTGTAAGTTGTATGCAGTACAACCTTCTAGACTGTAAGAACTGGTATTCAGACCTACCTTTGTTCTTCCTGCATTCACAGCACTACTTGTATGAGCTGGTCATCAAAACCCTTGTTCAACACAACTTATTCTACATGCTCCATCAGTTTCTGCAGTACCATGTGCTCAGTGACTCAAAGCCTTTGGTACGTAAGACAAGTTGCTTCAATAAGCTAGTGAAGGAGGTGGGAATTCTTCAGACTTAAGGTTATTTCTGTTTTTGCTCTAGGCTTGTCTCTTGCTGTCCCTGGAAAGCATTTATCCTCCCGCACATCAGCTTTCTCTGGACATGTTAAAAGTAAGCATTTCAGGCTATAGTAACTCCCTGTCACAGGTAGGTTAGACTTGTCAGAACAGCTTACCTGACCAAGCTTGAAGTGACTAGCTAGTACCCCAGTCATTTGTTAGAAGCATAGTCTTACTGCTGTGATTGACTTCACAGAGACTTTCCACAGCAAATGACGAAATAGTGGAAGTTCTGTTGTCCAAACACCAAGTTTTGGCTGCCTTGAGATTCATCAGGGGTATTGGAGGACATGACAGCATTTCAGCCCGCAAATTCCTTGACGCAGCAAAACAAGCAGAAGATGACATGCTTTTCTATACTATATTCAGATTCTTTGAACAAAGAAATCAGCGGTTACGGGGAAACCCCAGTTTCACACCAGGTAAGCAGTTAGACCAAGATACCCAGTTGTGCAAACAGAACTAACACTTGTTTCACTTCCCCTCCAGCTGATTCTGTGTTACAACAAAAACTCTTGGTGAGTTTTAGCCTGTATTTTAGGCTTACCCTTAAGCATAGTTCCAGCATTACCTCATCTTACCCCTTTGTATACTGCACTCAAGCGTAGAGAGACAGCCAAACAGGAACCTGCAGATTACGCTAACTGGTTTGGCTTGCAGTTGCTTACACTGCTTTGTTTAGTAAAGCCATCTTCTCCAATTAGGGCTTTCTCCTGAAGCCAGAAACCAGGTCAAGAAACCTTTGAGTTCATTTGTCAAAAATTTGAAGGCCTGTCTTATGCTACAGTTCCTGTCACTTTAAAAACAAAGGTCAAGTGCTTGCACTGGCAACATGTTCTTAACCAACAGACAGGCTATTGGCACAGAATCTCCCTCCAAGATCTTATCTTGTCAGTAAAGAACTCGTGGGTAGGTGTCTGCTGGTTAGACAGAGAAACCAGATCGGCCATCTGCTTTGCCACAAGAATGCTTGTCACAGGACCGGAGGTACCTTAGTACTTCACTGCTTTAAAATTGTTAAACTCCTTTACCCAAAAACATTAAAGAATTAGTACTTATAAATTGAATTAAGTGAAATTACACAACCTTACTTCTCGGTTTGAGTTTTAAACTTAATGTTAACTTTTATTTTGTCTCCCCTTAGGTGAGCACTGTGAAGAACATGTCACCTTCTTCAAACAAGTTTTTGGAGAACAAGCTCTAATGAAGTCCACAACATTCTGAAAGACTCTTCCACTGAAGTGTATAAACTTAATTTATTGCATTCAGATAGATTTTTGAACTACAAAATTGCTATTTTATAATAAAGTATATACAAGATGTTTTGGCAAATAGTACTAAAAATATCACAACTTATGATGGCTTCCCCCTAAAAAAAGACAAAAACTGCATTGACCTGCATTTAAAATTAGTGTCAGTGGTTTAGCAGTCCATTTTCATACACGTCACCTTAGTTTCATTGACAAAAAAAGCTGTTCAACTCACAATACAGCTGGTTTAGGTTTCTAGAAGAAAAAGATGAAACCTCTTGAAAACAGAAGCGTTTTAGTAATCTTAACTAATTTTAGTAATACTGTTACGTGAGCCACAGGTCGCATTTCCTGAGTTTAAAGCTATGTCCAAAGCTGCAGCCAGTATCTTCTAGTTGAACCTGTGCAGGAGTCCAGTCGGTGGTTACAGTGTGATAGGTCATAGAACATTGCTACGCTTCAGTTCTTAGGAGTTCTTAGGACAGTTCAAGGAGTCCACTGAACACTGTTAGAAACTAGAAGTAGAGGAGTCGCTCCCGTTCTGTACCTCTGGTCCTCTCTTGTGCAGCATGAGTTTTAGCTTTATTTACTGATGGGCCTGAATGAGAGAAAACAGAGTTATTCCGGTCTCAGCATTACAGCAGATCAGTCATCACGAAGCATGTATGATCTTTGTCATCTAGGTCCACCTTAACATTGATGAGACTTCAGAAAGATGCTTCTGCTCAGCTGCTGTCAGCAGCAAGGGCAGAAGGTGAATCCCCATCAGTTTTTAGCCCCCGTATGTAAGGCTCAGTTAAAGCCTACTTTTAAGAACAACAACATAGGCATGATCCAAATTCTAGAGGACAGTGTTTGGACCATCCTTCCTGCAAAGGAAGATTGCTTTTGCAAATGCAGGAACCTGCAGCGTCTGACAGCAGGTTTGACGCTTCCACCCAACACCGTGTCCCCAGGTTTAGAGACATTAATCGTGCTGCTGTCTGGTGGGCCACACGGACCTAGGCAGCCATCTCCATGAAGAACAGCACAGTGCAACACCACAGGGCAGGCTATGGTTCACATAACTGCTGTGGTTGGAAAGGACCTTTAAGATAAGTCCAACCATTACCTCTACTGGACCCACTTTTACACCATATCCTTGAGCACCCTATCTAGACAGCTTTTAAATACATCCAGGGATGGTGATTCAGCCGCTTCCCTGGGCAGCCTGTTCCAGCCTGATAACTTTCAGTGTAGAAGTTTTTCCTAATGTCTAAACTAAACCTCCCCTGACATAACTTGCTGACATTTCCTCTTGTCCTGTCAGTTGTGACTTCTGAGAAGAAACCAATGCCCACCTCCCTACAACCTTTCAGGTGGCTGTAGAGAGCCATAAAGTCTCCCCTCAGCTTCCTTTTCTTCAGACTAGAACGGTTGCTTCAGTTCAGCATGCCTGGAACCGTAAGCTTACGCTGCCACCAGTCAACCCTTCTGCTCCAATGGACCTGAATGACAGACACCCCAAGTACTGCTTTTTATCTTTGCAATCCTTTCCACTTAAGGGAGAAGAAATCCACAGGTAGCCACCTATTTTTGTTTGAAGTATGTTTTAGAGCAGACTGTCACATCTTACCTATGTAACTAAGCAGAACTGGAAGAAATATTAGTCCATGTGTTGCTCCCAGTAGAACCATAGCTAGATACATCCTGAAGTAGAATATCTTGAAGATCTGAGATTTGGAAAAAGCCAGTACTACAATTCCTCCAAATTTGGTCAGTGTGATACCACTGAAAACCTGTCAATAACAAAAGTGTTTAAGTGATAAGCAGGGCTTTATATAATCTATTTGCTTGAAGTATTCAACATTTGCTAAAATTCTAGTGTAATTTGAGGCTCCCCTATGCAGTATCTCTCAGTACCTGTTAGTCCTTGCAAACAAATCCAACACCTACTCAGGAGAAGAGTTCAACTTCTTGGTCCCATCAGAAACTGACACTACAGGCCAGGCTCAGTATGTTCACAAATTCACTCTAATCCGTACAGCCACCCAGTTTAAATTTTTATTTCAGGGAGATGCAGGTGAAAATGGTTACTTGAAGTAACTCACATTCCAGTAAGTTCCTTACCTAGGTCCAGTACATGCATCCCCAGAACAGTTTATTCCAATCCCATCCAGGTCACTTATCTTAAATCTACACGACATGACAGGACTGCCTAAATACCGAGCCCTGCTCGCATTCCCAAAGCTCCAGCTGCATCCTATGTTCAGAACAACCTTTCCTAGGCACCCCTGAGTATTCAGAAGAGAGAAGCACTTAAAACTTTAATGAGACAATTCAAGGTTAATCCAAGCTAAAGCTTTAAATTCTGTTTTCCACTATTAGGTAGTAGTAACATCAAACTAAAGTTGGAGTCTTGATCACCACATTTTACTAGTAGAAGCCTAGGCTGACCTTTAAGAGTTTTAAAGTATTCTAAAGAAAAGGCAAGGCCATCCTTATGGCATGAGGATGGCACAGGCTGTGAGGTTCTAACTCGGCTGTTTGTTCCCTCCCCGTACAGCACATACTTACTGAACTACCCATGTGAGACAGCGCTGCTTCTGCACGTTCGACTCTGCTGCCCTTAGTACAAACAGTGAACGCTCTTGTCACATGACTGCAGAATTCCACAGCAATACCACAACTCTGCAGAGTGGGAAAAAACATTGTTTAGACGAGCATTTTGGTAGTAAGGTCTTGTGGTAGTTTAGTAGAGCCGCGGCGGGGCTCTGCAGGCACCCGAGTCACGCGGCTGCCATGCGGTCGTTTGCCGCTGATCCACCCCACTGCGGACAGAGAAGAAAGTTTCAAAGTGCCTTTCTGAGCTGAGATAAGGAGGGTTTAATACAGTGACACATAAGAAACAATCGCGGCAAGAGCAGCAATAACAATGAGAAAAAGAAATGTACAAATAAGCGATACCACACAGACAAAGAGATGCTCCTGAGCAGATCGATCGCTCACCTCGAGCCACTGAGTTACAAGCTCAGTATTGCTTTCCAGAGGCTGTGGAAGGTGTATATGGTATTTTACCACCAGTCTTTACTGATGGACAGTTAATCTGACTAAATAGGTATCAGAACATAAGATCACTCTGGAGGACAAGAGTTTCTTGATATTGAGGAGAGCTGGCTTCAATACAGTGCATGCAGTGAACACCAAGATCAGTTTACAGATACTAGCTGCAATACTATTACTTTAGAATAACACTGAATATACACGCTGATTTGATACCACAGAAGTTCAGCAGTCATTTACATCGCTGAACAGTTGGCAAATCTTAAGACTTACTTAGCGGGCAGACCTGCATGAACCAAAGCCTAGCTGTAACATGGGGCAACAGTTTTACTCTCATAACTTTCTCAGATCTGCAAGAAACCCGTAGAGAGCAAGGCAAGCCAGAGCTCCAGCACTCAGCTATTATTATTTATTAAGTTCTGGAGCAGGGGTCCTCAAACTACAGCCCACAGGCCGGATACGGCATTCTTTTTCCTGGTTTTTTGTGCACTACTACAAATAAATTATGTGCAGTGTGCATAGGAATTCGTTCATTTTTTTCCCAAACTATAGTCCAGCCCCTGACAGTGTCTGAGGGACAGTGAACCGGCCCCCTGCTTAAAAAGTTTGAGGACCCCTGTTCTGGAGTGGTTCACCAATTAGTTTCACTGATTTATGCAGGAACACTACTGGTGCTAGCACATGATGGATCCACTCTGTAGAACAAATACAGCAGGAGCCTTAATGATGTCTGGAAAATTGATCAGACAAACAGTGTAAATAACTACTGATTTTAGAAACTTGGCTTAGATACAATTATTCCCTTTCAACTGCTAAACCCTAGGAGACAAGATAAGAAGGAACTAAGGGAAGGCCACAAGATTAGAAGAGTGCCAGGAGGAACTAACCTCAGCCAGATGGCAAAACTGGGGGAAAGGTAAAAGCAGTAGGGAGAGATCATGACCACCAACTCCATGAGGGACCAAGAAGACTCACCCTGACACAAACCCTCAAAGAGCATGCGTGCTGAGTTAAACAGGAGCCAATAATGAATGTAGTATTAATAACTAACCAATAAGTGTAAACTTGAGTGGGTTTCTGTTACTCATGTAACGGGATAAGTAAACCGTTGTTTCTATACAGAGCTGAGCTAGCTTTGTGGAATATCCCCTAGCTCCCAGCTTTGTGCAAATCTGTAATAATAAAAAAAAATTTCTTCACATACTGGGTGAAGAACCCAGACGTGTGACAAAACTAACACTAACCGATGTACCTTAGGCACAAACAACTCCTGACAGCACCTAGCCTGTACAGTAGCAACACAACTGCTGCTACAGAACAAAAAAGACCAGATGCAGTATAGCTTACAGTTCACTTGCTTATCAGTAATGGGACTCGTTGTCAGAATAAACCTGTTTTCTATACACCATCGAGATGTGTTAAGATAGTTCCAGATGCCTGTCAAAGTTTAGCAGAAAATGCTACTCATGATATATGCTTAAGACACAGAGAACTGTTCAGGAACTGGAAGCAGAGGGCTGTCTTGTTAACTTACCATGACAAGATTTACTAATGAAACTGCATTCAAGCTGATGCCCCAGAGCCACATCACTCCAAACACGTTGATGATTATCATAGCAATAGTTGTTGAAACTACAACAGCAGCCCATACTTCAAAACCAAGCAGCACAGTTGTCACCAAAAATATTGATCCCAAGGAGATGCAGAGGTTAAAGATAGCATCATGCACAATTGTCAAGTATTGCTCATAGAAGACATAAAACACACTGTGGAAAGAAGAGACGTTGTAGTTAGCCATCTTTGTTATATGCCAATATTAGATTAGCTTTGATGCTAATCATAAATTAGTTCACTCCATATACAAGTCACCAACAGGAACTGGCTTCCCAGAATCAGTGGAATGACTCCTGCGGAACACTGGCTGCTATATGACAACTCTTCACTAAAACTACAAATAAAGTAACTGAAAGTCAGAGTAATTCCCACACTTCAGCATAAGCAGGTATAGTTGTTGCCCAAAGGTAGATCCTCAGATCAGCTGTAGTGTCTGCAGGAACCAATGCAGAGGGTCTGAACTGACCATAAGGATGGATAGGATTCTTGGAAGCAAGGAGATCGCTATTTCAGCTGTGCAGATACCGATTCCAGCTCAATTTCATTGTGGTACTCTTCTGCAGAGTCTTTAGTATGTTAATCATGCTTGCATGCCAAGTGCTGCTTGTACAAGACAAGCAATACTTGACATCATTGCTGCCCTTGCTTTAAGTTTAAGTAACTTAAGTTTGAAGTTAATACATTCCCATTACAGCTTGCAACAACTCAGGTCAACTCAACACATCCGCTGAAGTTAGAACCATTAAGCCCTACTATGAAAGCTAGGAAATGCCCAGAGCTGAAGCCAGAGCTACTTTTGTAGTGAAAGACAGGTTTCCTGATTTGAATTAGCTATCAACCACAGTAAAGTGAAGTTACTGCTGCAGCTCTGAGTTGTGTTTTTGTGGTTTTACTAGACATTCTGGAGTCTGTACGATACCTCCTGTTAGACAAAACTCAAGACTCAAGTTTCCAAGATGTTATTAACCAGTACCTTTTCTCATTTCAAGCTGAGTATTTGTCACTTCCTTACCTGTAAGGAAACACACGGTAGTTCTTCTCTTTGATGCCCATGGTTTCAGTAATGTTATCTGCTATAACCCGAGCTTTCTTCATAGCATCAATAAAATCAGACGATGTTTTCAGTACAGTATGGTAAGTCATAAAATAAGTAGCTCCAACATCAGACTTGTTGTTTATGAAGTTGACAGCAGAGTTATACGCAGCATGTCCTCTATACAAGCATAGGAACATTCTATATGTCAATGTCAGTAAGCACCACTCAAATTTATTAGCTTTTATAAAATTTACAATCCTGTTTCTAACAGTTTCCAACTTACAATCAGTTTCCAAAACTGATGAAAGATTCAGGGCACAACACATTACAAGACTGTACAGGACACACTACCACACTGATTACAGAAGTTGTTTCTCTTTGTACAGGGGAAAGCTGCTGTTCCATTTAATTGCTGATGCATTTCTTTTCCCACTTGTTTCAGAAAATACTACAAAACAGGCAAGATGTCAATGATTGTGGGACTTTTAGAAGCACATTAGATACCCCATCTTGCAGACAGTAAAGTCACCCTTCCAGAGCAAGTAGCTTTGACACACTAGTGTAAGCAAGATATACAGAATATGGCTCTTACCCTTTGCCACATTTAGGATTAGGGTTGTCTGATAGGAACATTGGCAAAAATGTCATGAATTCTTTGCCTTGTGGTCTCTGCTTGCCTTCTTGAGTCAGTGGTCGACAAAGAGTGCAGGATGGATCAGTGACTGAAGAAACACAGGAAGAAGGTCAGCTGCAGGCTCAAGTATTTTGCCGTAACACTACTAACTTCTGACTTGCAATACTACAGGACACAATTCCATAAAAAGCATTTTTACTGATGAAATAACTGATCAGCCCTGAAGTTCTGTACAAAATTTGTAGTCTTTTTTATTTATTACTACTAAGGCTAGGGCTACCAGAACACTCAGTTACTTGTGCACTGTCTACAGTGATTAGAATTGAGTTATATTTATAATATATATTATAGATTAGCAATTATATTAGTTAGACTATTATAATACAATACAGTTATGTTGTATTAAATTATATCTTAGCACTCAGTTTGTGTTATCTAATGAAACCAGCGGAACGATCAAAAATTTTATAACATTATTTTTGGAATAGCCATTACATTGGCCATCCTCAACCTCCAGCATTCGAGTGGAATGTTTAAGTTCAAACAGCAGTTCAAACAAATTGGAGGAAAACTCAAGAGGTGCCTGCTCACTTGAGAAAAGTTATTCATGTGACTCATACCACAATAAAATGTTTTGTCTGTGAAACCTATAAAAGCAAGCTAATCCCCTAGCAACAAGAAGGATTCTAATACCTGAAGCATTGCAAAACTGTCCAGTAGTATTGTAGACTCTGCAACAGGATGACTGTGGCTTCACCCAGTCAAAGTAGTCATCGATCCAGGATGACGGGGCATAGCCTATCCTCGTGCTAATAAAATAATGTAACATATACATAATCAGTAATTTTCTTTCCAGAACACATCCCTTGATCCTTCCAGTGCTGACTTACACCATGTCGACAAATTCTAGTCCAACCTACTTAGCTCTCCATGTAGTTCCCTGCTCCAGTACCCCATCCAAGAGCCAGTCTTGTTCATAACACTGCAGCTAGCAAACAGCAGGAGCTTCCTCCCTGCATTCAAGTTCCACTGTCAAATTCAGCTTTCCATTCCCCTGTCCACTCTATGACCCATCCAGATAGTGTTGCCTCAGTTCTCAGGCAAGGCTCCTCCTTCGGTTAGGCTGAAGTAAAACTACTGAACTACAGTGGAAGGAGACTTTCTTCAGTTGTTAGCTACCAAACTCCAGATACAATTTCTGCTTAGCCTTGTTAGGCTAGGCTAGTTTATGCACCAAGTTTAGAGGACGAGCATGTAACTAATTTTCCAGGAGAGCTTAACCATACTGAGAGGTTTTAATGAGTTATTCTTCCTACCATTTCCAGACTCCTTGAAGAATTGAACCCCTTTTCCAAACCCAAGTACATCAGTATATCCTACCAGTCCAGACAGGTTTTATCCTCATTCTAGGAGATTGCCATAACTTCTTCCCTTCTCCCCTCTGCCACCTCCCAAAACCCAAAGTACAATACAATTACAATAGCGTCAGTTGTACAATCAACAGCTGAGACTGAGCACTGGTCAGCTACATCTCTCCCATGAGAAAAGCATGAAAGACTTACTAGCTACCAATTTCTGCAGCATTGAAGACTTGCTGGACAAGTGAATCGTTGTTACATCCCATTCCACCGCATACCATGTTCTGCCCTTCCAAAGAGGTATAGTTGTGTCCTTCTTCTAGGACAAAGTACACCGGAGGACCCGCATGCAGGTACTTGCTGACCTGGCTGAAGTAATCCATTACATAGGAGTCCTTAAAGGGAAGTCAACATTATTACATAAAGTTGAGGTAGCACAAGAAGATATCAAGGGTTCAATTCAGTCACAAATTCCTGAAGAGTGATAGGATTTTAAGACTTACATCTGGCATTGAGAGAGACTGATCCAGTCCAATCTCTACATTGTGCAGAACTGCTGTACTGAATGACAAGACACCCACAAACACTGCTATCTGCAAAACAGCAAATTCATGGAACTACAAACTGTACCAAAACAACAAGCAATAGAAGTAATTTACTAAGTTAATAGGAACCATGCAGAAAGGCTCTAGTTTAAGTATGCTACCCATGCTTAGTACAACAGTGGCAGTAAAACCTAGCTACTCAGAGTTCCCTTTGGAGCCATAAGGGAAAATTTATATCTTGAAGGCAGCAGCAAAAAGATACACCAAACACCTGTAAATAAGCACAGTAACCTCAAACTGAATCAAATTCAGCAACACCACTCTGGATTAATGCAGTGTAGGAGCCAACATACCAATTTTTGGCATACGCCTAAAGTGACTAGATTGTCAGTGACGCAACTCAAATCTGGACGTTGAACAACCAAAGGTCAAGCCTCTTATTTACTAGAATTACTCTTCCAGTTACTAAAGCTTATTCCAATAGTAATGCTGAAAGCAAAAGTCCTAGGAGTTTTGTTTCACTATGTTGGAGGTTTTTCTTCAGTATAAGACCTTCAGGCTCAGTACACTTTTGCTCAAGTTTAGATGACTGCTTACTGTAAACAGAGAATACTTACTACTATTGGTCTCATCCAGTCCTTAAGCAGATATGGAGAATACAGATTTTTGAAGAACAGAAATAAGATGCTCTCAGAACGCTGGGCTCCACTAATTTCTTCATCGCTTTTGATGCAACACAGAATATCCAGTTTATTCCTCTGATAATTGATCAAATGCCAGATTTAGTACAGTTCTGCAGAAGATGCCATCTGTATCACACTACAGTTACAGGTGCATTTATACTTACCTCCTGACGCTTAATATCCAAGCCCAGGAGACTTACAAAGCAAGTGACTTGAAGAATAAAGTCTATGAGCACAGCCATTCCAGCAAAAAGGGAGAATGTGCGAACTGCTGGCATCGTAGACAGTGTCCCTGAAGGAAGTGACACAGTTTGTTAAGCTCCCTTCTCTTCGAAATGCATGGGCATTTTCTAGACAGACATCCAATTTAAGTGTTAGCAGGACAAAGAGCCTTTCTCTTTAGTGTAAAGAAAACAGCTGGTATGAGCTTGGCTACAACTGCTGTCTTTGACCTGCTTGACAGCATTAAGGCTGTGCAAAGAAGTGACTTGCTGTAAGACATTCCTCAATTCCAAAGTTACGGGTTTTGTGCAGGCTATATAAGAGGGTAGTTAAGGAAGAAGTGCTGCCAAGCAAGGTCTTGTTCAACATTAAGCCACACAATGCAAGTTGAACCAATGGCAAATTATGCTCCAAGGAAAAAAGGTCATTATGAAACAAGGCCAATTTATACTTGAAGGCATAAGATACACCTCTAACACATACTGTAAGAGTGAACCTCAAACAGTCTGTCACAGGGGCACTTTTCCAAGCAGTAGCAAGATGACTGAATGCAGTACAGGAGTAAGTGCACTCTGACATTTTAGATATTACTATAATAAAATTTAGGCTTGTCAGTCACTACAGAGTAAAAAGCTCCAGTCTTTCCAAATGAAGACTTTCTCAGATTCAGAATTAGATCTTTTTAATAACTGTGCCAGTCTCATAAAGTACTATGCTTACCCTCATCAGTGGTTAAACTTGATTATAGCAAAAAAACAACTAAGCTAAACTTGGTCTACGAATTCTCGCTTTGTTTTATATTTTAGTTCTGCACTTAATCTTGCAACATACATGTGCAATAAGGCCCTTATCTTCAAATATTAAAGAAGCTTACCAAGAAAGAATGCCACAGCCTCTGAAAACGACGAGAGTAACATACTGGGTGCCACATCTCCCAAGACTCTGCCGATCTGTTTATCCAGCGTTTCACCCTGAAGGCGCTCATCTCTCTGTTTTAAGGCAGTAGTTTATTATAATTAGAACTCACATAATTTAGAAAATGCTTTCATATGGCTTAAAGAAACCCCACTTTTAAACATCCAAAGTTATTTTATCATTTTCACTGCATTAACATGAATTAGATTTTAAAAAGCAGAGATTCTCTAATACAAAAGCAGCACAAACATCCTGTTGCCTTGCTTCAAACTTCAGAGTACAGTAGAAGTTCAGTACTTCAGCCAAAGGCACACACTTGCCATAGGTAGTGCCAGTTTCAGTGGGTTATTGAGCCTGTCAAACTAGAAAGCCAATTATCCACCAAGAGTTAGTGCCAGAAGTCCCTATCTGAAGGATATAGTTTAGTCCATGGTTACTGCTCAAAATACACTGAAATTACAAATGATCCAAATAATAGTGAAGTTCTACAACTACTAGAAAAGGATGTTAAATGTTATTCACTTGCACATCATTAGGATGTGGACCAGAAACTACGTTAAATGAGCTTGATATCAATCAGCAGTAAAAAAAAAGCAGATGTTTTAATTTTTTTTATTTTTTTTAATTTTGGGGGGGCAGAATGGGAAGAAACATACTTATAATCTTGGCTCTCTTCAAGACCGCTAGATATCCTCTAAGAGTTTAGAGCTGCTTAGACTAGACTGAGCAAAGGAATGCAGGAGACCTTCTGCTTAAGTTAACAGCCTTCAAAGACAACAGGCACATTTAGAAGAGTCTGTATGAAAGAATACATACCTGAAGTGTCTGGACTATAATGAAAATGTTGTCTACCCCAATAGCCAGCACCAAGAAGGGAATTACTTCTATCACAATCAGTGTTAGTGGGATTCCAAAGTAGCTGAAAATGCCGACAGAACATGCCACTGAGCTCAGTACAATCAGGATGCCTGCAATGCCCAGGGAGATCTTCGAATCCACCTGAAAGATTTTACGGATCGTCAAGCAAACCAGCATCATAACACAGGACAGATTAAAGCAAAGGTAAAAAGCATAGTCTTACATTTATCAGTTACTAGAAAGCTTACTTTTCCAGTTCTTTTGAAGAGTCAGATATATTAAAGAAACAGCCTTAAGTTACAAGCTTAAAGCTTAACTGCACATTTCAAGTAAAAACAGAATTAATTGAGGCCATGAAGCACACATGAACTGCCCAGTATGACAAGGACAATGCTCCCTGTCGCTCCTCCCAAGGAGGACTTAATGCTTTAAGACAAGATTGAATATGAGCATTCTGAAAAAATATTTAAGTCACAAAGCTAAGAAAAACTAGTATGCAAGCTGTAACTTCAGTGTTTACAGCAATGAGAACTATACACATACCAGCAGTCTTCTGCAGCTCTGGATATGTCCCAAAGCTAGGGAGATGTACACAAACATTACAATATAGCTTATCAACACAGTGCCGATATCACTCTTGCTTTCACGATTGATTTCATCTTCAATACTCCGTTCAGCAGAAAATGATATAGTTAAGTTTGGATTCTTATAGTTCTTCAAAAAGTTAACAAACCTAAAAAGGAAGAGTAAGTCACACTTTAAAGGATAAAACTCTTGTATTAGAAATACTTGAAAGTCTGTTGAAGGCAAATTTAAATCATCTGTGTGGTACAAGAGTACCCTGTGGCCAGACAGTACTTGGAACAACTTTCCTCATTTTGAAAAGAGGGGTGCTGGCTACAGCCAGTTCCTTAGAAGTCTACCTCAAAGCACTAGAAATACACTATACTGAAATACTTTCCAAGTTTTCTCCAGAGTTAAGACAACCTTGCATAAGCAAAAGCTATTTCAGAGTGTAAGAGCCTTTGCACAGAATCACAGAATGTTAGGGGTTGGAAAGCTAGACCTAGAAGCATAGACATGAAATATGACTGTAGCTAACTTACAGTACCTGAACAATTTATTAGCCTTTATTTCAGTTCTCCTGACTGGTGGGGGATGCTGCTTGCAATACAGGTAGACGCTAGTTATACTTGTACTTAGTCTCAGACTTCATAGTATAGTAGTCTATCTGAACTGCTAGCCAGAGCAGTTGGCTTGTGTAAGCTAACATCAGCTCTTCAAGATGGTGGATGGGATAAAACCTTTAGATCCTCATAGAATCATAGAATGTTAGGGGTTGGAAGGGACCTCTGCAGACCATCAAGTCCAACCCCACTTCCAGGCAGGACCAGAGAATCTAGGGCAGGTTACACAGGAATGCATCCAGAGGGGTCTTGAAAGCCTCCAGAGAAGGAGACTGCACAGCCTCCCTGGGGAGCCCGTTCCAGTGCTCTGTAACCCTCACAGTAAAGTTCCTCCTCATGTTGAGGTGGAACTTCCTGTGCTCTCGCCTGCATCCATTGCCCCTTGTCCTATCGCAGGGCACAAGTGAAAAGAGGTTGCCCCTTTCTTCATGACACCCACCCCTCATATTTATACACATTCATTAGATCCCCTCTCAGTCTTCTCGCCTCCAGACTAAAAAGCCCCAGGTCTCTCAAGTTTTCTTCATCAGGCAGGTGTTCCAGTCCCCTCATCATCCTTGTAGCCCTCTGTTGGACTCTCTCCAGTAGATCTCTGTCCCTCTTGAACTGGGGAGCCCAGAACTGAATGCAGTACTCCAGGTGAGGTCTCACTAAGGCAGAGTAGAGGGGGAGGAGGACCTCCCTCATCTGGACAATGTTGTTAAAAGTTTAAGAACTACAGGATAATGCTGGACCTTCCCACAGGTGCTTAACAGTCCAGTAGATTAAAGAGTATAATTCTAGCCAAAATAAAATATATTAAATCCTTTCTAAAATTACTTATCTGCAAATATGTCTAGACTAGATGGTCACTAACAAAACTAGAACCTATCTCCTCAAAGAAAATGAAGTATGCTAGATGAGGCTTTCACTTTATGACCAGTATAGTCTGTCCTTAACTGGTTTTGCTGTCTCTCAAAACATCCCTATAGTTATACTCAGAAGCCGTCAGTACAGTGCAAGTGTTTTTCATTTATCTATACTTAGAGCTGCTCTAAATAGTGTATGCATTTCAGAATACAGGAAGACTACTTACTCTTTTTCCCATGCCAAAGCTTTCAATAGCTTTCTTGAGTCATTGTAGTAGTTGTTGACAGGAAAAGTAATAACAAGAGCTGTAGCATTATTATAGTTATCATCTATAGGGGAAAAAATTGTCAGATATTATGAAATGGAGCTTACATTATAGTACAGGCAGGTACAATTAAGTTTAAAATTAGTACTGCCCAAAGCAATCCCATCCCTACAATTTCATTACATGCAATCTAACAGTGATTTCTCAAACACTACTGAAATAAGAATAGAAGTTGATAAGCACTCCAGATTGTATTTTAAAAGTAATTATTCAGTATTTACCATGTTCATGGCACCCCAACATTAATTTTTTGCATGGTTAGATAATGGGTTACTATGTAACCAGTGCTTATAACTTTACATCTAAGAAGTAGAAGGGTGTGGTTTCCTAAACACTGTGCCTCTTGAATACTTACATTTTAGTCAAAGCAAGTACAAAAATACCCTACAGTTTAATCAAGAAAGGCTTGCCCTCAAATGCAGTTTTAGGATAGTTGTGTTTGATGTATACAGTTAGGTTTAATTGGATAAATTGCTTTAACAAAATTCTGTCTTCAGAATAATCATGGAAGGATTTCCTATGTGAACACCTTAAATCTATTCTTAACTGCTTTGCCAGATCAGTGACAAAACTTTATTCTAACTCAAAAGCAAAATACATGCACATCCCAGCATGCCACCCTGAGATACTTCATGTCTTTATCTAGTCTCCAAAAACCAGAGATGCTTCAGAAGGCCCAAAGCAGACTGAACATTTGCACACTTGTCAACAGGACAAGCATGTTAAATAAGACTGCTTGCATCTTGCACTTTCAGAGAAGGCTGCCTCCAAAATCAGCACTGATCTACTGAAAATTTAAAATATCCTTACTTACTGGAAGTTTAACAAAACCTGGTTTCTCTGGAGCTCATTTAAACATCTATGTCAAATGAGAACGGACCTTTAGTGCCAAAAATAGCATACAAGTACATACTCTCCAGACTTAAACCACAATACTGTTTTGCCACCTACCATCATATCCTCCCAACACCAGCCATGGAAATACAGGTCCACCAAATGTTCCTAAGCAGGGATCATGAAGCAAACTTGTGTCATTCAGTGATGCTGGAGCCCTAAAGTAAAGAAGTTAAAGCTGTTGTGTTACAACTGACCATTGAAAAAAATGAGATAGCCCAAGGGCAATGTATCACTAGCAGTCCCATGTTTGCTTTGATTTTAAGTACAGTTCTAAAACAAGGAGTAACTTTTACTCAATTGAACTATAAACTGAAGTGAAAGCTTGGGAACTTTCTTCTGTTACAGAATGCCACTTCTCAGAAATGTTTTGAACATGTTTAAGGTAAATCAGCGCCAGCGTCTGCACCAAACCAACCTTAACTGGAAACCTGCTGAAGCAATAGGACACAGAAAAACAAGCAACCTATACTAATCTGCAGTTCCACATTGTATTTTGAGTTTAAAAAGGCGTAAGAAAAGATTCAAGGGGGCACTGAGAAGAACTTTTCTGGTCTTTGAAACAGTTTTGTTTGCCAGCAAGATCAAGACCTAGTTAGCCTACTGTCGGAAAAAAACCCCACATGTAATTGTATTGCTTACCGAACACAGTATAAGAAGTGAGTGTGGTAGTCAGCATAGACAAAGAACTCATCCCCAATAGTGTGATCTAGAACGGAATGACTGTTCTGAAAGTAGTTGAGTACACTTAGTACAGTGCAGTTGTTGTTGTAGGGAGCAAGAGGAGCCAAGCAAATGTCTTTCAGCATTACAGTCTCATTGTCAAAAGAAGCAGTTATGTTGACAATTGCATCCTGCAAATCCAGTACCTTAAAAAAAAAACAAAAACAAAAACAAACCAACCAAAATTTAAGAGCAGCAAAAGAAAGCATTTCCCTTGCAAGACAGGACTTAAGTGCATGCTATATTCCTGCAAGCTTCCAGAGAGAGTGGCACACATCAACAGAAGCACAGTCCTAAACCTATTATTTCCATGTTTACACTAAGAATACTTACTTAGCTCACGAGCCTACCTCTAACAGAAAGGGTTTCAGCGAAAAGTGTTTATAGTAAGACTAGGATTTTTGAAATTTGAATATCTAGTAATGGTTTTGATAGACACATGGCATTACAGATGGAAGACAACTCCGTATGACTACACCCATTATATATGCTTAGGTCTTTGCTCTTGGAAAGTCCGGATTACCTGATGGAGAATCTCTTTCTTAAGTGGAGGCCCAAAAGGTATATCTGCTCCTGATGGGTAAGGCGAATAAGTGTCTGGACGGCTGTTTGGTGCTCGAATAATAAGTTGTTCGGTACGAAAGAAAGGCCCAAAGTGTGTGTCAAAGTACTCCTTCTCTTTGCGAGCTTGGCTGCTTGGGGCTGACCAGAGATCTACAGGGTTCGTAGTTGCTTTAACATATACAAAGCCCGAGCAGCACATTGCAATGAAGACCACAGAGAAGAGGATAACAGGACGTGGATTTCTGACACAAAAAGCGCCCCATGATGTGAATGTCATCCTTAGGCCATTCTCAAACCTTTCACCAAGCTTTTCACCACAAGTAATTTTCCCTGTAAGAGCAAGGAGTAAATTGTAAATGTTTGAGAAGTCAGTTAAGCAGTATTTCCCTGAAGTCCACTAGGAAAGATGAAATTTTCTTCTGTTTGGACAAGCACTAGAAGCTATGTCTACAATGACAATCAGACCCAGGGACCAATCCTTGACTGAGGTCAAGGGGGCAAAAACCAGCTTGTACCTAATATCATCCTTTCTAAGATAAGATTGTCTTTGACAGCAGTAGGCATAGCTAATAAAGGCAAGAAGTAGCTAAAAGATACATAAACACTAAAACAAGCTATCTCAGCTCACAAATTAAATACAATTCATGGCATGCTTTGGATGGATACATGGATGGGTCCTAATATGATCAAACTGATTTTAGAATCATGTTGCCTCCTCCACCTCCACAAAGCACTCCAGAACTTCCTCTTAGCATAGCTCAACCCATGAACTGCATACCCATGGCTTTCAGCATCCAGCAAAACAGAGTTAAGTACTACTCTAAAAGAAGACAGATACTGGCCAAAAGACTGAAATCAAGCCCTGTAAGAACAGATCATACAGCCTAACAAAGCTAGAATTCCAGAGCTCACCCACAGGAAGGGGATGCACTTAAGCTGAGTTTCTAAAAAACCTATTACTCTTATCCAAGACATACCATTATCACGATGGGAATTCACAGAAAAGGCTATATTGCTGTCAATTGGCGTGTACTCTGAGACAAAGTGCCGCCTCCTGCAAGACAAAAAGTTATGTTACCCTGCTCCCCCCAAGAAGTATCTTTTGGGGTTTGCACAGTAACAGCAGAGTCCAATGCTAGTAATAAACTTTAACTCCTACAGAATTTATAGGCACCAATGTTCCCCTTACACTCATCCACTCAAGAACAGTAACCTGCAGTTTTATAATTCTTTAAAACAACTTACAGCCATCTCAGCTGTCTTAATGAACTTTTCCCGCTAGGATCAAGTGCATGTTCTTTATGGATATTTAGAAGATCAGTAGGATTAACAGCACAGAGAATCTCTTTAAACTGATCATAACTTAAGTGATAACATTTGCAAGAGATTTCTACATTACAAATATTTTACTTCATTAGTCAAAGTGCTTAAGTTACACCTACTTAGCCTGAAGAAGTAGGGAAGTGAGGAAAAAAAGAAAGTAAGGTGCTTGTTTCCTGCCCTGAGGACAGGCAAGTTATAGCACAGAACACTTATGATCAACCTATATTGCTTATACTCACTTCTGTTACCCAGAGAAGGAGATCAGATTACCATGAGGAGGCTATTGAATTTATCAGACCTCCAATTATGGCAGGATGTTTTGGGCTATGGACCAGACCTCTCCAACACCCTTACCATTTCCCATAGTTCAGTATGCATGTTGCCCAACAAGACATACTATGCTTGCCATCCCTTATTTTACTGTAATCATTGGAAGCTCAGCTTTTGTTTAGTTTTTTTTTCAAAACTCCAGAACAACTATTCATGACCTAATTTGCAATAGAACAGCAATTGTTTTGGTACAAGTATTAGTCAGCAGAAAAACTATGTTATCATTGTATATGGCTGCCAATATTAGATCTTGCTCTCCCTACGATCCTCAGTTGAGTTCCTACAATCTCATTAGCTGCAAGTTAAACATTTAGTGATTCTTTCCCCCTCAGCCACACCTCCTTAGTGTTAAACACTTTGTTGCACATCTAACAACAACCAGAAGTAATGGAGGTTTTAATGAAACACTACAGGTGGTAAACAGGCCTCTCCACCACTGGAATTTCCCTGTTCATTCTAATTACAACTTAAAAAACAAGTGATTTGGGGACGAGAACAAGATTGCATTTTCACTTAGTCATACAGGTTCTCCAAGATATTATTTTATAGATATTAAGATACTATATTTATTAGTGTATTGACCTAGTCTTAAGCATTGCAAATCCCCACAGCTTCCCAAAATTTGACATTTTAGTGTGAAGGCAGTTTTACTACTCCTGGAAGGCAGCGCTCTGGTATCTTAATGCATTCCATCCAGGAACAGACACAGCTAAACTGAGACATTACTGTTTACAACAAAGGCTCAATGTCAATCAGATGAAGTGATATATGCATTTCCCCAGACTTTTGCATACTGTCAAGTTCTTGCTTGCAAAAGCAGTAGATCTGCATACTTGATCCTGCACCTAGGGATCCTATGAGAGCAGCATATCAACTAAACTGAGTTCTGCACTCACTTTCTACCACATGGTTTTAGGTGTTAGAATACTCCCTGTAAGTATAAGCATCTGCCACAGAACATGACTTTTGGCTGGGTGAAACAGAGACATAAGCATTCTGTCCAGGGCAAAGGACATTTTCAAGGAAAAGGCAAGTGACTTTTCAGAACTGAGCATTCCGAGTGCTTTACCTGTAACACCAGACTCCAAAAACTAGTGCAAAAAATATGAGCAGGAATCCCATGTAGGAGATCCACATGATGACATACATAGCATCCAAACCAAACAAAAGCCAAGGAGCAGGCAATGGAGGGGGTTGAGGTTTTGGACCACAAACAACTGAACAGTCCTGACAGCTGCATGGTCCTGTTGAATCATCCACAGACTCATAACAGCCTTTGGTAGCATTGTTCATGGGATTCATTCCATGGACGGGAACATCTATGACAAATCACAAGTTGCAGAGCCAGTTTACTGCCAGGTAAAAATTCAGATCTTCATAACACAAGCTTCCCAGTTAATTAATTAACCCGTTATATGAAAGCCCCTAGCCTCTATATAGAGTAGACTTTCTTGGTCTTACAGTTGAAGAAGCCACTGCCTTTTCCATGGCAGGTACCATTTATAGTTGTCTACTAACTAAAGACTGGTCATGTTTTAGAACACTTCAGTCTGTAAAACTAATAAGCGCGCACTTCTATCATCCCAGCAGTGATTTGTCATCCTCTCTCATCTGTTCAGATTGTGAAATGCGTAACAATTTCCCTACAAAGAAATCCTAAAGGACGAGGGTGCTGCCCTAATTTCCCAAGCAATACAAGCTATCTAGTTGCCTAAGCTCAGTCCATCCCTTAATGAGTTTTAGAGATCTATACAGCAAAAAACTACACACAAAGCAAGCGCAAAGTATGACTTCCAAGCAGAAATCAAAAAAAAAGGTAATCAGTTTATCTTACATTGCTTTGAAAGCCTCTGACTGCAGACACTCATTGCTAGGCAGCTGTTTAACAACTCAGTATACTAGCTACAGCATACAGCCTTTGACAGAAGCTTCAGAGTCAAGGACTATTCAGTTTCTTACCTGAAAAGATAGGAATAATGCTGAAAGGAGTTTGTCCATTATCTTTACTAAACATGTACTCAATCCAGTTGGTTGCATTGCAGTCCTTGACATCCTTCCCACACAGCAGCCCCAACGCTTTAACATTACTTGATGGAGCCTCCACATCTTTGCAGGCATTATACATTGCTAGAAAGAGCGCATGATGACAGAAGAGTCATTAAACCAATGTTGTTGTTAGAGTATTCCAAGTATTTCCAATAATTACAGACTCACCAAGTTCAAAGAACATGCTCAGAGCTTTCATGAGGAAACATCTTAAGACAGTGAAATAATGCTTTTAGTTGTATTTACAGTATTCAAGGTTGCAGTGCTTTGTCACAGCTACCTCACTCCAAGTAGGCCACCTGAAGCTGCATTACACTAGAACCTACTTAACTGTTTGAGGGAACAGTACTTTATACTGAGGAAACATGACATATTTAAGGTAGTTTTGACCTGTAGGCCATGTATGGCTTTCAAGTGTCTCATAACTTGATTAAAGGTTACTGCACAAAGTGAAAAAAGACTGAGTTAGTGCTTCAAGTTTGCTATAAAACCAAAATACAACCCAAGTTTATTTGTTCTTAGAAATAAAAGTCTTTGGATTTCACAAAGGACTAAAACAGCCACATTCAAGAGGACTGAGTGCCTCTTAGAGAACCATGGTAGTGCACTGCCTACAAACTTTACTATTGTACTTGTCAGACAGTTTCAATATCAGGTAGGCTTTGGACATTCAGTATTTGGCAACAACTCCGTTTTTCGAAAGTTAGTCATCATGGTCATCAGCTATCAACTATTTGTATAGATGACCAGTCTCAGCTGAATCTTCAAGAACACTTATTAACAGTGTCAATGTAATGTCTCCTATGTAAGCAGAAGTCAGTGTTCCAGCAGTTTCAAGAGGGACCTACTGGTACATATTTGATGCCTCAAACTTCAAGACAGTCAACAATGTTTCCTCCTCCCAATTCTTCCTGAGAAAGCACTGGTCTTGTTACCTTGACAAAAGCCTAGGTTTTTTTACTCACCATTTGCAAAGCGTTCTCCAATAAAGTACTGCAGCTCTGTAATACTACTTTTGTTCTCTTTTAAAACTGGATCATAATAAGGTATGGTACTTGTAACATTCAAAAAGTCAGACTGATTGGTACTACAAGTCAGTTCACAGAAGAGGTTTATCAAGTTGTAAAAACACGATGGACATCTGGGTAGGAAAGTCAACGAACAGCAATCAGATTAAGAGGTAAAGATGCAAGACATATCTAATCTGACCTACACAGCAAGTGTAAACATTCTCTAATACTCATCAGTAGCATCAATATCATTCATTAGTAAAATTCCCTACCTCAGATAACAGACACAAGCAGAATTTTACTAGAATTTGAAGGAAAATTTCACTGCTGCTAGCAGGAAGTTCTAACTGCTGTTAGAACAAGAAGACTAGACAGTACTTTGTCACTCTCTTCTGAAGGCTTCATTACAAATTCCGTAGCTTGAGACGAAGATAATGTTTATTCTACCAACTCACTCAATCCAGGCTGTAAGTAGTTGTTTCATGCAATTAGAAACTTCTGATATGGATGAGGAAGCTTGCTCCAATAAGCCTATAAATTAAATTACACCTTTTCTACAGTCTGCTTGAAAGCTCTAGTTGCTTTGCCATCATTAACTTACCTGGAGAGAAACTGGAGAGGCAGCTGCAAGTTGTTTTTCAAAGTCTGAAGCTGATGAACATCACAGCAAGTGCTAACATTGCCAAAGAATAAACCTGGACACAGTTCCTTAAACAAAAACAGTATTGAGGTCAGGGGGTAAGGAAGCAAAAGCATGCCTTCAGACTATGGCTTCAGAACTCATAGTTACAGGTTCTGCTTGAGCATATTTCAGAAGACAGCTGTTGCTGTGGGAGATGCATAGAAAAAAAAAAAGTCTAGCCAATGAGACTCTTTAGAGAACAAGGTAAAGAATTACTTCTTTTATTCTAGGCATCACTTCCTTTTATAGAGTTCCTTCAGATGATCTTTAGTCATCAGGGTCTATATATACAATGATAATGTTATTTGAGGGTCTATTCGTAAGGACAACATATGTTTATCCAAGTTGAAAGTATTCCTGGAGTTTATCCTCTAGTATACCTTTTGGATAGTATCAGACTCTAGAGTTTCAGAGGGCAAGCCACTAACCGCAAAATCATTAGATGGAAGAACTATTTCATGTTCAGTTTATAGAAGAGACAAATGCATTTAATACAAGTTTAACTGATAGTAACATACAAGAACCATACATCAAGTATTTACAAACAGTACAAAACTGTCAGGTCACCTACATATTTAAGTCATTCCCACCATCAGCCAAACCATTGTTTAACTCTGTAATTTCACACTTTACAGCTTTGAGTTATTTGCTGAAGGTACCTCTAGCAAGATCATCCTATGCGCATCAAGTGTGCAAACTATTTTGACTATGTTTTTGTTCACTTTGACAGCTAAGGCCCAGATAAGGCAATACAATCTCACACTAGGCACAGCTAAGGAGACTGAACTTTGTCCAAGTTTGTTCCATTTGAACGTCAGTTACTGCCCTCCTATATAAAGGAAGAGATCAGGAACAATCTGATTGCAAAGAGTTGAGTCTTGTCCTTTAGAGATCAGAAGGACATAACTGTGGACATATCTTAGTTTGGAAGAGTCCTAAAAAAACCAGTCTGACTAAAGAGTGCTCAAACCAGTGAGGAAAACGTACAGGAAAGCAAACCAGTCCTATATTTAAAGTTATGTTTGTGGAAGCCTGTAATCACATTTTGGAGACCTCTCATATCTCTGAACAGAAACAGAGGTATATTAACTTCACACAGTTGGGGCTATAAGCTATACCCGAGAAATCAGAGATAATCTGTTTACTTTCTTATGATTAGTATGAGAAAGTCATAGTCCAGGTCCAACAGAACCCAATAAAGAAATCTGAGGTGTAGGAGAGTTATTTTTTAGCAGCAAACCTCCAAAAGAAGCTCACCTGCATTAAGTCATAGCCATCCTCTGGTAGTGCTATTGGTGGTCCATCGTAAGCACAGTTGTATCTCTTGTCTCCAGAAGCAATTCCACATTCCCCATACCAGACACACAATTGTGGAAGTACCTAACAACAGAAGATAATCAATTAACTGCCAGGAATAGTTGCCAAATTCCTCAGCTATTGTAGAGTTTCTGTGCTACCATTCCAACATTCACAATCCAGATTCAATAACTTCCTGCTGATTTAAACATCAGCATGTACCACATAAAACACCTATTAACAAAAGCATGTGTTTTTAACACAGTGCACATCACCACTGATCTCTGCCTCAGATCCTCAGCTTTCCTCGCCCAGCCTAGAAACAGGCAGTGCACTGTCTACAGTTGACTAAGAGTTACTTAAGCAATACCTAAATCAATACTTGAAAAGCTTCTCCAAATATAAGTAGAAAATAGTATGGTCATGCAAGACAATGCATGTGATTACTGGGTTAAACTCTTACTTTAGAGCACTGAGTCACTGTACATGTAGAGAAGCATATTGTTTATATGTAATATTTCAGTTCCTCCTGCCACCTTTTAATCCTGCTTGCAAACTCAGTCACTTAGTGACAGATTGAAGAAGCAGCAGCATAAAGAGGATTCTGAAACAGAACTTCACAGCTCTGCACTCATCATAGAATGCCGTGTATTGTCACAATCTCAAAGGATGCCTTCCATCACCACTTTCAAGCCTAAGCATGCAAAATTTAAATGGGTTTGCAGTGCTAAGCAAAAAGAAAAAAAGCTTCAAGTCTCATTTTAAAGATGTTTTGAGGGACTATTAAAAAATTCAGAAATCAGTTTTTATTTTGTGCATAAAAAAGGAAATTGAAAAAGTACAATGGCACCTTTAAATCCTTGTATTTTTGTTCAGTGGTACTGACATTGAGACATCTGAAATGCTAAAACAAAATATTTATTCTGAAAAATCACAACATTTAATGCAGTAACACATTTACAGCAAAAGCGTTATGATAGCTCCTAGGTTTTCCTATACACCTAGGCTGTAAGCAGAAAGCAGACTGCACGAACACTTACTACATTTCTGCTAGCTCTTATCAGAAGTTTGCATGGTATAGTCTGATGTATTTTACCTCCTGAACAACCTTGACATAGCATTTGTAGAAACACCACATGCTTAAACTGCAAGGACACACTTCTTGTGCTTGACCACGAATAATAATATTGTTTACTGACCAGAGAGGCCCTGAAAGGTTACATTCATACACACAAGAGCTACCCAGAATTATAATGCCTCCACAGCATCCATTTTTGTGCTGAACAACATCGACAATTCTTCAAAAAAGTACATCAGTAATTATTTGTTGTTGGGGTTTTTTGTTTGTTTTAATTCAGGGACAATAACCATCACCAATTTACCTGACCCTGTTAGCATTATTTTCCCTTTGACTTAACCTATGCAACATGGCCCAATTCAAAGTTACTCAGTATAAGCCAGGTTCAAAAGTCAGTTTAAGTACCACTCATCTAGAGCACTACTTCATTTGTCTGCTCTAGCATTTCTTCCATCTAAACCTGAAACCAGCTGCTGAGCATCATTACAAACAAGTTGGAAAGCATCCCTTAGGATTGCACTTGTAAACAGTGAAGGGTTCACCATCAGCATAAAAACACCGTAAGTTTGTTCACTCATCAAGTCAAGTCGTCAACACTTCTTTGATGCAAATTGAGAAGTCACTATCTTCAGCTCTGCTTCCTCAGAGTGTATACCTGTATACCCCAGTTTTAATAGCAAGCAATCTACTAGTGGGGAAAAAGAACATGGTTTAGTGTTTGTGTGTACCAATGTCAGAAGTGAATTAATCTTCTCTTCAGGACCAAGCACAAATTCACTGCTATTCTTGCGAAAGGGCAAAGAATTTTGAGCTGTTTACAGCTGCCTGTGAGAACAGAATTAGATTTTCCTTCAATATCAGGCTGGCTTTCATGTTTAGTCTAGAAGGGTTTGTAATCATACTTTCTAAAAAAAAAAAAAACACCAAACACTTTATGTGCTTCAATAAGTCTTGTCACCTAACATCTTCATTTTTAAAACCCATAAAATTATCAACCTACTTTTTTTCAGAAAGACCTAGCTTCCTCCAAAGTGGAAAGTGGTAAAATCAGTAATGCAGCTACCAGCTACAAAAAAAAAACCCACCCACAACAAACAAAAAACAACTTATCAAGGCACTTCTTACATAGAAAAACTTAAAGTTCAGCTGCCACATCAGGCTAAGAGCTCTATTGTTTTTAAAATGTTATCTGTATTTCAAGGTAACACTTCCTTGGCTAAAGCTATACAGATAGAAAATAAAATACAAGCTGAATTATGTCTTTAAATTTACCTCAGAACAGAACATGCAGCAACTTATTTACACATGACACATGGTCACGCACCAAAAAGTATTCATTCAGCTAAATACAAGAAAAGAAAGCAAGATAAGGTGTTAGCTTACTTCTGTAATCTGAATAAACATTTTAGAAACATCTTACTGAAGTTCCACATTGATAAAACCTACAATGGAAAAACCCAACATATTTATCACTCAAACTTTTAGCTTGTTTAGAAAAGCTGAACAGATCAGTTAATTTTAGCTTCTATAAGAGCACTCAGACCTAGAACTGCAAGTTTGAATACTCTGTTTCAGAATTAATAGCAGGAAAGCAATTTCAGAAAATCTAGTAGAAACATAGAATCATTTAGTTTGGAAAAGACCTCTAGGATCATCAAGTCCAACCTTCGTCCAACATCTCCCTGACCCCTACGTTACGTCTCAAAGCACCACATCTACCTGTTTTTTGAATGCCTCCAGGGATGGTGACTCTACCACTTCCATGGACAGCCTCTTCCAATGCCTAACCACTCTTTTAGTAAAGAGCTGCTTCCCAACACGCAATCTAAACCTCCCCTGGTGCAGCTTGAGGCCATTACCTCTTGTCCTGTCATTAGTTACTTTGGAGAAGAGACCAGCACCAGCCTCACTACAACCTCCTTTTAGGTAGTTGTAGAGAGCAATGAGGTCTCCCCTCAGCCTCCTCTTCTCCAAGCTAAACAATCCCAGGTTCTTCAGGCACTCCTCATGCGACATATTCTCCA
>VZZY01002680.1:10179-71504 GCA_013400335.1 Eurystomus gularis
CAGCGCGGAGCCTGGCGGGGCTTGACAGGGCCTGGCGAGGCCGGGCGGGGCCGGGTTTCGGCGGGTCGGCGGTGGCCTCTGCCCCTCCCGAGGGCCTCTGTGGGTGTGAGATCCCTCAGGCTGCGCCCGGGCTCCTCAGAGGGGCGAGGGGAAGCCCAGGGTGCGGTGCCGGCGCTTCTGCCGCCTCCGCAGAGGGTCGGGAGCGAGCAGGCGGTGGCCGGAGCTGCGGGAGCGTTTGTTGCGGGAGGAGCCGCTGCCCCTGCTCATTGTTGCTGCTTTTCTCAGGTGTCGGGGCCGGTGCTGGCAGCGCTCGGGCCTTCGGGCACAGAACGGCTCCGGTCTGGCTGATAAAAGAGTAAAGAAGAGGAGGACCCAGAAAGATAGTCTTTGGAAGCTGTGTGAAACCTGGGAGGGGGACACTGCAGGGAATCCCTAAAGAGAAGAAGAAGCAGAAGAGAATAGTGGCAATAAGGGGAAGAAAAGACTGAGAGGTAGAGCTGGAGCTGCTGAAGAAGAGAGGAGATTTGTTTCAGGAATTGCCAGGGCGGGTCCTTGACAGGATCCAGCAGAGCCTGGTTGTTACAGGGCGTGGTACAACTGCCATGACAGCTCTCCAGCACCAAGAGCGATTGTGCTGTGGGAGAGTAAGTTACAAAGCTGCAGTTTGCCTTCTGCCTCCCTCCTGAGTCTTGTTCCAGTGCATGTTGGGCTGCAGTGCTTGTTCTGCCACTGCTGGTTGCTTGATAACCTTCCTCTCGGTGAGCAAGACCCACTGCCTGAGAGATGTCTGGTGACAGCTCTGTCCTTTGTGACTAGGTGGCATCTCTGCAGAGATCCAGGTCCCTGCTCAGATCCAGACGCTGGCGCACTGCTGCACTGCTCTGCTCCTGAGCATGTTTTCCCAGAGAAAATAAAATCTCTTGTCTTTGCCAACCCCCATCTTGTCTGATACAGTGCCACGCTGTATTTATGATGTCCAGAATGTTTTAAAAATTGGGGTTTGGGTCTTTTTATATAGCCATGTTGCTGTTCTGCTTTGGTGACATTTGTAAAATTAGGGGTTTGGTTTTATCTTACACTCAGGATCCAAACAGCTGCAGACTGTAAAACACAGAGGGGATGTTCCTCTGCCCTTTCTTACTCTGTGTGTGTTGCTGCCGTTTAGGCAGAGCAAAGACAAACTGCTGGCACCCGTAGGGACACGGGGTTTGCAGTTCATGGATGTTCCTTACTGCAGGGTGGGTGCTACCCCAGGCATTTACAGATCATTCTTTCAACAACTTAATAAAGAAAAATTATGTCATGTAGAATATATCACATGCCAAAGGCCCTTCTTGTTATTGAGTGCTGAGTGCTAATCCCGCTTAAAACTGATGACACAAAGCCAGTGTCACAGAGAGAGGCTGCAGGTTTGACGTGTCCTTTCACTAAGGCAAGTTTTTACGCTTCGAATCTGTTCAATCCATTTAACGAGTCTCTGCTCCTTCCTCTTTTGACCCGTGTTACATTCTTTCACTGTTCAGCTGTCTGTCATTCAGCCTTCATGTCTTTATGTACTTTCTTGGGTGAAATGTTAATGGTTTTCCACTATCCACATGACTTAGAAATGGTATCTAGCTGTAATAGAGAAAGGTAAGGTGTGATAAAGGGGTGCGTAAGTCCTCAGCAAAGAGCTGAGCATTTTCAGCAAAGGCAGGGATACCTTGTTGTAGGCACCCTTGTCCTTCTGGTTTCCCATCTTTAATTTTCCTTCTTTTGTTCCTGTCTGTAATGTCTGACTCTTGCCCGTAGCCCTTGATTGCTTTCCTGCATTTCTAGACTAGCTCCTGTCACTGAACTTCCCTTTGGGCTTAATCTTCGGAATTTTTGCTCTTACCTACCCCCGGGATGGGTGTGAGGGGCAGTTCTGTCGTCAGAGCTTTTTAACAAGACAGCAAAGTGGGATGGCGGGGAAAGGGCCGTGAAGCCGTTGGAGGAGGGTTGTAGCGCACGCGCTGAGTTGCTTTGTAGCCACCTTGTGCTGTGTCTCGTAGCGTGTGGCCGTGGAGTGGAAGGGGAGCGGGGCTGGTGAACTAGTGAAGTATTGACTTTTTTGTGGTTTTTTTTAAAATTGCCTACTAAAACAGTGTTTACAAACACCATTGCAACTTCTGGTGCAAGCTTCATAGCGTGTATCACGATTTGGACTTTGGGCAGCTGCAGCTCCTGCCTGGGCCCACCCTCTGCCAGGCAGAGCTGATCATGGCTCCCCAGGTTCCTCTGTAGCCCGAGGCTTCTTGCCCAGCCAGTTCAGGTCTCTCCCTTTTGGGCTCTCTGTTGCTCTTCTGCTCTTCTCTCATCTTACCCCAGTCTTCTCCACAGATTCGGTCCTGCCTGCGTCAGTTCCCTTTGTGAGCCCTCAGTCACCAGCAGCCCCAGCTCGGGCTCTTTCCGCGTGGTCAGTTTTTGCCCCCTGCTCTCATGCAGCCTCAGGTAAAATCCTTTTTCTCTGTGATTTTATTGCTCCACTCATCCCTATCTCTCTTTTCCCAGCATCCCAACTGGTATCCATCTAATTACCAGCTGGTCTCCCCATTTCTGGTCCAGCCTTAGCTTTCTGCCCTTCCCTCAACGCCACCAACACACTCCCTTTTTCTCCGCTGCTGAGTCAGAGTCCTCCTCCAGACCTGCCTGGTTCCTGTTACCCCTTCACCCGCATCCAGTCCCAGTTTTACCAGGCATCTTACCACGATCTGCTCTTCCCTCTGGTTCACCTTCTCTTCCCTTTGCACCTGAACCAGCTGGTGTCCTTACAAACAGGCCAGTTGAATTAATAGAAGAACCTCCTCCAGCTCTTGGTCCTGTAGTGACCCGGAACAACCGTTCTGGGGAGGGCCTGGCTGCCCTGTAAGTGCAGGACGGAGTGTGGAGATCTGACCTGGGGACATGGCCACGGAGAATCTCCGAAGTGCCCAGGAGGGCAGATAGCTCAGCCCGACGTGTGACCAGGGCATCAGCGATCAGCTCTGGCAGTCGGGGTTTTTGTGGAGTTAGGTTCTTTTGGCTTTGCAGGTAGTTATGAGGCTATTGGAAATGGATTGAACTTTATGAAAGACCTGACTTTAAGCTATTAGGTGTTTAAGCAGAATCTTTTCATCTCCCCCTGTGACTAAAATGAAGAAAGCATCCCTGTGAGACTCCGCTTCTGCCTAGAAAGCAAACAAATCAAGTGTTTTGTTCTCTTGAGATCCCCTGAAGCTGAGAAGCAAGGTTTAGCTTGAGCATCCTGATGCTGGTGTGTGTCTGGGGTCCCCGTGACATCCCGGGAAGTGGCTGGGAAGGGCTGCGGGACATGCCAGAGGAGGCTCTACTGTGCTCACCGGTCGTCAAGTCCCTTGCAAAGAGCTGTCTGTGTTTCGAACTGCGTCGGGATCTTGTTTATCCTCGCCTGCCCTGGCAGGGGGAGGCAGCTGCCTTGCTCTCAGGATTAGGAGTTTTTGCACGTTTCGAGCCTGACTTTATTCTAGCACATTTTACAGTTGCTTATTATTGTGCCAGAGTTGACTTTGAGTTTAAATAGTTTGGGTTTTGTCCCTGGTGCTTGATCTCTTGATATGGTTACAGCTTTTTTAGTCCCTGTCCTAGAGCAGGCCCTGGGTTTTCCTGATCGCTCAGTAGCTTTTCTCTGTACATGTTGCAGCTTGGCTTAACTTACACAGGGATGAGCAAGACAATCGATCTGTCTCAGAGACACACTGGTGCTTTTGCAGCTTGTGTGGACACTTCCACCCAGGAGGTGTGCTGGAATCTGCCTGGTTGATCAAGCCAGAGAAAGGCTTCAACAAAGACAGTTGCTGAGAGTGATTTTTTTCTTTTTTCTTTTTTTCCCCCCACTTATTAGAGCACAGTTCCGTAGTCCAGGCTGCCCAGCAAACACATACTCCAGGAGCCCTCTGCCTTTACGCTGATCGTTTGTGCCACTGAGATGGAGCTATAGTCAAAACTAAAGATGCCGCTTTTCTTCCGTAAGAAGAAACCCAGCGACGATGCTCGGAAGCGCCTTGAATACCAAATGTGCCTGGTAAGCAATGCCAAGGTCTCTTGGGTTCTCTGCCTAGTCCTGGATGCCGTGTGAATTGGTATGTCCCTGTGTTACCAGTAATCGTGTTGCTGATCTCACCGAGACAGCAGGGCATCTTCCTAGTGTACATCAGAGAATTCCTGCTTTCCACACCTCCCTTTGCCCTCCCATCCACAGGTCTCCTTCATCCCATTTCCATCCCTCTTTGCCACTGTGGTTCCATGTCACGTCCTCCAGCCCAGCTACCATCCCACATCTGGGACCCCTTCCCTCCTTCCTCCTCTGTACCCCTTCACTCTTACAGATCTCCCAGTTTGCTTTTCCTACCAAGTAACCTCTGATACCCCCTCTCCCAAGACACCTGGCTTTCCTCCTCCTGCTCTTTTGCTTCTCATTGTTATTTCTTTTCTTCCTGTCACTCAGAGGACTGACTTGTTAGAGGCTGCTGTTTGTTTTCGTGGTATAGGGCTTGGCCTGGACCCTCTCGGGTAGATCCTCAGCAGGCTGCTGTCGTGCCGGTGACGCTGGCAGAACTACCTGCCTTACAGCAGCCACGGATTTAACACTGACTTTTGGAAAGCAATCTCCTTTTGAATTATTTCACCTGTTCTGCTGTAGCAGCTGTGGAGCAGCGCTGGTACAGAGCGTCTGCTGTGCTCTACCCAAGAGGCTCTTGCATTTTAAAGGTGACAAAATCATGCCTGCTGGATATCTGTGAGGTGTTTTGGAAAGGAAGGCTTTGTTATGTACCAATCATGAGACCAGTTCTGCTGGGGTTATTCAGCTGGAGGGCTTCTGTTGAGCTCCTGTGGGGCTGGGGAGGGATAGTGTCATCTGCCCGCTTTAGGGTTGGTTCTGTGTTACGTGTGCTTGGTTTGGGTCAGGTATCTGGTTCTGAAGACTGAACAGAGGCACGAACGCAAGCAGGTTTTATTGCCTTGTGCAGTACCTTTTATTAAAGAAAATAATTCCAGAGATGCAACACTGCTCACGGTGAGGTTTGTCCAGGCTCGTTTGTGGTAGCAACTGCATTGGATGTTGATTTGAACATGGAAAATCACTTTTGTACAGGAGCAGGGAGTCCTTGTGCCTTCTTACGCAGCAGAGCTGGCTCTGAAGGGCGCATGGAGGCACAGAGGCAATAGTCAGTTATTTGGGTTGCTGTGTAGAGTTCAGAGGAAGGTTGGGCTGCCGGGTGGGACATGCCAGTGACACAGCAGGCTCTTTACAGGCTAGGGTGGCCCTGCTGTTGTTCCTAGGAAGTGCTTCTCTTCAGAACCCAGCATGTTCTTCCCATATCCTTCCAGTTAAAGTTGCAGAATTAGGATGAGAGGAAACAGCCACAAGTTGTGCCAAGGGAAGTTTAGATTGGATATTAGGAAGAATTTCTTTACTGAAAGGGTTATCAGGCATTGGAATGGGTTGCCCAGGGCAGTGGTGGAGTTCCCATCCTTGGAGGTACATGAAGATGTGGTGCTTAAGGATATGGTTTAGTCGAGGACTTGTCAGTGTTGGGTTAATGATTGGACTTGATGATCTTAAAGGTCTTTTCCAGCCTAGGCAGTGCTGTGATTCTGTGATTCTGAATTAGGATGTGCTTTGGTTCTTCGTGCAGAAATCCATTTATTGAGCCAGAAGGGGTTTTTTCACTTTGGTTTCCCGGTTGCTTTTCCTCACCACGGTTGTAGCAGCACACCCTTCTCTTTGAGCGTCGTCACTGCATTACAGGCCCGTGGCACAGAGCTGTAATTGTGTTTTCTAGGCAGGAGCCCGTTGGGTCGTTCAGTCGGTCTGCAGCAGGAGGCCGTGTATTCCTGTGTGGTTTACTTCTCTGTGTGTCTTCTCTCTCCAGGCAAAAGAAGCTGGTGCTGATGACATTCTTGACATATCCAAATGTGAACTCTCAGAGGTATGTTCTCTAGAACTTCTAGTGTTAGGTTTTGGTTCTCTGCTGCTTGTTACCAACTGTCAGACTCACATCATGTCTATGAGCCTTGAGACAGAAATGGCCACGTTACTGCTCTGCTTCTTCCCTCTGCCGAGCGCTGGCTTTCAGGTGAGGGCTGCTGCTGCTTTTTTTTGGTGGGAGATTGCGTCTCCTGCCTGATGCTTCCACAGCACTTCTGTCCTGAGAATCCTTTTTCATTTGATGAGCTGGGAAGGGCAGAGTGTCTCATACCCTCCAGCAGTATGTTGGTAGGACCCTAGTTTGGGACCTCATGGCCCAATTTTGCAAGGCATGAGGGAATGTGTTTGCCAGAGGCTGAGTGTTGCTCATCTCACAGCTACAAAGTCTGCCACCTGCGCTTTTTTTCTGCATAAGTGAAAATTGCTGGTTCCAGGCTGCTGGTTAAGGATGGAAATCTCACTTCCAGCTTGGCCAACTGAATTAGAACCAAGCTGTCTGCTGGAGTGTGAGCGGTTGGTGACAGGTTGCCAGCTTCCAGAGGAGACGCAGCTTTTCCTGCTGGCAGCCTGGCAATCCTGTTAAGCAGAAGCCCATTTCTGTTTCAGTTTTTATTCATTTTCCTGTGTTTCTAAACCACACTGGTACCCGTGTGACCTTTTGTCATGGGATGCCTTTGCCAAACAAGCTACTAGATATTGCAGTGCTCTTTGAGGAGAGATTTGGGACCATCCTGGAGAGGACAGCTGTCTGCTGTGCAGCGTGAAATGGCTTAGCTGAGACTTTGGGGTGTCTTGTTCCAAGATCAGAAGCCAATAGCATCTCGTGTGTAGCTTTGTGAGCTGTGTGGGGCAGCCTGTGAGCCAGTCTGGGTAGAAGGGTGGCAGACAGAAGGTGCACACTGAGCCAGCTCCGTTCATAGCTGTCTTGGAGCCCCAGCGGCTCCTTTTGGATTGGAACCATAAAACTCTGATGCTTGTCTTCTCCTCAGGCTTTGTAGTTTCAATAAATAAAGTGATGAGCCATCAGCTGGTCTTAAAATCAGCTCTGCACAACAGTTTGGCCAGTGCCAGTTCTGCGCTGCAGAGCAGGTGATGGTGCTCGGAGCCTTGGCTGGCACAGGCTGAATTTGCTGGCGTATCCCTTTTCTGACGGTCGCTGTCCTGCCGAGCCCATCTCCTGTGAGAACACTCACTCATACCTGTTGCTCACCTTTCCTGCCTAGCCCACGGCCGCGCGTTTGCCGAGGCTGCGAAACCCCAGAATACGTTTGTATGGTGACTAACTGAAAATATGCCTGAATTTTTGAGTCATTGGCACATTGAATATTAAATCATACAAGACGTGGACTTCTGCCTAAACCTCTTCTGCCTAAGTCTGAGTCCATCCTGTGCACGATGCTGTCGTGTTGTGGAGAGCCGAGCTGTTTAAATGGAAGCGAACTGGGAAGTGCCGGCATCCTGGGTCAAAACCAGGGGCCAGGAATTTTAAGTATCGCTTGTGTTTTCATTAAAGTTACTTAATAACACTTTCCAGGTGGATACTGTAGAAGTGCTCACACAGAGAAGTCTGACACAACTGTTTTTAAATTGTTTCTAGGTTCCTTACGGGGCCTTTGCAACTTGTAAAGTCTTGCAAAAAAAGGTAAAGTTGCAATCAGAATTTATTAGATCATTCTCTTATGCTTAAGTATAATTGTTGTGTTTGGAATGACTGTACGGGGTCGTTTGTATGTTGCTGCTGCAGAAGTTTGCTTGTGATGAATTTGGCTGCTTGTGGGGTACTGCGTAGAGAGCAATTGGGGTGGGACTAATCCTGTCTGTGTGCGCCAGAGCTACCTTCTGTCACAGAAGATGAGGGGATTGTTTCTATCTTGGCCTATGTCATGGTATTTCTCATGTGAAAAACTAGGGTCTTGTCTAGATCTCATGTGAAATCTTTGACCTTCTCTGAAAATCCGGTTATTATTTTAATGTTTTCTATGAGATGAATAAGATATTAAGCTCTTAGGCAGCCTTTGCAATTAAATCTCAACAAATGTGTTTGTTCTAGACAGCAGCATCTCTTGTGTTCATGTTTCAATGGGGTTTTTCCTCCTCAGGTGCTGATTATTCATACGAATAATCTGACATCATTAGTTCCAAAGTCCTGCAGCCTCCTGAGTCTCATAACTGTGAAGGTAATTATGATTCTTAACAGTTCATCTGCAGCCTCTTTTCTTTGCATTCTAACTGCATTACAACACACTAGCCCAAAGAAATCCCTTCTGGCTGACTGTCTGGATCGGTAACAAGGTGTGAAACCTGCCTTTCCTCCCAGGTTTACCTCCCAGGCAGACAGACAGTGGCCACTGAGCAGTTTGTCTAAAATCGTAATCGGTCCCAGGACTCATTTATCCTCTTCCTAATCGCGCAGTTCCTCCCTCATCAGCCGCTGACGGTGGTGGTCGGTCAGGGCTGGGTGTGTTACGGGGCAGATCCAGGGGTTCTGGGTGGCCGTGTGTGATCAGGCTGTATTCCCTTACCTCTCATAAATGCTGAGGGCTTTCAGCTCCACCATCCTCGTGCTGTTTGTGGTTCCACAAGAGGCAGAGTCAGTCCAGCCGTTCACCTCTGCCCGTGGAAGAAGGTCTCCAGACATAGTCTTGCCCTCTCCCCGTGCCGGTGCTGGTGTTGCACAGGTCCAGCTTGCTGACCCTGTAGAAAATGTCATCTTCTGCCAGGCTGGCTCCATGGAGATGGTTTATCCAGTTGGCTCATCCCGTTTTGTGGAAGAGCTCCCTTGGTGTCACTGCACTCTCTAGTCTTTTGTTTGTTTATTGATGTGTAGAGGCTTGAGTTTTCAAAAGACCTACAAGGATTAAGTGCCTGTGTTGCCTTGAAAGCTGAAGCTGTTTTCATTGCTGGATAATTCATGGCCTTCCATTCTTCACCATGACATCTTTTCCCAACCTTCTTTGGTGAAATCCTCTACTCTTCCAGGTTCTAGACCTGCATGACAACCAGCTGGCATCGCTTCCTGCTGATATTGGTCAGCTGACGGCTCTTCAGGTAGAGGATTTGCAACTGCATCCCATGTGTCTGCAAAGGGCGTTACTGGACAGCAAGAATTTGGGGTTATTGCTGTTTGCTTTATAATGAATCACAACTTAAATGATGGTGCTGATATTGTCAGGTCTATCTCATTGACTCGACTGTCGCTGTTAAACTGGCTTGTTGGAGAGGGAGGGCAGGAGAAGAGCAGGAGAAAAGCTGCACGCTGAATTATATAGTCTGAGCCTAGTGCAAGGGCTTAGTGTCAGTCCAGATGGTCACACCACCAAGCTGATGCTGTGCTCAAGCAGATCTGGAGCTTCCAGTCCCATTGATTTCCCCAAATATTCAGGTTTTACCGTTCTCCCAGGTGTGAGTAGGTCGAGAACTCAGCGCTCCGTGTCACAGTGCACGCCGAGGGTCCCCTGGTGGAAGTGCAGCCCTTTAGGTTCAGTCACTGCTGCCCTGTGGGAGCCGGGGTGGGCGAGCACTGCCCTGGAGAGGGGAACACTCTGCTTCCCAGTTCCTGCGTGTCTGGGTTCAGCACTACTGCTGCTGTTGGTTGTGAGCAGGGTTTCTCACTGCATGTGGTAGCTGGGGTTACCCTGTATCCAGGGCTTCTGGAAAGGAATTTCCTTTTTTAACCCAGGAAGTATTGTCTAGAACCAGTTTCAAGCTGTCTGTCTGGGCCTGGCAGTAGTCCCAGCAGCGTAGATGTGTAGAAGACCTGAGACTTGTATAAAGGATATCTTGAATATCTTTTCTTGTTAATGCCTTAGGTCCTAAACCTTGAAAGGAATCTTTTAACATGTCTTCCACAATCTATAGGAGACCTTGCCCAGCTCCAGATGCTCAATGTGAAAGGTATGGCACATGTTTCTTGTCGGTGCTCTGGGCAAAGCACCGTTTATTACCTGGGTCGTGTTAAGCTGCATTAGTAATTATTCCTTTCCACCAAAGCAAGCGCCAAATGGTTTACACTATGAACGCTAGGGAAGAACACAAGAAAGGTTTGAATTCAAATAGTTGTCAAGGCAGGAGAAAACATCAAAGCTGAAAATTATTCCTAAAAATTCCCAGAGTTATTAGGAGTACCTGGGGCTGTTCAGCTGGTTCCAGGCAAACACACACTGTCTGCTGTGTGGTCCAGCTCATGGCTCCTGGGCCAAACCTGCTCCGTGTGATGTTTTCATTCAGCTCATTGCCTCTTCTCAATGGAGGGGTTGTTGGGTCGTTGTGCCCCATCTCAGCAGCTGAAAGCCTACCTGTGTGCCTGCTCGTGGACAGCACTGCAGAGCCCCAGCTGCCTCCACTGTGAGGAGTATCCGAGAGGGCTGGGGGCACACGTCTTCCTCCAGCAGCGAGAGGCCCACCTTGAGCTGGGAGCGCTGCGTGTGGAGTCCCTGCCCAGGGCTTGTCCCGCTCTGGATAATGGTTCAGACCAACCTAAGAAACCTGTCTGTGCAGATGCAAGTGTAAGAAAAACAGTGGGTCTTTGGCAGGAGCGGTTCAGTAAAGCAGCAGAGCTTCAGCTCGGCTGAGCTGAATTACGGTGAAGTCCAGCAACACCTGGACTGTGAGCCCGTGTAGCCCCACAGCCCCAGCACAAAGGTCACAACCGTACCGCTTTGCAGGATTCCCAGGAACTTTGCAGATACACAGTGCCATGAATTTAGGAGAAAAAGGAGACTTTGTTATGGGGAGCTGTTGCTGAAACAGGAAAGGAAGTGGAGGGCAAGGAACTTGGCAGTGCAGCTCAGCTTGTTGCTGTGTCTGTCTGCGGCACCTGGGCTCTGACCCCGAGATGTGCAGTCCCACACTCAGTCCCCTTTCTCCCATCTCTGGTACTTGCACTGAAGGGAAGAAGACTCCCTGTTACAAATATTGTCCTGAGAAAGAGCACAAGTCCAGCCTGCAGCAGTGACCTCAGCTGAGAAGGTCGTTTTGGCACTGCTGGACCTGTGCATTTAGGCTGTGTGCAAGTAGCTGTTGATCCCCACTCGCCTTGGTGGGCAGTGGCAGCCTTGGGAGTCCTCGTGTGACCCGTGACGGCCCCATCCCTGCAACAGAGCATGGAAAACGAGTCATACGTGTGATTATGGCTCTGTGTTCCAGCAGATGAATCTGCTGGGTCATGCTTTGGAAAAGTTGTGTGGTACTAAATCCCTTTTCTCTCTCTGTAGGGAACAGGCTGAAGGAGCTGCCTGCCACCGTGGGCGGCTTGCGGAGCTTGCGCACTCTGGACATCAGCGGGAACGTGCTGCAGGAGCTGCCGCGGGTGCTGGCTCACGTCCGCACGCTGGAGGTACAGCGTGTCTGTCTGTCCCCTTCGCAGGCTCTTTATTCTGCTTCCCTTCCCGCTGCCTCAATACAATAGTACATTTAGCATAGAAAGTGAATTTTTAGGGCTCGGCAGGACCCACGGTGGGAATTGTAACAAGACTATATGTAGTTTGTGGTGTCCAAAACAGCTTTCACATACCCTTCCTGCTTTGATCTTTTCTGATCACTTTTTGCCATGGCTGCATCATGACCAAAGCAGTCCCCAGGGAGTGAACCCCCAGGCGTTCTCATCCAGGGCTGTCTCTGAGAGCACGAACTGTGCCCAGGATCTCAGATTGACTCAGCTGCTTTCCACCAAGGCTGGTTCTAAACGAGCAGATGGGCTGTTTCCGATGAGTTTTTTGCCTGTGAGAGGTCTCTGACTCATCGTCAGCCTCCATAGGTTTCTGGCTCCCTGGAGCGCGCGTTCAAAATGGAACAAGCGTCAAGATTTTTATGAATGTGTCACCTTCTGGCTGCCAGAATTGTCAGTACTAAACTGTGCGAGTGTCAGACAACAGGGCTGACTGACAGCAGCATGGAGGGTGCGAGTAAATGCTCCCCTGTCTCAAACACCCAGCATTAGGCTTCACCTCTCGTGGGCAGTCTCTGAGATGAGGAATCTGTGCAGCTTCCTCCCCTGTGCTTGACAAAGTGGTTCCTTTCTGGGCCTTCCTGCTGTGCCCTTCTGTACAGGAGGCAACATTGGGTCCTTTTGGTGGCTGAAGTAGGACAAAACAGCAGGTGGACAAAACAGCAGGTGGTCAAAACAGCAGGTGGTCCTTCCACTTGTTCTCCCTGGTACGCCTTTTTCTCTGTGTCCTTTGTCTCACCATCCCTCCCATGAGTCACGCTTAAGGGCTCCAGCATACAGAAATTAGTAGATAATTCCTGTAGTTGAGAAGTTCCATGCCCTCTTGCGCTTAAAACACAAGGTAGACCTGTCTGCGTGAGGGAGGTGTTCCACTGAAGGACCAGCTAAGAAGCTCCCAAATAAAAGACAGTGGAGTCACCTCTGGAAGATGTCGAACACCGAGCAGAAATTCAATACAAACTTGTACTTATGTCAGAATTTAGGGTAACATGAAGTAAGTGAAATTCTGGGGAGCTGCAGGGATAACTGCAGTTGGACTCTGGCTGGGCCACCAGAATAACCTGCAGCTCTGTGTGTTCTCTTTTGGAGACGCTGACATTGGATGCTTCTTCCATGACCTACCCATCTCCTGATATTTGCAGTGCAGGCACAGAGTCCATTCAGCGGTTCCTCTGCAAAGGTAAGCAAGAAGAGGCTGTGGATGGGGGCACGGCACTGTGACGTGTTCAGAGATGGCATTAATGAAGGGCAGATGTTGGGTTGGCTCTGCTTGGGGTGGTTTTGGATGCTCTGAATGTGTGGCAGGCTCCTCAACAAGTTACGTGTCTTTGGTGGCAGACAGCAAAGCAAGAGTCCTTCCTTGAGACTGACTTCACACTGTCACACTGAGATGTATAATGATTTTGTTAAACACGAGGATAGCTGAGTCAGTGACTGAGAGACTGTAGGGAATCGCTGCACCTCCCTGGGATGTTGTTTTCTTCTTTGTATTTTCTCAAGTGGGAGGATTTGGCACTGTCCAGGTGTAGCTGCCTTGGGACATGGACTTTGTAGTCACTCGAGGTCCCTTCCCCTGCATTTGGGGATGCTGATTGATGCAAAGCTCAACGTGAGCCAACAATGTGGAAGTGCAGCCCAGAAGCCAATCGTGTGCTGGGCTGCATCCCCGGCAGCGTGGGCAGCAGGGCAGGGAGGGGATCCTGCCCCTCTGCTCCGCTCTGGGGAGACCCCCCTGCAGTGCTGGGGCAGCTCTGGAGTCCTCAGCAGAGACATGGACCTGGTGGAGCGGGGCCAGAGGAGGCCCCAGCAATGATGGGAGGGCTGGAAGCCCTCTGCTGGGAGGCCAGGCTGGGAGAGGTGGGCTTGTTCAGCCTGGAGAGGAGAAGGCTCCAGGGAGACCTCATTGTAGCCTTTCAGTATCTGAAAGGGGCCTACAAGAAAGCTGGGGAGGGACTTTGTACAAAGGCCTGTGATGGTAGGACAAAGAGTAAAGAGTTCAAACTGGAGGAGGGGAGGTTTTGACTAGAGATTAGGAAGAAATTATTCACTGTGAGGGTGGTGAGACACTGGCCCAGGTTGCCCAGGGAAGTTGTGGATGCTCCATCCCTGGAGGTGTTCAAGGGCAAGTTGGATGGGGCCTTGAGCAACCTGGTCTAGTGGGAGGTGTCCCTGCCATGGCAGGGGGGTGGAACTAGATGATCTTTAAAGTCCCTTCCAACCCAAACCACTCTAGGATTCTACCCTTGTTTTCTATGAGAAAGGTCATGGGGGCTGCATACTGGTGGTTTGTTAAGAGGAAGATGAAACCAGATGGAAAACTTAGAGAACAAAGATAATGAACTGTGAGTTGTAAACACTGAGTTTGATACCGACAGGAAGGTTTGGAAGAGGTTTTATTCAGAGGAAGTGCCTTGCTAACAGGAGAGTCAGAACTTATTTTAATACGGGCAGTAGCATTTGCAGCCCTGCAGAAGTCAACGTGCCTGTACCCGTGTGAAGGAAGCGTTTCCCTCTGAGCAGGTTAGCTTTGATCATCTTCCTGGTGGGAATGGGATGGCACCATCTCCTCTCAGAGCTTCCTGTTGTTAAGCCTGCCTGAGCTGAAGGAGCTCTTCTGGGTGCTTGTCTGCGTGTGGGGAGAGGGAGCATCGTTGGATGCAGTCTCATACACCAGCCAACCCACGGCCATGCTGCCAAGGAGGTCTTTAAGCACCCAGTATTCTTGTGTCTGATACCTTCCAGAGTGTGGAATTGCATACTACCCTCCCTCGCAGTATCTGCTCCCCACGCTGGAGAGAGATGGAGGAGGAACATCAGTGGATGGAGTGGACTCGGCAGTGTATAAGTACTTGGAGGAAGAGAGCGAGTGGCAGGTGAGGCTCCGCTGTGTGTGAAGCTGTGTGAGAGGGTTTTGGATTTGTCTCTCCACTCCATCAGTGGATCTCGCAGCACTGAGCACATCACCCCTCATCACCTTCCCCACCACGAGATGTGTCTTTTGGGGTCAAGAGAGTGGCAATGCCCAGAGGCGTAGCACTGTGGGTGTTGGTGGCTCATCTCCTCCCTGACAGCTGGGGATGGAGTTACCACTGCTGACTCCTGGAACTTACATCCTAGAGAACCATCCCCATCCTTGGAAGCACTCAAGGGACAGGGATGACAGTGTGACACGGTGTGTGCAGCGTGGTAACACATGCGTTTTTTGGGGGGACAGCACCTGCAGAAGAACCTTGTGATTCCAGCCACGTCCAGCCCTACCTGGGAGAGGTCAGAGTGATAAGCTCTGCTAATTCCTGTCCTGTTTAGCGAGTACAGAGTAAACGTCTTTGTCCCTGGAGAAGCATCAACGACTGGACTTTGTGCCTGTGTTGATCTTCTTGTGCCTTTTGTGGATGTCTGTACTCAGTTAGGGGAAGATATAATGTGGGCTAATAATACCTGCAAAAAATTGCTCCTGGGAGTAAATATCTGCTGATATTGCTTATTTTTCAGAACAAGTTCTTGGATTATGAGAAGAGAAAGGTAAGGATGAACCTGCTAATGCTTTGTCTGCTGAATAGCTCCGCTTTTTTCTTTCCTGTTTTCCCTTCTTTATCTGGTTTCTCAGCCAAAACAGAATGTTTTGGCAGCTGAGTTCTTGCAGAACCCCCCCGGGAGCTGTTCACTCCTCACTGCAGAAGACAAGTGGGAGCGTGGGGGAATCTGTGGCTGCCTCACCTGACACACACAGCCCGTGAGCTGTGTCTCTCGTGAGCGAGCAGTTCAGTCTGTTTGCAGAGTTGGATCCGGGGCCTTTCACACCAGGTGGCTTTTTTCTTGCCTCTCTGTGCTGGAAGCTCAGTTTGGTTTTCATTGAGGTGGGCAGACGTGTGTGAGCAGCCCCAGGCACAGACTGCTCAGTACGTCCCTGCCCTGAGCTCCAGCCCCTCTGTGACTCCTACCTTGGCCCTGCGGCTCATAGTGCCACCATTCCTGCTCTCTCCTAGTGTTCCTCATTGCTGTCCTCCACTCCCCTCGCCTGGCTGCATTTTTACTTTGCTCTTCTTTTTATTTGACTGGTCTTTGTCTCTTCGCCCATGCAGGGCTCACTTTGAAGTAGTCAGGAGCTCCTGTCCTGCAGTTCAGCGCTCCCCTTGGCTAGAGCTCCTGTGCTGGCTGCTGCCCGTGCTCTGTTGTCTTCAGACAAGGGAGTCCCCTTGCCATCTGGAATGGAACACAGCCTGAACCTGGGGCTTCCCTCTGGCTGTTTGTGTTGGCTGTTTCAGTTTTATGGGTTGATGCCCAGGGACTTTGGTTTTGTGGCTTTGGAATGAGCTGTGGGGAGTTTGGAGACTGTCGTGAAGAGAGGAGCAGCTTCTGCTTCACAATATTTGGGTTCCTAAGGAGTGACTATTGCCACCCCCTGGTCAAGCCGCCTCTTTGCCTTTGGCTTGCTTTCTTGTAGTCGAGGGGATTCCTGTGCCTCATTTCACATTTTTGCCAGAATTTGTTCTTGCTTGGGAAGGAGCAGAGCCAGCACTCTACTGATTTCTGGCATTCGTCCTTCTTCTTGCTCCTCTCAGGAAAAAAAAATGCAGGAGAAGCTGGAATTTGAGCGGCGCCTGAATGTGGGGCAAAGAGAACACGCTCTGCTTGTTCAGCAGATCAACAGTCAGAAGGATGAGATACTGCAGACAGTGAGAGAGGTTGGTCTCCTCCAGGCAGGCCCTGTACAAGACAGCAGCTTTCCTAAACTGACCACTTTCTCCTTTGGCTCTCTCTTGCTTTGGTCTAGGACCAGATGAGGCTGGAGGAGGGTCTGACAAAGCACCAGCGCTATCTGGAGGAGGAGCGCCTGAAGCTGCTGCAGCACTTGAAGCAAGCGGAGCAAGGCGTTGCCAGCCGTATCCAGAAGCTGCTAGAGGACAACCAGAGGTAGGGGCCAAGCGTGTCTGCAGAGATCTCTGTCCCTTGGGGGCTCCTGTTATTTTGTCCCATTCTGAGCAGTTGGTTTTGCCCTTTCTGAGTGTTCCGGATCTGGTTGGGATGGATGTCTGTAGGTGGTGCCTTAGCTGTTGAACTGCCAAAATCCCATTTAAAGGAAGGGGAACTGGACACCTTAAAACACTGCGTTTCACACATGTGTATCCTGTTGGAGTTTTGCAGCGCTGTGGAAAAAAAAAGAATTCCTCATGGAGGGTGCATATTTGAAATATTTGACGGTACCACTGCCTAGATCTGCTGGGTCTCCTGCTGGGGTGGTGCTGACACGAGGTTACCAGCCTGCTTGAAGCTGCTCTTCTGTGCTTGAGAAGCCAAGTCGTTGTCCACTGTCTAGGGGAGCAGGATGTCCTGCTCGGCTTGATGAAAACCTCTTGTTTTATGGGTTGTTTTTTTTTAGGCAAAAACAAAGTTCAGCCATTCTGAAATCCTTGGAGAATGAGAGGTGAGTCTCCTTGAAACAAGCTCTTCTAGAAAAGGGGCAGGAAGCTGGGAAGGGGGCTGGGACCTTCCTTTCAGAGCCACCAGTCAGAATCTACCTTAAGTCAGGGGAGATTCATCTCTTACCTGCAGCTGGTCCTGGTCACTGCTGGGGGCAAAACGCTGGACTGGGTGTGCCTGGTCTTACCCAGTGTGGCAAACCCAGTGGGATGGGGGCCTTTAGCTCTTTTTCATCTCCAGATGATCCTAGATAAGGAGTTTGGGAACAAACCCCTGTATTCCCCTGTCAAGGAGCAACAGAAACCCTACCTCTGTTGGAAAGCAAGGCGTTGATGGAGATGGTCCAGTGACGTGCACAGGCTGGCAGGAATACGTTGAAAGCAACTCTGCCATTCAGCCAATGGTCTGAGCTGGCTTTGCCACCTAAAGTGGTTGTCCCCAGCTGTCCCCTGCCCACGTGCTGTCCCCTCCCTTCAGCTGACTGTGCTGGAGGGGGACACTGGCCTGGCTGAAAAGAATCCCTTTGTACCTCAGTTTTCTAGCCACACCAGTTCCTGATCTGTTAAGTGCAGGGTCAAGGAGAGGGGAGGTGGGGACGGGGGCCAGGCTGCTGCTTTCAGCAGCTCTGCTCACCTAGGTCAGCTTTAAAGTGCTCGTCAAGCCTCGAGAGAAAAGAAAGCAGAAAAAGGAACTGGCACTGTGTTTGGTGAGAGCATGCTGCACGGGTGTTCTGTTTCTCTAGACAGCTTTCCTCACTAAGAGGCAATTCTCCCCATGGTTTTGAGCAAAATTTTTGCTGTCTCCGATAGACTTAAAGGTTCATTACAAAGAAATCACTGAGGCTTTCGTGTCTTAGATAAGCACTTGGCTTTCCTGAGCAGGTGGCAGGAGGAATCTGCCCAACCTTTAGGCTCTGAGCTGGATGGGTGGAGGAGAAGTGAGATGGTGCTTGTTTGAGTGGCTGAACTGTTTGTGTTTGTTGGCAGAATAAGGATGGAGCAGCTGATGGCAATAACACAGGAGGAGACGGAGCAGCTACGCAGAAGGGAAGTGGCCTGTAAGTCCAGACAACTTTTTGGGGTGGTAAGGTGCAAGAAAGACCTAGTTCCTCTGGAGATGCCTTGAAGAGGTGACAGCCACGTGGGAGATGCTCTGTCATACACACATTCTTGCTGTGTTGCTTGGTTCAGTGGGCTGAAGCTGCAGGGGGAAGCTTCGCTTGTGTACAGCACAGCTGATCCACTGCTTCCACCTTCTGCTCGCTGCCGGTTCTCGCTGAGGTGCAAGCTGTGCCCCCTGTGTAGCTACAGCATGGGACACAAGGAGTTTGTGAGATCAGATGTAGGTACACAAAGTGTTTCACCCTTTGGAGATACCAAACAGATGTTAACTGATGGGGTTCTTGAGGCAGGAGGTGTGGTGGTAGAGCAATGGTGCTAGGGAGCCTTTTCTGCTCATGATGACCATGAACAGACCTGCTGGGGCTTCAGGGGAAATGGTGTGTGTGTTGTCACCCTAAGGATGGGTCACTCGTGGTGGGATGGGCAGAGCTGCAGCCCATCCGAGGGTCAGTAGGCAGTGACCGGGCTCCTCCAAGTGCTGAAGAGATGCAGGCAGAGGCAGAGTGGAGTTTGCTCAGCTAATTTCCCAATAATAGCTACAATTCTTGCAGCTGATGAGTCTGCTCTGACATGAGTGAAATGGGAAAATCAGGGACAGGTTGGGAAGGAGGAGGCACCGTTGATGGCAGGTGGTTGCAGCAGCAGTGGTAGATGGGTGCGTGTTCTAGACGCCCGCTCCTGACGCAGACCAACAGCCCTTCTCTCTCCTAGCTGCCATGCAACAAATGCTGGCCGAGAGCTATAAGAACAAGCTCATCCAAATGACCTACGAGTCTCGTCGGCAAGACCTTGTCAACCAGGCGTGCTCCAGGTACGGTGTGAGATGTCTGGGGCTGCTGGTGCCCTTGTAAAGTCCCTTTCTCCACAGCAGTCCCTGCTGTAATTCCCACAGAAACAGCCAGGAGCTCCGGCAGCAGGAACGCAGCAGGACAGCTGTGTAAGAGCAGGTGACAACGCAGTTTAAAGAAACTGTCAAACCTGATTAAATTAGCCACCGTGTAACCGCAAGAATGTGCAAGTTAATCACAGAATGATAGAATCATAGGATGGTTTGGGTTGGAAGGGACCTCAAAGATCTTCCCGTTCCAACGGCCCTGCTGTGGCAGAGACACCTCCCACTAGACCAGGTTGCTCAAGGCCCCATCCAACCTGGCCCTGAACACCTCCAGGGGTGGAGTTCATACTTTGGATGAACTACCACTTTTTTATGCACTTTGTTTTACTTTATACATTCTGCTAAATATGGAGGGTGAGATTAGACAGGTCTTGCTGTTGTTAGGCAGTTCGGTGTCCAAGTCTAGCACAGAACTCCTTTCCTCACCTCCCGGGGTTGTCTCGGTGGTGCTGTTTGTATCTGCGTAGGACAGGAGCGTTCCGACTCGCTTTAGTTACAAGGTGATAAATTTTAATCTGGCAGCATCTGGCACTAAACAGAAGCAACCCTGTGTGCCTGTGACCTGCCCAGCAGAGAGCAGGGGCACGCACGGTCCTGCCTGCAAGTGCAGGTGATGCTTGGCCGCCCTGTCTGGGTCTCCTTCATCAGCACTCCCCTCCCAGTGCAGAAGAGTGACGGGCACGTTCCTCACCTGAGCACTCGCTGGGGCAGCAGCAGCCCCTGTTTGGACTTTGAGCTGTGCGCACGCAGGCAGCAGCGCTGCTGCTCTTCTGCTCTGGCTTGGGCTGTGGTACAGATCTGGTTGCAGGGAAGGAGGTTTTAAATCTGTCAGCCTTCAGTAACCCTTGTTCAGTAACGAATTGCTCCACCCCTGTTGTCCGCTTTTCCTCTTGTTTGTGTCGAGAGTCTCAGACCCAGCAGTAACTCCGTGGCAAATCCATCTTCTTGCAGCCTGGCTGAGATGGACCAGAAGTTCCAGCAAATCCTGGCGTGGCAACAGCTGGACCAGAACAAAGCTGTCAGTCAGATCTTGCAGCAGGTAGGCACGGGGGGACTGGGGGAGGGCAGCTGCAAGTGAAAGCAGGATCAAGGGTGGATCACAGGAGCAACAGTGGCAGGGCTGGGCTGTGTCGAAAAGTCATTTTGTAGAACACTGTGTGCTAAAATTTGAGAATCTCTGGTATTCTAACAAGCCAGCTTGGGTGGTTGAGAGAGAAATGTGTTTATTTTTTAACTAGACAGCAAGTTTTCAGAAAAAACAGCAGCACAGACCATAGGGAGCAAAACTGGTCCTGTGATTAATAGAGAGAATTTTGAGGCAGAAGTCCTGTCTTTCTGGCAGGTTTCCTTGGGGCAAGCTACAGGAAGCATTTTCAAAGCCTCTGCTCCTTTTGAATATGTCATTTTGACCCGAGACCTCTGCAGCTCGTTTTTGAGAAGAGCTGGGCAGCCATGCCCGACCACACAGCCTGGGTGCTCAGTGCTGCTGAAAATGAGCGGTGGGGTGCACATGGAGCGTTCAAAGTGTGTGACTGGGGTCTGTCTGTGAGGTGGGATGGTGGGATCCGAGTCATGGTGTAGTCAGGACACTGTTGCCCGGAACGAGCACTGTTCAGGTGCTTGTGCATGAGTCACTGTGAAGCAGTGGAGCTTCTCAGCCCATCTGGAGCTGCATGAACGATGTGTCACTGAGCAGGATGCTGTCTGTCTCTTAGATTGACATGCAGAAAGCTGCCTTTGAAGCTCTCCAGGTGAAGAAGGATCTCATGCACAGGCAGATCAGGAACCAGGTGAGTCAGCACCAGAGGAAAGAGCAAGCAGCTGCTCAGCTCGACGAGATACTTCTGAGGAAGATCAAAGCGCTGTGAGCATAGAGCAGGGTCTGGAGGAAACGAAGAGCTCTTGTGTTGCTGAGAGCTCTGTTTCATCTTCTGTTGCAGCGTTGGTTGGTTCAACTCCCGGTTCCATAGGAGGGGGTGCCAGTGCAGATTCGGGGGAGCAGTGGAATTGCCATTGCTTCAGTCATCTCGGCACTGATGTGCGTGAAGTGCTGGAGAGCGGGCACTAGAGGACAGACCTGCTTTGGCTCTGTGAGGGTGACCTGCAGTTACAACTACCATTTCCTTCACGTTGTGTACCTAGGAAGGCTGCTGTTTCCACGAGTCCACCACATCTCCATCCAGCACATCAGTTCACCTTTTCTTTCCCATCCTTAGCCCGCCTTTCTGAGCTTCATTCTGCAGAAGGTGCAATGCGATAGTTGGGGGGAAGAGCGAGAGCTGGTGGAGGAAGTAGCGGTGGTTGGTGCACAAAGATGGGAAAGTGGTGGTGCATGAAGTTGGGTGTCCAGTTTCTGACTGGATTGTGCATGGACAGTCCAGCAGATGAGTCTAAACTCTCCGTTGCTCAAGTTCATCCATAAGAGCCCTGCAATTTGCTCACACTTGCTCTGTAAACAAAGGGAGCTTGTTCCTTGATACCACCGTGGCCGGACCTTTTCCTGTTGAAATCCAGCCCACCCCACAGCATCCTGGCCAGGCAGGCAGCGGGCAGGAGCCCTGGGCACTGCCTGCTGCAGAGCCTGGGGGTCAGCAAGAGTTTCGTGGTCAGTGGCATCCGTTAAGCAGCGTGGCCTGGGGATGGCAGATGGCCTGGGCGGATAGGTGAGCTGGGCTCTCATCTTGGCTTTGCTGTGGGATCTTGGGCAACTCACTTCACCTCTCTGTGTCTCAGTTGCCCCACCTGAAAGAACACGTATCGTTATGGGATTTGCTGGAGGACCTAGAAACCAGGACCCTGCCCCAGTTCAGCTGCAGTTTGAGCGGTGGTGCCAGGAGGACTTTGACAATCAGTTGCTGCCTTCTGGAGTGGCTGCAGAAGGTTCAGCTGAATGAGCTGATCACAGTGTGCTTCTAGACTCAAACAGGAGGTGTTCAGAGCAGAGAGACAATTAGAGAGCGAGGGACACAGCTCCTCATGAAGGGTGACCCTAGGAGCACGTGTCACGGAAGGGCGTTAGCAGGCTCCCCAAGCCCCTGGGCAGCTCTGCAGGGCCACCCCTCCCAGGGCAGCAGTTCGACCTCGTTTTAAAAGAGCATCAAAGTCATTTCAAATGTCAGTAAAAAATGTTTCATCTTCTGTTTAGATTAAATTAATAGAAACAGAGTTATTGCAGTTGACACAGCTGGAGTTAAAGAGGCAAGAACTGGACACAGAGACGCTGCAGGTATGTAGGGCTCTGGGGCCGTCCCACCACCCTCTCTCTGCTCTGGGATCGCAAAAGCTCCACTCGCTTCTTTTGCTCCTTGCCGTTTCCAGATGGTTTTACGCTTAGTCAGAAGGGTATTGCCCACAGGACTCCACAAACCCCTCTTTGTCGTGGTGGCCTGGGCACATTGCTGCTGCTGCTCCTGAACACCTCGATGCGTTTTCCGGGGCGAGGCGAAGGAGCGGGCGCTGGGAGCGATGGGCAGCTCCAGGCTGGCTGGGCGGGGAAGGATTTTGCGATCCGGTTGTTGGCTGCCCCAGAACCGCCTGCCCGCCGCGCATCGCATGTCTTCTTACGTTGTTGTGTTGTGGTTCGTTTTTAAATGCCTGCCAGTGCTGGCTGTCAGCTCTCCCCCTTCATTTCTAAGCCTCGTCTCCCACCATCCCACCATTCCATGGGCTGGCTTCATCAGCACTCCCACACTGAGGAATATCAAGCTTGGCTTAAGCAGCTTGGCTTGAAATTGTGATGTTACGCCTTTGCATCAGTTGTCTTCTTGTGTGCGCTGTTGGGTGCGCCGGTAGGTCCCGGGTTCAGTCAGCCAAAAGCTGTAGCAAACACCAAGAGCAGAGCACCCAGCAGGCTGGTAAGCGCTGACTTAAGACACTGCTGAGCCCTGTGCTGGACACCTTGGAGTGTAAGATGTGGGTTATGCTACCTTAACTCATGCAGCTCCTCCTTATAACGCTGTGGTGCTGGAGGCCTGATGGTGGGGGACCACCCAAAGCTCATGCAGGGAACACCAGGAACCCCAGGCAGATGTAGTTCGGATGACACAGGCCTTGGGTGATTCCTGTTTGGTGACCACAGGAGCTCCAGGGGAGTGCAGAAGAGGAGGCTCTGCCCTGGTACCCGTCTGCAGCCCAGTGGGCAGCACAGCACGGCTGCAACTGCAGCACTGAGCACCAGGAAACAAGGTGTAGGACAGCTTCAGCTCTCTGGAGATCTGGCCGTTTGGTGGCCTACAGCCCAAAGGTTCCCTGATGTGACTGAACCCCCAGGGCATGGGCAGTGCCCACAAAGTGCTTTGGCAGAAGCTTTTCTGCAGTCACACTTGATACCTCCCGTGCAGCAAACAGCTGCTTCCTCCCCCAACATGCAGGTGCCTTAGTCATGAACTTGATCAGTCACTGGAAAGTGGGAAGAACCAAAAGCACCCTGCGAAAGGGAGATGTTTGCACAGGTCTCTTGCAAGGTCGGTCTGGGAGAGTGATCTCAGCACGGTGTCTGCAGTGTGGGTGGGCAGGAGATCTCAAGGTTAGCTGAAGCTGCCTGGGTTTCTGGTCTGGAGCAGCTCCTACATGTCGTTAGTTGTCCATCTCACCTCTGTGGAGGTCCTGACCAGCAGAGCTTTTCTGCCTCCATCAGGGCAAAGCATCTCTGATCAGCCAGTGGTGGGATTTGCCTCTGAGAGGCAGATGTTCCTGTCTCTTGCTTAAACAGAGGACCTCGGCCCTGTGTAGGGTCCAAATGCTGATCAGTGAAGGCTTCTCCGCACTTCTACTTTAGGAGGTCAGCCTTCTCACAGAATCCTTGTCCGTTTGTCCATGAACAGTTGAAGTCCTTGTGGCCGATGACTGAGCAGAGGCCAGTAGTCAATGATCCTCCCAGAAGGTACGAGGTAGCTGGGACTGAACCATCAGAGATGCCAACACGGTCTGAGGTTCCTGAGACAATTAACGTCTCATTTCCCAGCAGTGTGCTTGCAGCGATGTCTTCCCTTGCCCTGGTACCCGCGGTGCTTGCTGTAAGACCCCAAAGAAAGCAACCTCCCCAAAGGCATGGGGAGGTCGCTACCTGTCCTGCTTACCTGCAGGCTGCGAGGCCTAGTTTCAGGGGGTCTTTCTCAGTTAAGGAGGGGGACCATGAACACTCGCAATGCCATTGAGCTTCTGACGGAGTGATGAAGAGCTGCTCCAGGCCAGCGCGGGCTGGGGCTGCCCAGGGTGTGCTGGGGGTTGGCACCAGTGGATAATGGTCAGAAACGGGTGCAGCTTGGCTCTGCCGTGCCAGCTGCTAGGAGAGGATTCCAGCTGTCTGCTCAGCTGGGCTGAGGACCTCTGGAGGAGCACAGGGCTTCCACGTCTGCTCGGCCTGGCTCAGGTGGAAATGGGGCCAGGGAGGTTGCTCGCAGCTGGACGGCGCAGAGGTGTGGATGCCAGAGCCCTTCTGTTGCAGGGGGTGATCACGGAGCAGCGCCAAGCACTCGGCTACCTGCTGCAGCAGCTGCTCAAAGAAAAGAAGCAAAGGGAAGAAGAGCTGCGGCAAATACTGGTAACGAAGGCCCCTAATTAGGTGCTGTAGATGAGGAGGTGCGTGGGCTGGCTTCAGGGGGAGAGTCCATGGGTCAGCATGGGGATAATGGGGAGCAGAGGAGGCCTCTGAGGGGTTGTGTCCAGATCCAGAGACTGATGTAACTCCAGAAGGTGCTGCTCTGAGCTCTGATGGCCACTCCTTGGTGCAGCATGAGGCACCATCATCATCATCATCATCAGTCTCCCCAGCCAGGAGACTCCCAGGGGAGTTGTAGGGGGGGATGAGCACAATCCCATGAGGTCCCTGCATGTGGCTTTGTAATCCTGAAGACCTCCAGACCCTCCTGAGCTTCAGGAGATCAGGTCCAGTGTCTGGGGTAAAGTGACTGGAGGGATGCACGACCCTAGACTGGCTGTGGGGATCAGAGTGGGGCCAGCAGAAGGCCAGACGTGCCCCTCTGGCCATAGCTGTGCCCATCGCCATGCTCTGAGCTGGCACCACGCAGCCCACGCTGTTTTCTCCTCCTTCGTGTCCAACTTGGGCTGCCCTAAATACTGCTTGTGATGTTACCTCGGGCTGTTGAGTGAACGAGTTTGTTTTTCAGCTGGAAATGGAGGCAAAGAGCGAAACCAAACAGGAGAACTACTGGCTGATCCAGTACCAGCGCCTGCTGAACCAGAAGCCCCTCTCCCTGAAACTCCAGGTCGCTGCTGCAGTTCATGCTTTCTCTGTGGCTGTGCTCTGCTCTGTGGAGCGCAGGGGGAGCGAAGGCAGCTCTGCCTGGACCCACAGCTTCAGCTAAGGCAGGGAGCAGGGCACAGACCCCTTGTGCAGGCTGGCAAACCAGGGGAGACCCCGGGCTGCCCTGCCTTTAGCCACCGTGCTCTGAGCGGGGCTGCCCAGCAGCGTCTCATTCCTCTGTGCTGGAGGTTATGGGGCTGCCCAGCTCTGAGGACCCCACACCTCACTGTCAGCCCGTGGGAGCGGCCATCCCACCATCAAACTCCCTGCCAGCAGCAGAAGGCTCTGAGCACCTTCCAGGCAGCGCTTTTTGTTCCAGCTAAACCCGCAAAGAACCCTACTTGGTTCCCTAATTCCCCTGCAAATCTGTCCGAGTGCGGCGACTCCTGCGTGTTCCTGCCCTGACGTATTGCGCCAGGACTTGGTGCTACTAAAACACCCGTGGGGACGGACCCGAGCTCTGCCCGAGCTGCACGTCGGCTCGGGTGCAGGTGCTGTTGCAGACACTGGCTGCCCAAAGGGTTGTTGCTTCGTTGAGCACTTGATTTATTCAGCGTTTTGAATGGTGCTCGTAAAACACCGAGGGGCAGAGCTCCTCCGGCTGCTGAGCTTTCGAGCTTCAGCGTCCTCGGGGATGGCGAGCGCGTGGAGCAGGGCAGGGGACAGGCCGGAGCACAGAGCCTGGCCGTGCTGCCGGCCTTGCTGCTGCCAGTCCCCGTGTTTCTTGAGAGCGAAGTCTGGGAGCTCACCTTGTGTTTTGCAGGAGGAGGGCTTGGAGCGGCAGCTGGTGAACCTGTTAATGGAGCTGTCTGCTGAACAGTACGTGCCAGTCTTTGCACACCATCGGATATCCTTGCAAGCGCTCAGCACCATGACTGCCAGTGACCTGGAAAAGGTATGAGACAGCAGATACACAGCGCAGGACACCCCCGGCCCAACCTGCCCTCGCTGCGAGCCCAGCCGTGCTTGTGGCTGTGCCTGTGGCAGGGCTGGCAGGAGGGAGTGTCGGTGCTCCTGTGCGTCAGCTCCCAGCAGGCAGAGGTGCCGGCGCTGCCCCGTGCCCTGGCCCCGTGAGTGAGAGCTCTCCCACACCACTCGCAGGGTGAGCTGTAGCTTGGCTCTGTCGTTTGAAGTCCCCCAGATGCTCTTTGTAGTAGAAATGGAACTGGGGGAGTTCCCTTGCCTGGCTTTGACCCGTGGTGGACGTGCTTCCCTTGACATGGCCGGGTCTTGCTGGTGAGGCCCAGGAGGTTGGAGTGTCCCCTGGGGGGACCCACGTCTCCTCGTTTCTGCTCTGAGAACCGACAGCCCTCCTCTTGCCCCGCAGATCGGCGTGACAGAGGCTGGCCTGCAGCGTGCCATCCTCAAGCGAGCTCAGGAGATCCTGGCTGTGGCCAAGACGATCCCAGGTACCACCAGTTTGTTTCTGCCTGGTCTCTGGCTCAGCTCACACTAGCAGGCGGTACCTGAGCTGTGAGCGGGGAGGGCTGCGCGGCCAGACGCCTCGCTCTGGGGAGCGGGGCCGTGCAGGACTGGTGTGCGAGGAGGAGAGCAGGGCAGGGAGCGCTGGCAGAGCTCCGGCTGCGCTGTCAAGCTGGTCCCATCAACTTATTTATTGGAGCCCCGAGCGCCCAGCTGCCTGCAGCCATCCCCGGGTGTGCCGGGTGTCCCCGGGTGGCTCTCCTGGTGCTCAGACCTGGTTCTGCTTGCAGACCTGCTGAGGACAGTGGACACCGAGGTCCCTGCAGCCCCAGAACCCAGCGCTCCCTTCGAGGAGCCTCTGAGCCCTGCGGTGCCGACGGCTCCCCCGCTGCAGTGGGACGAGAAGAAGTCGGAGTGTGTTGTCTGCATGGAGCAGGAGGTGAGACCCTTGCACACGTGTGGTGCTGGAGCTGGGGGTGGAGCGAGGGCAGCGTCCAGCAGATCCCCCCGTATCTCTGTGCCCAGCCCGGCCCCGGGCAGTGCCTGGATGCTCATTCCTCTGCTCCCGAGCACAGCCTGGCTCAGGCGTCGCAGGGGGAGGGAGGGAGGCAGGACAGGGCTCCTCACAGCGTTGGGAGGGAGTTGCTGAGCTCCTGTGCCGGTCGGTCCATGGAACAGCACGGGAAGCGTTGGCGGGGCTGCTGACCCATGGATCAGGGCCTTGCACGCACAGCGCTGGGCTGTGCCCGGGCGTGGGGCTCAGGGTGCAGGGCTCTGCCTCCCCTGCTGTGACACCCCCACGTGATCCCCATCTCCCCCAGCACCGTTTCCCGCTCTGCTGGAGTACGGCCGTGCTGGGCTGAGCGTTACGGGGCAGTAACACTCTCCGTGTCCTCTCCTCTGTCTTTCCCCGCAGACCCAGATGGTTTTCCTGCCCTGTGGCCACGTCTGCTGCTGCCAGACCTGCTGCGAGCAGCTGCGCACTTGCCCCCTGTGCCGCAAGGACATCGCGCAGCGCATCCGCATCTTCCACAGCAGCTAGGCAGGGCAGAGGAGGGCGAGGCTGCCCCGAACCGCCTCCCTCGCCCCTTCCTGGGCGATGCCCGTCTTCTGCTCCGTGTCAGTATTAAGCAGATGCTCGCACAGCATGACCAGCACTGCCCTCCCTGCGCACGGCCCTGGGCTGGCTGCCGGCTGCTCCCAGGAGTCTCAGCACCCCCACGTTCCCCGATGGCTTCTCAGCCTCTGCCTTGGGTTCCTTCTTCATCTGGGTCGTAGAATAATAGAACGATTTGGGTTAGAAGAGACCTTGAAGATCATTTTGTTCCAGCCTCCCCTGCCATGGGAGTCCCCTCCTCCTGCCTGCCCGCCCAGCATCCTGCCTGGGAGCACTGGGTGATGGAACTGGGAGTGCCTGTGGCCCCTTGCTCAGCAGGGACACACCGTGTTGGCTCTGAAGCCACTGTGACCGTGCAGCTCCCCCGGCTGTGGCCGGGACACGGCCGTGCTCCTGCTCTGAGTGCTGCTGCCTGGAGGTGGGTGGATCTTGGCTGGGGTCCTGCGATGCTCCAGCAGTGCTGCTGCCAGGGCCTTGCTCCTGTGTCCTGCCGAAGGTCTGGGGCTTCTGCTCTGGCCCCCCACAGGAGCGTGTCTGGGGCTGCAGGGTGCCAGGGCGGAGTGAGGAGCTCCCCGACCCCTAATTCATGCTCCTCCTGGAGTGGAGAGTCCACAAGGACCCCAGCTCCAGGGCTCAGGGCACCCGTGCTCCCCAGAGGAGCCCAGTGGGATCCTTCATCCAAAACCCACACCCCGGGAGCAGGAGGCGTTGCTGCCACTCGGCAGTGAGCGGGTGGGATGGGGCTGGGGCTGATTCGGTGCAGCTCCGTGTTGCCTCTGTGCATTGGCGTGTGGCCAGTTCTCCATCATTATTAATAAGTAACGAGCCCCGTCTGTCTTTCATCTCCTGACCTTCAAGTATAAAATGTAGCGATAAGCCCAGTCCCCCAGGAGAAGCTATTAAAAAGCAGCTGGTTTCTGCTGGTGGTTGGCTGCTGCCTTTTTCCTTCCAGAGGACACTTGAAAGCCAGGGCCTGTGGGGCGGTGGCAGAGCCACCGCGTGCCCGGCTGGCCCAGCATCACCTCCTCAGCTCCTGTCTCAAACCCTGAAGAGCTGGAGGAGCTTGGACTTCTCTTGAGGGTGTTTCTCGCTGCAGAGCTGCTCCGGAGACTTCCAGGCTGGAGCAGCCCTCGGACCACGGGCTGGGGTCACCTCGTGTGCTGCACCCACACAGTGTCCCCGCGGGGCACGTGAGTGGCCTTGTGGCGGTGGCCACGGGGCTGGTGCACGGCGTGATGTGGCACCAGCAGCCCTGGAGACCTGCCACGGCCGGGTCTGCACGGCCCTGGCTGAGCCCTTTGGGGACGTTTTCCTGCTGCAGCCCCTGTGTCCGTAGGAGCTGGCACGGCCCCTCCAGGGACTCGTTGGGTGCTTGGGTGGGGACAGGGTGAGGGGGACACGTGGGAGCAGCTGGTGACTGGGGTGCAGCGAGGGGAGCCCTGGTGAGGCGGATGGCCCAATGAGGGCAGGAAGGCTCTCGGAGGGGTCACCCTCCCCGCTCCCCCTCTCTGCCGGCAGCAGAGGTGCTTGGCATTGCCCAGAATTGAGGAGGAGGAAGGCGGCAGATGCCAACCAGCCAGGGGATGAAGCACAGTGAAGGTGATGGGTCCTCTGCAGAGTCCCCACCCCACAGGGACACCCCGTGCTGTGTCCCGCTCCCCCAGGGCAGCTGGGGCCCCCACGAGAGAAGAGACCCCCCAGCTCTGCTGCTGCCCCGAGAGCTGCTCAGCAGCAGTGGTGCTGCAAAGTGTCCCTTCCATCCAGTTCCTCCAGTGGGCTGTGACTGGAGATGGCCGTCGTGCCCCCGGCCATGCCGGGGGGGTAATGAGTGACAGGAGCTCAGGGCAAGGTCCCACGCTTGCCTGTAAACAAGTGTCAGCTTTTGCCGGAGCATCCGCAGTGCCGGGCTGCCCTTTGTCCCCAGGGTTTCCACAGCCCCGTGTGGCTGCAGGGCCAGCCCTGCTGAGCCAGGTACGGGGACACCACAACAGCTGGAGCTGTTGTGCCTGGGCACTGCCAGCTTGTTGCCACCCAGTGATGCCCCGTGTCACCCTGGGCTGGGCTCGGGCATCTTCACAGCCTGGGAGAAAAAAAAACAACATCACAGATGGTGGGGTTGGAGAGCTCAGGATTGCTTACTGGCCATGGACACCGTCTGTACTCCGAGGTGGCTTGTTATTAAAGCTCCTTGAAACGCCGCTCCTTTGACTGACAGACTCCCAGCATGGTGGAGGGGTTGGAAGGCACCTCTGGAGATCATCTCATCCAACCTCCCTGCTCCAGCAGGTCACCCAGAGCAGGGGGCCCAGGAGCACATCCAGGCACATCTGGAATCTCTCTAAAGGAGACTCCACAACCTCTCTGGGCAGCCTGGGCCAGGCTCGGACACCCTCCCAGCAAAGAAGTGTCTCCTCCTGTTCAGCTGGAACCTCCTGGCTGCCAGTTGCTGCCCGTTGCCCCTTGGCCTGGTGCTGAGCACCACTGAAAAGAGTCTGGCCCCATCCTCTTGCCCTTTAGCTCTTGCTCAGCATTGATCAGATCCCCTCTGAGGCTTCTCTTCTGCAGCTCAGCAGCCCCAGGGCTCTCAGCCTTTCCTCAGCACAGAGTTATCTGCTCCAGTCCCCTCAGCATCTCTGGAGCCTCCGCTGGACTCTCTCCAGTGAGTTCCTGAAGTGCCGGGGCTGAGTTGTGGGCCCCAAGTTGGAGTTGAGCTGTGGATGAGTCACAACCTAGCAGAATGTTTTGTTGTTTCTGTTGGCTTCATGTTCCAGAGGCAGAACCTGGCCCACCTGTGTCTCTGTGGCTCTGCCCTCACCCAGGTGGTCATGGTTGGGGTGGTGGGCAAGGCCAGGATTGTATTAACCAGGAGCTGATTAGTTAGAAGAGCTTCCTGTTGGGTGTGGCTTCTGTTGGGGCTGGTCACACCTTGCTGAACTCTCTCAGTGGTGTTCTTCCATGTGAGGGGCCCCTGAGGAGCCATCTCTGGCTGTTGTGTCTAGCAGGTGATGCTGGCACCACAGTGGGCAGCAGAGGAGCTGGGCCCACAGGAACCTGTGGCAGGACTGTCTGAAAGAAGACTCCTGAGGGGATGTTGCTGAGTTCAGTGTTGGCCTGTGTGATCAGGTGACAGCAGCATCAAATGACGATGGCTGAACCAGCACAACAGTTCCCTAGAACTAAAATTAAAAAAAAATTAAAAAGCCTCCTTGCCCTTGGCTCACATCCCCTCAGGCAGTGCCAGGCGCAGCCGCCCTTTGCTCAGCACCCCCATCCCCACGTCCCTGCCCGCCCGGCCGCCCTGACCCCGGAGCTGGTTGTGCCGGTTGCTGGCCAGGGCATCCCAAGACAAAATACTAAAGCTCGCCTTTCCCTGCGTGGGACAATTTAAGAGCATAATGGGTTGGGACAAGGGAAAGGGAAAGAAAAGTAGTTTTTTTGGGGGCAGCACCTTTCCCAGCGGGCGGAGGAGGAGCGTGCCGGTCCAGCGGGCACCCTGGGGCCAGACTGAAGTTCAGCGCGTGGGGCATGGCCATCACCCACCACCTGCCTTCAAAAGCGGCGTGGGCCGGGCAGGGTCTGCCCAGAGCACCATGGCGGTGGGGCCCGAGGCCGGCGGGGAGTGCGGGATCTGCTACGAGGCGTATTGGGGCGCGGGGGAGAGCCGGGCCCCCCAGCAGCTGCCCTGCCGCCATTCCCTCTGCCTCAGCTGCCTGCGCAAGCTGGTGTTCCGCGCCGCCGCCGTCGCCTTTGTCAGCTGCCCCTTCTGCAGGATGGTGACGCTGGTGCCTGAGCTGGCTCTGGGTGGTCCGGGGGTGACACCGACCCTGCGTGGGGAGGAGGAAGAGGAGGAAGGCGGCAGCGGTGCTCCCCCAGACACCCGCCGGGCCTCAGCGCGCTCCGTGGCGGTGGAGGTGGCGTGCGCGGCCCACGCCCCGGTCTTCGCGGTCAGCGGGATGGTGTCACCCTGCGACCTCCGCCGCGGCTCCGAGGCCCCAGGGACCTTCGTGCTGGGGCTGCTGGGGCGGGGGCTGCTGCTGGACACGCAGCCTCCCCTCGCCTCCATGGAGAACCTGCGCCTCGGCTTCGCCGCCGGCATCCTCGTCCTCATTGTCTCCACCTTCTTCTTGCTCGTCTTCCTCAAGTAAGTCTGGATGGGAGCCAGGGGCTCCCATCCCGCACCGCAGCCCCCGCCACCTCCCCCGGGGCAGCCAGGATGGACCCTGCGGTGGGTCAGTGACTTCTCAGGCCACGGACGGCTCGGCCTCAGCGAGGAGGGCAGGGAGAGGGCCAGGACTAGGACTCAGCACCTCCAGGATCCAGCCCAGGCACGCAGGACGCTCGGCTGCCCCGCACACGAGCCCCAGGGCATCAGACTCTTTAAAAATTAACTTATTGCAGCGCTTCCCTTCCCCCCCCGGGGCCTGGCTGTGCTCGCCTTGTGTTCACGCTGTTCCTGGCATGTCTGGACCCTGCGGCGGCAGCTCGGTGGGAGTCGCGGCGTGGGGCCACACGCTGCCCGGTGACGCCGTCCCAGAGGCTGGAAAATTCCCCTGGCTGCAATTCTGCCCATCCCAACAGGCAGCGAGGTCGGGGTGAAAGGTCTCATAGTGCTCGTCTGCGGGTGAAACTGTTTAAAAGCAATTAAAAAAGCTCTTTCTGCTCCAGCTGAGAGGCCGGTGTGGTGCGCGCAGAGGGACATGGCGGCTGGGGATGGGACAGAGACACGAGGCATTAAAGGTGACGTGGGCCCAGCGCTGACTCAGGCTGTTTTTCTGAGTCCAGGAGTTTTGCACCAAAAAAGAGCTGCCCGGGCAGAGGTGGGAGAACCGGGGCTCAGGAGGCAAGAAGGGGAGCGCGGGCTCCTCTCCTTCCCCAAGCCCCAACCCCACCCAGCAACACCTTCTCCGCACACCCTCAGCGTGTTCCCCCAGAACCAGAAATAGCCCCTTCGCAGACCCCCACGCCAGCACCTGCCCCCTCCTCAGCACCCGACCCGTCCATGGCTCCCAGAGCCTGTGGTGCCCCCCGGGAGCCCTGAGCGTCCTCACGTTCCCCCCTCCCGTGCCTGCAGAAGGCGCACGAATGGGGCCAGAGGATGAACGTGGCTTACTTCAGGTCCTGAGCTGAGCCTGGGAGCTGCGGGCCTGGGCAGAGGGAGATGCCAGCGTGAGGAAGGGTTTGTGTGAGCTGCTGTGCCTGCTTTTGAAGGACACGTTTCAAACCTCACCTCCCGCCCGCCATCCATGCCCGGAGCAGAGCTGCTGGCAGCTGGGACGCTGCGGAGCGGGCACCCTCCTGCCTCCAGAGCCAGCTTAAGAGGGATGGGGCTGCCCTCCACCCTCGCGTGCTGCCCGAGGTCCCTCTCCCCTCCAGCCTGAGGGAGAACCAGTGAGTGACCCCTGCCTACATGAGTTAGCTTCTCCTCACCAGCCTCACCCCATGCACAGGGAACCTTCCCTCCGTTCCCAGGAGAGGGGCTTCACCACCGAAGAGTTCGACACTCCCAGAAGAGTTTCTAGATCAACTGGTTCCTGCTAAGAGCTAAGCCAGTTTTCACGTGCGCAGGGACAGATAAGCCAGACTAAAGCACAGCCCCCGCGAGCAAAACCCAAGGGTTTAATTGCACTTTATTTTTCAAGCAGTGAAATGCAAATCCCTGCGGCTGAGAGTCTGGAATGGGAAACAAGTGGGACGCATTAGGATAAGGAATGACCTCCACCACGGGGGGGGGTCCCCAGGCCACCCCAGGGCCCGACCCTCAGCCTGGCCCCAGGACATGGACCCGCAGACAATCCAGGATTCACACACCGGCACCTTGGGCACTGAGGAACTACTTGGTGTTCACTTGAGATGCGGCTCCCCACGAAGGCCCACGCTGCAGGCCCCGCCTGTGCAGGCCACCAGGCTGGCTCGTCCCCAGGCTTTGGTCTCTCCCACCATTTTAGCTCCATTTGGCAACTTTCTGCCCTGAGCTGGCGGCACAAGGACCTGGCGCAGGGCTGTGCTCCACAACAAGAACGCCGTGGAATCGTTTTAAACACTTCCATGTTATTTGTGTTAAAGACACCGAGTCTTGTGTTGGTGCCAGTGAGTGTAGAAGTGCTGAGGAACACAAGGTGTCTGTCCTGCTGTCTGTCCTCACGGCCTTCTCCTCTTGCTCCACTTGGAGAAGTTACATCCCAGAGCCTGGGTGAGGCTGGGCTGTAGCTTATGTCCCACCATCACCAGGTTTTAACTTGTGCTGTGATGGTCTCACCTTAAACAGCAGCAGAGAAGGCACAGGAGCGGGGCTCGGCTGCCTGAGTGACTAGACAAGAAGCACGCTACCCCTTGGTGTTGCTGCTTTCACTGCCAGTGAACCAACCCAGTGAAAAAAAATCTCACCTTTGGACACAAAGCAGAGAGGAGCCAGTTGTGAATCGTTCCTGTGAGGTCTCTGTGAGCCCTGGGGTCCTCCCTAAAGCCCACCTGGGGATCTGGCTTCTCACAACAGCCACTAAGAGATGCTACATCCGTGCGGAGCGTTGGTCCAACAGAGCCCTGAGCTCCAGGCCAGCTCCTGCCCAGCAGGCTGTGGGTCAGCGAGCGCCCAGTGTCACGGCTCTGAGGGTACGACCGTGCCAACCTGAGCTGCCTCAGCCCCAGGGGCTTCCCCGGCTGCCTGTGCCCAGCCGCTGGCTCAGGGACCGCCTGCCTGCGGCCTCTCGGCCAAGCCCCCACTGCACATCACCCACACGTGGGGGTCGGGTGGGGTGGAGGCCCTGGGAGCCACCCTGGGGACTAGGAGAACTATTCCAAGGAGATGTTCACTAGGGAAGAACACAAGATTTTAGTCTGCTTTTTTCAAAAAAGTAGTTACCTACCGCAGGGTCCAGCCAGACTCGTTCTTCTGAAGCACTTTACAAAGTTCCTGTTCGCATAAAGTTTCAGATTAACGAACCAACGGTACGCAGAAGGACAGCGACACAACGGGCAGCACGAGTGGCTGGTGCCCTCCGCTCGTCCCAACCTCTGCCCACGTCTGTCCTGTCAGAGCAATGGTCTGAGGGCCCGTGAGTGCACAAAGAGCTGCTGGCTCTCAGGCCCCATCAGTCTGCAGAACACGAGCCTGGGCTGTTCCCAACTGTCCCACGTACGCAGCTCGCCAAGCCAAGGCCAAGCCTCGAGGAGCTGGTTCGCAGGCTCACCAGCTGGCTCTTCATCCCAGCCAGTCCAGATCATCGTCGTCATCATCACCAAAGAGGGGAGCGGGAGGGGGACGCCCCTTCATGCTCTGGAAGGCAAAGCAGAGGCAAACCTGTCACTCTCAACAGCTTCCCAGCGCTCAAGAAACTGCTCCGCAGTTTGGCTCTGAAATCTGTCAGCTTTAAGGAGGTGACGTCCAGAAGCCTCATTCTTGGCTTTTGTATTTCTCACACGATGTCTCAATCCAGGAGAGGTGCTGACAGGTTAAAAGGGATAGGAGAGGGCCAGGACACGAAACCCCTACAATTAACCCGGCAAGTCTCACTAATTGATGCCAGCAGGAGTTTGTCATCACCACGTGAGCCCAGCGAACCCCTCCAAGCCCAGCAACAACCCCAAAACTTGCGATTTGTACAGAGAACGTACGGGCAGCTCGGAGCTCAGCCAGCCGAGCGTCAGCCCCCCTGCCACGGGAAGGATCCACAGACAGGCTGCGGGTTAGTGCCTGCACCAGTTCGGGAGGAGTAGGCACAAATACCTACCACTTCCTCCTCATCCTCCTCTTCAGAGGGAACTTGAGGCTTCAGAGGTTTGTGAGAGGCTGTTTCAAAGAAGTTGTCATCCTCAAAGAGGCTAGAAGGAGATAAAGAATTAACAGCTCGCTGGCACGCGATGGGATCTTGGTTTTACAAGTTCTACTAAAGAATGATGGAAGTGTCACTGGGGCAGACTTTTAAGGCACGTGCACTTCACCAGCACAGAACAATACTGGGACCTGGCAGCCACCAGCATCAGAGCCCAGAGGACCTGCACACTCCCCTCTGCTCAGCCGGGAGCTGTTCACCGGGGATAACAGCACCAGGGCCCTCCCCCTCTCCTTCTGCACCCGCTCTCCCAGTGCAGCGTGCCCTGGACAGCCTGGTCTCCACCAGCACCTGCCTCCTGCCATCCAACGCTGGCACCACGATGGTGCTCCAGCCGTCCCACACGTGCTGCCCTGCACAGCAGCACCAGCTCTGGGCGTGCAGAGGTCTTCTGCTGCACCAGACCAAGCTCATCAGCAGGGAAGCGAGGGGTCTAGAGCACAAGTCTGGTGAGGAACAGCTGAGGGACCTGAGGGTGTTGAGCCTGGAGAAAAGGAGGCTCAGGGGAGACCTTCTGGCTCTCGACAACTCCCAGTGAAAGGAGGTTGGAGCAAGGTGGGGTCGGGCTCTTCTCCCAGGGAAGAAGTGACAGGACAAGAGGAAACGGCCTCAAGTTGCGGCAGAGGAGGTTGAGGTTGGATATTAGGAAAAATTTCTTCTGCAAAAGGGCTGTAAAGCCCTTGACCAGGCTGCCCAGGGCACTGGTGGAGTCCCCACTCCTGGAAGGGTTTCAAAGCTGTGGAGATGTGGTGCTGAGGGACATGGTTCAGTGGTGCCCTGGCAGTGCTGGGTTAGCGGTTGGACTCAACCTTAAAGGCGTTTTCTAACCTAAATAATTCTGTGATTAAGTGGGACTGTGCCTACCTCAGCACTCACACCTTACCTGGAATCTTTCTGCCTGGGGCTGGAGCCCAGTTCCTGCTGTCCAGGAGTTTCTCTGACAGCAGCTGAGCTGGGCTCTGCTGTGCTGGATACTGAAGCAGGCTCCTTCTCAGAGCTGGCTCCATCTAACGGGTCTGTGCAGTTCTCTCTCTCACCATTTAAGGGAGGGGGCTCTAAACCTCCCACAGGCTCCTCCACAGCTGGCTTTTCTGGAAGCACTTCCACATCTGCTGCTCCTGGCTTGGCTTCTACATCAGAAGGTTCTGCGACTTCTGCCTGCAAAGATGCTCGGGAGGGACTGTGTTCAGCCTCAGCTTTCCTGATGGGACTGCTCTCCTGCCTCTGCTCAGCTGGGACAAAGTCCTCCCCCGTCCCAGGAACAGGCTGTCCTGCAAGCACAGGCCCCTTATCAGGATCCAGGCAGGATTCAACTGATGAAGAGAGATGCTCCCCCTGGACCTTCTCCTCTTCTGACACCCCACTTCTCTGTGCTGCAGGCTGCTCCTCAGGGGTTCTGGGCCTGGGAGACAGAGGAGCAGACTCGCCCTCCCGCTCAGATGCCATGGAGCCTGGGGCTGCTTCTCCAGAACGAGCTGGGAGCGCGACACTCTGTGCTGGGCTACGCTGCACAGGCTCCTCATCCTCAGTCTTTGCTCCAGGTGATCCCTCCTGCCTCGCTGCTCCTGTTCCAGAGTCCTCCTTTTTACTGTCATGGTCTGGTTTCTCCTGCTGCCTGTTGAGTAGCTGCAGTGTTACAGTCTAAAAATTGAGTAGAGAGAACACAGGTTATACCCTCAATATAAACCACCCCAGATCCCTGTGTCTTCTACAGCTGGGCTGCTTTGCCACCCACAACAAACCGCGCCTCGCAGTTATTTTAGACCGACAACATAAATCGGTGTTTTTCGCCCAAGACTTGTTCTCTCACACTGATCACCTTGAATCTTACCGCTGTTGTACCTTAATAGTGTTCATGACCACACCCAGAACCGTCCTGCCACTGTACGTCTCTTCCAGCTCAAATTCACCCCGAAGAGACTGAAATACACCGTTCATTATCTTCTTCACCTGGAAAAGAGCAAGACAGGAAACAAAGAGAGGATTCGTTAAGGCACGAAGCACCAGACTGAACATCAGACGCTTCTCCAGGTGAAGGAGCACTAAATCCAAACACACGCTCATGGTTTTCAAAGAATCCATGTTTCAGATGAGAAATTCCCGTAAGGAAGTAGAACACATCATGCCGCCTTAATCCAGAACCATTAGGCAGAAAGCAAACCCAGCCCTCCAAAACCAAGGCAGGCTGCGCAAACACAAGGCAGACTGATGCTTATTTCTTATTATTCTTTAATTTTTAAAATCTAAACCTCTAATCTTAAGTTTTAACGTAAAAAAACCCAAAAAACCATCAAGCAACAAAGGGGGCAGCAGGAAGATCACATCCCTTCTTCCTCTACAGACCCTGCTACTAGAAACACAGTGCTTCTGTGGAAGAAATAATGGTTTTCCTTCTTATCTATTCTCAAAGAGAAATAATTCAAGTAGGTTTGCTTAGTGAGGAGAAATATGGGATAGTGAAGCTCACTTCTTCCGTGAAGTCTGCGGGTGAAGATTCATTCTGCTCCTTCTCCAGGTCTCGGATGCGTTCCTCATAGCGAGCCTTCAGCACCACGAGATCAGACTGCAGGGCTGAACACTGCCAACGGGAAAGCGAACGCTGGAACAGCTTCACAGACACCCCCACAGCCGGGCTGGCAATGGACGGGCTGTCTGCGAACACTTCTTTCATGAGGGGTAAATCTGAGCGGAGTTCTAAGCAGGGCTTTGGCAGAGAGCTGCAAAAGACTTGGCTGAAAGTAACAGCACCAAAATAAAGATAGCCAACCAAGCCAAGGAGGTCCGTAACTGTGCCACTAGCTCTTCAGGTAACACCAAGAACGGGCACAACATCACTGAGATCCCAGTGAAACGAGGGCTGGGTCTCACCACTGGACCTGTTCTGCTTTGCTGGAAGCAACATGAACTTATTCTTTCCCTCTCACATTCTGGAACTCAGGTTCTTGTTACTCTGGACATAGGGAGCCCGAGGCTAGTGAGGACTGCTCTCCAGCTCGCATTCAGCTGCCGTGTTATTCCCTTTACCTTCTCTTTGATAGGCTCCAGTTGCTCCAAACGTTGCTGAAATTCAGATAATTTTTGCTCCTCTGCTTTTTTCGAGTGTTTCAGAGCCACGAGCTGGAAGACAAGAACTAGAGCCCATCAGTTCACAGCCCCCTCAGCGTCACCCTCTTCAGAACAGTTTCTGCTCAGAACCAGTCACTCAGGGCGAGACGCAGCAGAGACTGTAGCTGTTGCTTTAGTCCGAGACTGACACATCTTTGCTCTCCCACATTCAGAGCTGCAGCAGTAAATTCACCAGGCCATCAACCCAACCTAACAGATGCAGGAACGGACACACTCTGGGGACAAGACCAAATTCCAAAACAGTCAAGAAATTAAAGAGTAAAACCACAATTAAGTGGGAGAGGACAATTAGGTGGCCAACAGGTCAAGGGAGGTGATTCTGCCCCTCTGCTCTGCCCTGGTGAGACCTCACCTGGAGCACTGTGTCCAGCTCTGGAGCCCCCAGCACAAGGACATGGACCTGCTGGAGCGGGGTCAGAGGAGGGCTACAAAGATGGTCAGAGGGCTGGAGCACCTCTCCTATGAAGACAGGCTGAGAGAGCTGGGCTTGTTCAGCCTGGAGAAGAGAAGGCTCCAGGGAGACCTTACTGCAGCCTTCCAGTATCTGAAGGGGGCCGACAAGAAAGCTGGGGAGGGACTTTTTATGAAGGCTTGTAGTGATAGGACAAGGGGTAATGGCTTCAAACTGGAAGAGGGGAGATTTAGATTGAAAACTAGGAGGAAATTCTTCTCTCTGAGGGTGGTGAGACACTGGCACAGGTTGTCCAGGGAAGCTGTGAATGCTCCATCCCTGGAGATGTTCAAGGCCAGGTTGGATGGGGCCTTGAGCAACCTGGTCTAGTGGGAGGTGTCCCTGCCATGGCAGGGGGGTTGGAACAATCTTTGAGGTTCCTTCCAACCCAAACCATTCCATGTTTCTATGACTGTTGGTTACAGTTACTGGTTATCCGGCATGACATGTCAGCAATAAAGAGCAGCCCTTTACCTTCTCCTCCAGCTGGGACACCTGCTGCTGCAGGGCATCTCTCTGCTCACACACCTCCTGGTACTGCCTGACATGCTGCTCCTTGGCCGAGGCCAGCGTGCGTTCACATTTGGCTTCCCACTGGGATTCCAGCTCTGCCTGGATGAGCGATAGCTGCCCATGTAAGAGATCAACAGGAACACACAGTCTGTATGTGCACAGAAAGTGGCTGACAGCTTGGGGCTGGACATCATCTCCTGCCCCAGGCTGCGACACCTACATGCAGATGACACCTGCAGCTGTCTTCAGCTCCTGCCCACACCTCTCAGTTCAATTCTGGCCACAATCCCTCAGGCTGGCCTGAGGGTCTGGCTCAGATTTCAGATCTCCTGGCACATTTCACTCAGCAGCAGTCCTGTACCCCTCCCTCGGCTGTCAACTCAACCCGGTGCCTCTCCTTTCCTGTTCGACAGGCTCGTTAACACAGCCTGAAGCTGGTGCTGCACGTGGCAGCCATCGATGCTGCACCAAAACTCTACAGGCACATCAGCAGCCTGCGACTCCAGTCAGAGAACGGCTGGGACCCAGCAGCCTTCCTGCCTACTCAAAGCATGCTCTTCCTTAGAGACACATCAGTGCAAATCCCAAAGTCAGAAGTAAGGCCAACAAACACCAGCAAAGATATTTTAAAAAGGCAACAGAGCGAACCCTGTGTTAACGTTAACTCCTAATGTCAAGCAGGTAACATTTTCTCTCTACCCTGAGCATTTTCACAACTATTTCCTACCTGTAGGTTCCTAGAAGCCTTCCAGACACCTGCTGGAGAAGCTCCCATGACTCCTCACCTGCTCTGCTGCTGCCTGGTCGGTCGAAGTCCGTGCCTTTTTCAGCAACTGCCGAAGCTTGTCCAGCTCCTGCTGATACGACCTGCGTATTTCTTCCATCTCTTCCTCTGCTTGAGCTCTCTCTGAGAGGGATTTCTTCTTCCTCTCTGCAAGATTCTGCAACACGGAACAGGACATAGAACAGGCCAGGCTGCACCAAAGCAGCTTCTCTTCCTCGTGCAGAAAGAGCTTCTTTGAGCAGGGAATCTTATCACTTTAAAATCAAGCTGAGATTATTTCAGAGATAGGAAGGTTAACATATTACTGGCTCAGATAATAGTAATAATAATAATACTAATAAATCACATAAGCACACAGGATTCTCCAGCACAGGGATCCTTGTCTGCAGATGAGTCAAGATTTATCAAACTTGCGTGTTTGCAAGAAAAAATGTTGGGTTAAATTTCCACAAACAACTGAAATCTGCCTCTCTCTAATGCTGGCACTGCACATACCCTTTCAAGAGTCTCCTTTTCCACTTTCAGGTCCGTGAGCTCTTCCTCCAACGCTGTGATCTTCATGTCCAGCTGTTTGCGGCTCTGCTTCTCAGCTTTGAATCTAGTCTGAGTGTCCTCAGAGGCTTCTTGGAGCTCTGCAAAAACACACTTTACTGTGGGTTTCAGCGCTACAGGTATTTCAGGGTAGTGCATTTGGGGGCTGATGGGAAGAAACAGCGTCTCCTGTGCCGTGAAATCCACGGCATGCCCTGCACCCAGCGGGAACCAGAATTTGTCAAGAGCTTCTCCTGTGAAACGGCAGCGCTTCTATCATATCTCAGCTTTTATCTTAACTTTTCAACCACTGGAACATCTCTGGCTCCTCCACAAGATCTCAGAGAGCAATGCCAAGGGATTGCTTCTACAGAACACACCCCTGTGACAGGCTGGTTTTGTTCACTGACCCTCCCTTCAGTGGATGCGCGCACCCTGCGGACACCGCAGTGCGTCCTCTCTGATACCCTTGTGACTGATCCCAAGGAAAGTGGGAATAGAAACCCCAGAGAAAGGAAATCTATGACTAATAAAAGAGGAAAAAACAACATAAAGGAGCTTTCACAGAACAGGCACAAGAAGCGTTACCCGCTAACTGTGCCTGCAGTTTGTTGAGCTGCGTCTCGTGCCGCTCTGCCTCCTGCAGCGCGGCGGACAGCTGCTTCCGCAGGTCCATCTCCTTCTTCTGGTGGGCAGTCAGCTCCAGCTGCAGCTGGGAAACCTGCGCTGTGGCAGCTGCTAACTCCTCTGCAACTTTGGCCTGTAGCACAAAATGGAGCAGGGGAAAAGGGGTGGGCAAAAAAGGGTATGAAAGTGTGAGGAGGCACCAGAACGGTTCTCACAGGAAGAACTGAAAAGGCACTGGAGACCTTATTGTGGGCCCAGCACTGCACAGGTATCTCCAAAATAAAGAGGTAAATAATAACTTTTTTGCCATGTTACTGTGAGTCGTTTGGTTGTATCCTGCCCAGACTGACTAGAAAGTTGCACAAGGCCACCAACCCCCTCATCACCACATTAGTGAGTCTTCCTCACAAGCTTACGTGTGTTTTTAAGCCTAGCACTAGTGCCTGGTGGCTCTGCTCAGAGTGTTCCAGCTATGACAACACCTATTCAAAAAAAAAAAAAAGCCTGGGCTCCAACATCTAATTATCTTCAATAAGCTTACAAATCACCGAAAAGCCACACAAACCATAGGCGTGCTCCAGCCAAAAGGACACCTTCCCTCCAGAACACACAGCACGCGGTCACCTGGAGGTGCCCGCAAGGGTGAGGCTGGCATTTTGGAGCACAGTTCTCACAGCAAGTTGTTGACCTGTTTAGACTTAGTATTGCTCAAAGTCAGTGTCTCATGTACAACCAGGTACTAATACAGCTTGTTAGACAGCCTGTGAACGGTGTGTTAGGAGAGGCTCGAGGCACCAAGGCACAAAGTCACGTTCCCAGTCTTGCGGCATGACACAAAATTCAGAGGCTGCTCTGCAAAGACAGAGCTATACCCGTCAGAAAACCCTCACTTGCGGCAGGGAACACCTGAACAGCTTCTACAGCGATGCCTACGTTCAGCTTCCCAACAGGCCTTCATGGTCTTGTAACTGGTAAGTTCAGGAGAACTGGAGTTTCTCTCTGCTTTATCTCCAGAAGAGAACTAAAGCCCTTCTCCTCAGACTAGAACCACCTTCTGGCAGAGAAGAGCTGTAAGCAAAATTGTTCCAACTATGATGAGGATTGACACATGCTGGCATTGAGGGCTAGGATATGACACCATTAATTTTAATTAATGGCAGCACTTCAACAGAGACTGGCTACAAACAGATCTGCTTTCCTCTTGCGTTTCCATAAACATCTCACTGAAGTTCAGGACACCAACTCCTACCATGCTAGAACCAAAACAAAACGCCATGGGGCATATCTAAAGGTTATTTTAACACTGGCTTTTGTCTTTAATGGCGAATAAAGGAAAATAAAAAGGAAATTCTATGCCAGGGACTGTTGTTAGACTTAAGTTTCTGCAGTGAATGCTTCAAATCTGTACTGGCTCAGCTCCAGCCTCCAGCTTTCAGGTAGCAAGAATCTTATGTGACCTGCACCTGCTCTGACATTTGTACGACCATGTCCTATTCCTCCCACGGGGGAGGTAAAACGAGCAGCACTGTGACAAACTTCCTTGAAAGGCCTCCCCAGGAAGGAGGGAGATCCATTCTAATTCAAGATCGGAGGCAATTCTTTCAACGCCAGTCAGCTTCTAGCTAGTTGAAGAGGAAGCTGGGCTGGCCCGACCGAGGGCACCGCTCTGTCACCTCCGCAGCCAGCAGACACTGCCTCACCTGGTCCCAGCCCCGGTCCACCAGCAGCATGCGCTAGGAAGAGAAAGCAGTGACAGGAAACAGCAAGAGTTAAGAACACAACTTGAAAGGCAGAGGCATTCATCATCATCAGAAAAGCAAAATGCTGCCTGACAGGAGCTGACGGCATGCCAGACAAGCCTTCGAAATCATTCCGAGAACTAAAAGCTTGGACAGAAAAAGGTAGCGAAGCCTGGCTTGAAAAGAAGCTAAAGGTGTCTTTAGAGGGACACTACACACCAGGGAGGCAGGGGCAGCCCTGCCCGTGACTGCTTCGCTGCACTGGGGACTCTGGGGTCTTACTTAGCGTTGTGGGACACGAAGCCTCCAGCTAAACCTACGATGTGCTCTGCCTGGGTCCAAGATCTACAACCCAAAGAGCAAGCTACCAAAACCTCTTCTCAGTGATCCTGGGTACAGACGCCTGGCCTGCATCACAAAATAAATGGGGAGTCCCTGCTTTTAAAGTAAAGGATCGATAACGTAACTTAGAATTCTCTTCCCCGAGTCTGTCTGCCCATAGTGATCTCAGCAACGGCAGTCATGGAGCAAGCTAGGGTAGATAAAGGGAAGGAAAACCAGCTTTCGTATTTACAGTCAATACTCTCACAAAACTAGAGGAAATCTTCTCCAGAGCAAGTTGTGGCTTTTCCGGTCTAGCCTCAAGTCTGTTCATGTAATAGAGTTATCACCGAGGCAGCAACGGCTGAGTCAAGTGGAGATGAGGCCCAAAAGATTCCTGAAGATTGTATCTTATACTTCCAAAAGATGCTTCCTCCTCAAGCTACTTATCATGTAAGCTGGATGTTGTGCTCACTGACAGAAAGGAATTTTATTTATTATTTCAGTCTGACTTATTCCTGGTTAGAATCTCTCCCACTCTCTACATGTTAGGGGCACACCACAGCTGTCCCTCACCACCTGCTCACACCAGCACACAATTAGCAGCTCTATTCTTCAGCACACTTGCTGCCATACTTGGAAAGCTGCAGTTTCTGTCATTTTTAGGCACACTGAGGTATGGTTCTCATGCAGAGCAAGCCTTTATCATCTCACACAAGAGCCAGAGACACACACAGCTCAGCAGGGGAGCACAAGACTGAACTTGGTGTAGTTTAAGAAGCCAGTGCTTGAGAAAGCCCAGAAGACACCATGCAGTTACAGACCCAAAGCCAGCCCGTCTGGGCTAGGCTGTCAGAAGAGGACATTACAGGATACACAGACATGCATCAAGGCATTTAACCGGTTTCAAAGCTATTTCCTAACAGCCTCTATCCCAAAACCACAAAACATTATTGGTAGAAACAAACATGTTTTGATTTGTATTAAAAAAAAAAAAGCGCCAAAGCACAATTGAAAAACTCAAGTAGGAAACAATTTTTCGTATAGCCACAGTCTCTCAGAGGGAATAAAACTTTTCTGAAACCATCAGTGCAACTAAATAAATGATGTACATCTTCAACCCAACAAAGCCCTGCGACACACACAGCTCTCCAACACGTTAACTTCGTATACACACGGCCAACAATAAGTCAGACGCTTCCATGTAAGGCAAGAACATGAAAGCTATGACAGCATAAAGGTTTGTTTATACCTTCTGGGCTGCTTTTGTCATGAAAGCCACAAAAATATTCCAGTTTTTTTTCTCAAAACAGCTTTCAAAACATGAAAGTTGTGTAAGAACTGACTTAAGCCCTGACTAACAAGGCTTCAGCATGTTTTAGTGCAACCACAAGCCCCGTTCCTGGCTGCAGCCGGAGGCCCGTGGCTCTGCTCGCTGTCACCATTACCTTCTCCTGCTCTGCATGCAACACTCTTGCCTGGGTGCTTTCATTGGTTGTTTGCAGGGAATGGTTCCTCTGCTCCATGAGCAAGTTGCTTTGTTCGACATACCTGTGAACGTGGAAGGCTGCGTGAGCACTTAGGGAAATACACAACTTGGAGCAAAAGGCTCGGCTAGAAAAGGTGGTTTTTCAAAGCTGTTTTCTTCGTGACAAGTCCCAGGTAACTTTGCAGGATGTCCTGCACTAGAGCTTGAGCTCCAAAGGGTGGAATGTCTGCGCCTGGCCCAGCAGAGACTGCATCAGCTTGGCTAAGTGCTTTGCCTCTCTGCAACAAGTCTAATGTTCCCGTCACACCATCAAGAGTTCTGATAACCCAACACCCACTGACCTTTGCCACTTCCTCAAACAAGTTATTCCCCTTCTTAACCTGAACGGAACACATGCCCAAGAACGGAACTAGGGACACATCTCCTGTAGTTTCTTCCACCTTACTAAAAACCTTGCAGAAGTAAAGTAACTCCTGAAAGCAGAGCAAGTGTGCTCGAGGAGGACAGCGTGAGGGGTTTTTTCCCCATTTTACACACCCATGTTTAACATAAACCACAGTTTCAGAGATATGCCCCGTAGAGAGAGGGAGGGGACCCCCAACTTTTAGATGCCCTAAATTTTTTTTTAATATCAGAACATGTCTCTGTCCTAAAGGACACTCCTGAGTTTTGCCTAACCAAGTGTAAACTAGAAAGTCTTTGCACAGAGAGGCTCCCACTCCTTACCTCTGATTCCGCTCAATCAACTCGCTGATCTTCTCATTCTGCTCCTCAATCCGACTGCTCTTCTCAAATATCTCTTGCTTCAGTCTCTCGTTCTCCTAGAGCATAGCCCAGCATGAATATTCATCCTACCTGGGCTTCCTGGCAGCAGTAGCTAACCCTTTGGTACAGACGCAGTACAGTGGTGACACTTACCACCTTCTGCAGTAACCTCACAGGAAGGTGCTGTGCTCCATTTAGCAGCAATCCTGGCATGGGACAGTGGCTACCAAACCACATTCTCGAGAATATTCTGCCTGGTTGACTTTTTCACCCACAAACCCCAAGACTGTAAGGCTGCTGCCTAAAAAACTACCAAGCACAAGGCTAAGTAGTGAAAACCAGAAGTAGGCTGCTCTTGTAACACAGCACTTCAGCTGTGCAACTCTGTTTGCAGGACGCTGTGGGTTGAGTCCCCAGTGGTTTAAGAAGAGGCTGAATTTCTCTCACCTAAACCTTTTCCCAAGGCCTGTTAGATATCAATATATCAACTCTGGCTTGGAAAGTACCCAAACCACAAACTTTTGAGAAGAGCTTCTTTCAGGGGTAGAGGGGTGGAAATCATTGTGTATCTCATGCTTTTAACCAGGCAGCTGGGTTTGGCCACACAAAAATAGCACACGGGGGTGGATGGGCATTTGGGCCAAGCCAGCCCAGTTAGCTTCATCAGGAAGAACACCGTGGGCTCCAGTTCCTTATGGAAGTACTCAGATAAGGCTGGCCATGCTCACCTGGATTATGCGTTGGATATTGCTCATGATCATGGAGGCTTCCATAGTGACAGAGGAGATACCAGGCAGGAGCGAGCTGTTACCAGTGTTTTGTTTCTTCAACTCCTCCACCTGTGGGGATAAGCCATTCTTAAGCCAGATGAAATGAATTTATGGCTGTAGGTAGGAGTCAGGCATCTGCAAAGACCCATTTCACTGTTCCATCTGATCAGCTGTGGGGTCTATGCTGCTGTACCAGCTGTGACACCTCCTGAAGGGCAGCGAATCTCTCCAAACTCATCATACGATAGTTAAGACAATAAGAGACACCTTCCCCCAAGCCAAGGCTGAGCTTTTTCATAGGAGCTGAACTGCTACCGCTTCAAGGTGTGATAATATTGGAACTTTTACTAAGTCAGTACATCACTTACAAACTTAACGCAGGAGCCAACTCTTCAGACCACATCTGGAGAGCAAATAGTAGGAACTTCATTAACTGCCTATGCCAGACATTACCTTGGCAGCCAGATGATCCATTTTATCCACTACTTTGCTCACAGCCATTCGGATTTCAGTGTTATGCTGCCGAGCTTCTGTCATCAGAAAGGCAGTAACATCCCCGGGGGCTGGAATGGAAAGGAGAGAGGTCTATAGTCACAAGGGAAAATTCCTGCACACAGACATACCCAGTGCAATGCTTAGCAGCTTGACGCCTGCCAGATAGGGCAGCAACTCTCTGCCCAGAAAGAAAAGGGACATGGTATTTGGAAAACCAATAACGTAGGTATTTTCCAAACAACATGAATAGGCAGGTTTATGACTACAGGAAATTCCTGAGCTACATGAAGCAGTTAGGTCAACAAGAGAGAAGCCCCCAGACACAGCAGAACAGAAGGACACAGAGTTACAATCAAACAAGAGGAATGAAGGTTGGAAATGAAAAAATACTAAACCACTCTCCAAGGCAGGTTCAGCTATAGTCAAGTCTTCACCAACAGGGATTACCTAAACAGTTCTTTAAACGCCTTTAGTCTTTGCTAGGCTGCACCTCTTGTTTTGGCTACGTCCTCTTGCTTAGCAAAGGTCTCTACATGTACACTGCAGTTCTTTCCCTCGCTGGCAGGACAGTTTTTGCTGTTACAGTTATAACTGGAAGCACCAGCTATAAGTTACCGTTAGTAATACACAGCCTTGGGAATACACCCAGCAATCCCATCCCCTTTCACACTGCACAAAGTCCCTTAAGGTAAGAAAAAGCTGGATATTTACCGGGAAACATCTGCCCCTATTTTATATTAAAAAGTAAGAATTCATGTGACAGCAGGGCATTACAGACAGCACAGGATGTGTATGCTGCCACTGCTACCTAGATCATCATCATCGGTTTATTGCAGCCTTCTGAAAAGCACATAGTTTTTCAACATACCTTGGTAAGGTGCAGGATACAGCTGTCCTACAGGCTGGAGCTGAGAAGCAGACGCAGCAGTTTGGGGGTAAGGAAATGCCATTCCTGGATACGCCTTACAGACCAAGTTCAACAGATTAGAATGGGTTTTGATATTCCCTCCCCCCGTCCCACTTAAGTGGTTTTCACATCTAAGCTCCAGAGCAAGGATATTTGGAAAGAAAAACACAGGGGGTGGAAGTGAAATTAGACAATGGTCGTAGTAATGGGAAAAGAAGTTGCTCTTTCTAGGCTTAGATATGTGTTCACATTACCACAAATTAATAGGTTACCTTCTCCACTGAAGTTGAAGCAAAAGCATGTTACCCTACGTTTACCAGCGTGCCAAGAGCTCACCCTGCAGCGATGCTAACTGAACACGAGGCTACTCCTGGGAAAGACTCAACACACTGGCTGCACCTTCGCTGCTCAGTGCTCATCAGAAGGAGCTAAACAGGCTGAAGAATGCATTAAATGCTACGAGTACCTCACTCCTACCAATTTACTCTCTCAGGCAAGGAAAAAAGAAAAATTAACAACTTGGGCCAAGTTGCTACAGGAATTCAGGACATCAGGGGCAAGCTCTCAAAATGATACATCCAAATCACTGTCAGGTTAAGACTTCACTGTAACGACTAGTTTCTATTCCAAGCAGAAAAGCCCATCCTTTTAATCTTGTTCTTTCACTTTCCTCTTTTTCAACACAAGGAAAATGTGAAGCCAAAGTGATGCCATGGCAAATCGGTCTGGGGGTTGGCATGGGGGGTTTTTGTTGTTGTTTTGCTTGGGGTTTTGGTTTGTTTCTTTTTCACTTGCTGGTTTGTTTTTTGGTGTTTTGTTTGTTTTTCCATAGTGATTTTATTTATTATCGAATGTTTTCTTCCTCTGCCTGGACCCTTTAAAAATAAATGGTGCACCTCCGTCCAGCCACTGATTTCCAAAAGCTTCAGAAAACAGGTTAAGTGAAAACAACTTCAGAAAGCAGACTAAGCTGGGGCTTAGACTTTATAGAATTGTTTGTGCGATTGTTTTGTACTGTCTTCACTATCTGATGTGGAAAACACACCGTGTGCTAAGCCCCCAGAGTTTCCTTGTTAGCGCGCAGATTGCAGCACTTCACAGCAGCAGCACCACCAGCCTTTAAAAAAGGATTATTTTTTGCTGGATGAAAACCCACGACCCACAAACATGGAAGTGTGCAAATGAGCTCCATGACCAAGAAAAATTCCAGCTAAAATGCTTTTGTTTTCAATTGCTCTACAAATACTTGGAAGTTTTTATTTTATCCACTACAACAGCAGATATTACACAAGGTTTGGTTATTAGTTCAAAAAGCCATCAGCAAATAGAAAATTGGCTCTTTTTGATTAAATTCTAAGAGGCATGTGATGGAAAGCTGAGAATGACAAAGAACAGTTGGGTTGGAAAGGACCTCAAAGATGATCTAGTTCCAATCCCCTGCCACGGCAGGGACACCTCCTATTACACCAGGGTGCTCAGAGCCCCATCCAACCTGGTCTTGAGCACATCCAGTGATGGAGCATCCGCAGCTTCCCTGGGCAACCTGTGCCAGTGTTCTTCAAAGTGAAGAACTTCTTCTTTACACCTCATCTAAATAATCTCCCCTCCTCCTATTCACTACAAGTCACAGGAAGCAGCCTGGAATTCTTATCCTTACGTGCTGCTACCAAGCCCTTGCTCCCAGCAATGGAGAAGACAATAGGAGTTATAAAGAAAGGAGGAAGCGCCAAAATTCTCCTTGATTTCATTTTGGTACCTGAAAGCCCTGTGTTCCCCCGGGCAGAGCTGCATGCTGGATTGTTGCAGGTATTAAAGCAGCAGAAGATACTGAGGGTGTAGAACCAGATGCTTGAGGTACTGAAAAAGGAGAAAGAAATACAGCGTGCCATACAATAATAATTTAAATTCACTCAATGTGAAATGCCCCCCACCCAGATCACTAAATAGACAAAAATTTAACACAAGCCTGTCTGTAGCCTTGTGAAAATTAAATCCAGTCAAGCAAGTGATAAAAGGTCAAGAAGAGAGTAATCTCTCACAGAAATTCCACTTCTAGCTACATTTAGTCTTTTCATACAAAGGTAGCTCTGAAGTTTGCCAACACAAGATGTCATTCAGACTGACTCTCAAGAGCACTCAGCTGACCAGCAGCTGACATGACCACGCTACCACAGGAAGACAAGTCAAGCCCACTCCAGAGCTGCCAGCCTTTCACTCTTATTTCCATCATTTTCAAACAAACAACCAACTAATTCTGTTCACTGGGAAAGGATTTGTAACAGTTCCATTTACAAATCATACATCCTAGAATCTCACTGCCACCCCAGCACACGAGAGAGCAGCTCATGCACTGTGGCTGCTCCTCCTCAAGCAGTAATTACTATGAAGACACACTCCAAGGACTCCGGTCTTGTGCTGTATGAATTAGCCTGCTACCTACGGAGCTCTGGGTCCACAACCCTTACTAGAAGCTACCTTTCAGTCTCTATTTCAGTTCCTGAAAGGAATTCTTAGATTTGTACGGCCCTTGTACTGCAAGTAAGTGAAATGTTGCTCTACCAGCCCCAGGTTCGCCAGCGCGTTACCTTGTGTCGACACAGTGGGCAGTACTGCGTGAGCTGGCTGTGAAGGTCTCACCGAAGATGAAGCCACTGGTTGCGTTGTCCCTCTCAGGGTATTTGGATCCTAGAAACATTTCTGCATGTTACAACAAAAGCTAAAGAACGAGCAAACAGTTTGAACCAAAGGTCACTCGGTGTTATCCAATTAACCCAACTGAACTAGAGAGGAACAGTGGAACCGTCCAACCCTTTTGCCACAGAAACAAGAGTACGCTCGCCCTGTACAAAGGGAAAGCTGCTGCTACGGGCTCCAGTTTAAGGAATTCACACTGTAGAGAAAGTATCAGAAGTCACAGGGACGTGGCTGCTGATGTACCTCTATTTCCGAGTCACTGGAGTCCAGCTGGGCGCCCGCTGTCCCGGCAAGGAAAGGCAGCATGGGCTGTCCCATTTTAGCCATCCGAGAAATCAGCTTTGCCTTTGCTACATCTGGATTCTAAAAGAAACGTTTGCAGTTACTCTCCTTTCGTCTCTCAGCCCAGGCTTGTCAAATATTACAGGCGCATCTGTTAGGATTAGACTCTTCTTAATCACTGACTTAATTGTGGTTCTTTCCATTTCTCAATGACTGTGAAAAACTGATTTTCCAGCACACGAGATAGCCCCGGGGATTTGTTAACCTGGCTTGCTTTATATACTCTCCTTCCAGGCTGACGTTGCTGTCATTACACGGAAAATCTACCCCTGCACAAAACAGCAACAAGTAGAAAAAGTCTTAAGGAAGCTGCTTAGCAGCTGTATCTATCCAAAGGCACAAGTAAAAAGTTGTCTTCTCATGTAGCTATAGAAAATTATACTGAATGTCCCAACTACTCTTTGTTAACCGTTGTGTATTTGTCCATTTACCTAAGAAGACAACTACGCCTGTGAGGAGCCACAAGGTAACTCTGCACCTGAGAGCAGGAACCAGAACTAAGATTCCTCATGTTCTGCTAATCCCTTCAGGAACAGGGCCCTAATCTGCTGTCAGTGAGATGAACATTTGAGAGTCTTGCTTGCATAACATTCACTTTATCTTCAGCAATACCAATGCAGAGGTGAAACCAACCAAGCTTCTCTACTTAAGGCTTCAAATTAGAAAAACCACCACTTACTGCTAGCTGTTCACTGATGGAGTTGGACTTGGCCCGAACAGCTGGCTCCCTGAAAAGCCAAACAGATGTGTACTGAGATCAGAGATCAGAGGAAGCGAAACTCAGGCTCCAATATTCTGCATTCCTGAACGCTGTCAAATACGCCTCCTCCTAGGAAAAGCATCTTCTTAAATCACGAGCATTTCTTTTAGCTTACATTTGGAGGATTCTTTGCAACGTTCTGTTTAGATTTCAGGCTGTGACTACAGGCAAGTTCCATGGCTGTGGAACAGCTGATTACAGAAGGATGCTTTCTGCTGGCTGCTGTAACAACCACGTTCTGGTACAATTCTAACCAAGTCTGGTAACAAACTACTTATGGCAAGAAAAAGAGCGCTTAAACTTGAACTCCCTGAAAAGCATAAGCAGGCCATTTAGTTACTATGAGAAACAAATGACAATGGAAAATTTGCAATTAAACAAATCAGCCATGACTCCAGACCAACTTATGACTGTAGTGCCACCTGGGAAGAGAAAGCTGTTGTAGCAGTGCCCCTACAGCTTAATCGCAGTAGATCTCAGCGTTGCTGTACAGGAGCGACTTCTTTCATCTATGTCCAATTCAGTTTCTTTATGGAAGTCAGCATTCAAGTAGAAAATTTCCTGCAAGTGTTCTCCTGCCACACTGACGGCGCTAAGCTGGCACAGAGAGGTCCCACATTTGCCAAACAATGCTTTCCTGCAGCATCGTGCCACGCGTGTGAACAGAGCGAGCTGTTTGAACCGCGCTGCTTCTTACCCAGGCTTTGGGGGGATCGTAGATGGAGGCAATAAACCAGTGTCTGCAGAGAAGCCGTCTGAACTGGGTACTGGAGAAGGTGCAGGAGAATCCCTCGAGCTAACGCTCTGTCCATCTGAACCAGAGCACTCCTTTACCAACTTCACCTTAAAAAGCACGTAATAAAAAAGATGTTTTTCTGGTTCCCAAAAGATTTCAGCAACATTTGTGGTTTTGATGACTACTTTTGTCAAGCTCATGCACTTCAAGTAGAAGCACACAACAGATTCAGAACTGAAGAAGATGAGTCTCTAAGCCCTGTAATTCCTCACCAAGTAGTATTTTGTTTTCCCAAGTGACTCACAAATAAGACAAGGAGAAGATCCCAAGACAGTTAGAACAGATGTGTCTTAGTAAACAGCCTAGAGGGACTTCTGGGGTTTAGAGTTTTGGGGGTTTTTTTGTTGGGTTGTTTTGGGTTTTTTTAATTAAAGATATGTATCTGCCTGGGGTATTTGGTTTATAACAGTTCCCAAGCTGTAGCTCTCATGCCTACAGCTGGTTTTCACCTTGCAGATGGACACTGCCACCCAACAGCCACGAAACAAACGCTTGGTAGGAGACGCTCACCCGCTTAACTTCCACCTCAAAAACCAGAGTTGAGTCTGGAGGGACGCGGCCAGCCACTCCCTGAGCCCCGTAGGCCCATGCCGGAGGAATAACGAGATACCTTCGCCCTCCTTTCTTCATCCCCATCATTCCTTCTTCCCAGCCCTTCGGTTTTCCGAGACACAACAAAAGAGAAAGTGAAGAGTTTGATCAGTGACATCAGTTTCTCTTAATTAGACTGACTAAGAAAGCTTCAGGCACTAGTTATAGAAGATTTCAGAACACATACAGGGAGACTCTTGTAAAATCTCCCTTATTTTCAGTCTGCAGCACTAAACCTCTCTTATAACGGATCATAACAACCAGTTATAAACTGCAGAATTCGTAAGAATGAAGATGCAGCTCCCAACATGTTCATAACTAAATCAGATACAGCCATCTCGCACACGAAGGCTGGAGGCTTCCAGGTCCCCGCACGCTTCCAGCGACCCAGTTCCAGTTTTAAATACTGTAACATAAGCAGCTATTACAGATCACCCCGATATCCCGGGGAACAGAACCGTGTGCTGTGCTGCCTGCACAAACTGCAGCTGCAGGAGGCTTGCAGGGAACACCCTGGTGACCTCTCACAGCGTTCTGGGGAAGAGCAGGATCCACGTCATGGAGATCACTCCCCATTGCCACGGTTAGATTTATAAAGCACTCACACAAAAAGCGGCAGTGAAGGAGATCCGGAAGCCGGAGCAATGCAAACTGGCAAAGGGATGCCAGCCTTATACAGGATGATTACTACATCCAGGCAACATTAATGTGAAGATACCCAAAAAACAAATAAAGTTGAAAAACAGTGCATCTTCAATAACAGACAGCTTGTAACATTCATAATTCATATACAAATTACTTGGGTAATGGAAGTGACTTGGACAAAAGCACCTCTGACTCACGACCCGATTTTATGGAATAACGTAAGGGAGAATCACACCACTTGGACTGAAAAATTATGACACAGTCAAAACCCTCACGACTTGACTTAGAGGGTAAAACCACTCTGGGCTGTAGGACTATCTTTTACTAGACCATCCTAAACTTGTCATCGTCTTCAGCCTCCCACACCCTGCCCCAGGTGTTGTATCAGAGCTAGCTGATGCTCTGCTTCTGAAGCACAGTGAGTGGGGAGGAATCTGAAGTTCTTCTCAAATTCAAATCCTCCTTTAGAAACAGGGTTCCCCAAGAACAAGGTAAGGGATTAAGTGACTTCCAGAAAAACAAAGACAAAAAAAAAAGAAAAAGCCAGCTCTTGAAAACAGGAAGCTTCCTCTTTACCAAAGAGGACAACTCCCTTCTAAGACTACCATTGAAAAGGAGACTGGGCTATATTGTGCAACTTAAGAAGAAAAAAAGGGAGTGACCGTTACAGCGTGTTTCCTACCAAATGAAACAGAAATAGCATATATGAATCCTGAGCAAGATCTACAGACTTCAATTATTATAATGGAAGTGCCAGAAATTCTACCTTGATGACCTTCCCAGATCCCAGCTTTAGCCGCAGCAGCTTGTCTTTGTTAACGTTCGAGTCAAACACCTAGAGACAGAAACACAAATTACATGGATTTCCCAACCGGTTCAAGATTCTGAAGGCTACTTTACACATCCCATAAACTCCTACAAACTCTTAAGTGCTATTTCCTATTTTTCTACCTTCCAGAATTAACTCTAAACAAACGTAAGGCAGAGCACGACTACAGTTTCTAGTCCAGCACAATTTCCTACAGTGACTGACAGCAGTTTTAAAGCCTGAGCCTCCAGCTTTGAGCTTGATGGTCAGGACAGGATTGGGCCAAGTGAAACGCTACACAGCAGGCTTAGGTCCAGCAGCAACCAACCATCTGTAAGTTCTGTACCTTAAACTAAGACAGAGGCAGCTGCACAGCTCTTTCAGAAGTAAGCTCTGCTATGTACCTTTGGCACCTAGAGAGAAGCACGCCAGGCAGACCAAGAAAAATGTGATCCCCTAAAGGTGAAAAGCAGAAAGTCCTTTTTTATAGCAAGAAGATTCACCTCTAGATGGATGCAAGTGCAAAACCCTTTGCCATGGATTTCACTAAGAGTAAAAGCAGCAGAAGTGTTTTAAAGGCAATGCTTTGAAACATCAAAGCATTCATTCTGCTGATTAGCAAACTGTGGTGTACATGGCTGTAGAGGATGTCAAAGGAATCTCATTCTTTTAACATTTGGAGACGCACTTTGTGATGGACAAGACCCTTATCACTTCTTCAAGCTGTTTCCAAAGGAGCTTCACTATCCCTTCTCATAATTTTCATTAATATTAACGTGTGAGAATGCCTACAAAAGCTAAAAGCATTTCAGTCAGCTCCTGAGCAGTAATGGAATACCTCACTATTCTGCAGGTAACACGTATGACCTCGCGTATGGTGCTGTAAGTGACTGAAAAAATACCTTTGACATCAGCACCCCGACTATGCTAGATGTGGAAGGTTCCTTTTAGGGCCTGTCACACTCCCTTAGTTTTAGGAGGTAGCAGAAACGTCTTTACCTGCCCAAGGCCGTTGTTCTGGAACAGCCAACCCGTATAGGCAATCTCCAGAGAGTCTCCTCCTTCTACCCCCGGCCCTTCTCCAGGAAGGAGATCCTGGTAGAGGACTGAATCGAGCACTGGGAAGCTGTTGCATTTGGCAATGCACACCTGCAGAAGGAAAACCCATCAACGTCTCTGGCCATGAGAGCAGAGTGGCAAGTTCCACTATGACTCAGAACAGATCTGCTGCATTTCTCACTGGAATCTGGATCAAGCCCAGGTTATGGATGCACTTATGAGGAGCTCCATGTTTCCTTGTGCTGAATGAATACCCTCTGCACTACAGAGCCATTGGTTTTACAGTACTTGAATATCGTGATCTGGAATAACAGGCTCCCTGCCTCAAAGAGGTCTGTAGCTAACTAACAAACCTCAGCCAGGCTCATTGTGCCTTAATCACAGTTGTGCAGACACTCAAAGCTGAGCTTCAGTGAAAAAGTACAGCTCCGACTTAGAACCCTTCAGCAATAAGGTGCTCTCAGAGACACATCTTGATTTGCCTGTTGTTCTAAACAGGTCAGCAAGTCACACCTCTCACAATAAGCAGTTACCTGTTTACTGAAATCCGTTGCTGCCTTTTCTGACTCAAACATGATGGACCAGTTTTGTCTCTGATCATCATAGAACGTACTGTAATTGTTGGGTTGAACCTGTGGGAAAGGAAATCAGGCCGACATTATACAGGAAAAGATGTATTCAACTTAAAATCTTCCAAAAGAAGCCTAAAATAAGAGCTACTGAAATTAGGCTGCTGTGTTACTGCCCAAGTTCAGAGTACACAAATTAGCTTTTATTTATGTGCTTATTATTGTGGAAGAATTATTATAACTCAAATACTTAGGCAAGTATTAAGTCTTCAGAGATTTCACAGCTACCACAAGCTTCTTTGAAGCTAGGTTCTATAGCACATACTAAGATTTTTAAGTGTAAGTTATCTATTTTTCATAAGTATTGATTATATTTAGACTTCCAGAATCAATTGGAGGAGTTGCTCCTTCCTCACGTGTAAAGATCCATGTTACCAGAAGCTGACAACTTAACCCATTAATTTTTCAAAATGTGTTCATAAAACTGAAGAGCGAGCTGGCATCTTGGGCAGAAATGTGGACTGAAATTCTGCTACTTCACATTAAAATTTCTATCTATCAAACCAAGAAATCTGATGTCACCTGACAACAAGCTAAGAGCAGCAAATCAACACACCAATTTTCTTGTAAAACTGGCAGAAACCAAAACTTCCTGAGAGGTCCCGTTTCAGGGCTTACAATCCTCCAAATTGTTCTCATCAGCACAAAAATGGCAACGGTCAAATTTCTGAAAGATAACATTTCCTTGCTGCCATTTCCTTCTGCTTGCTAGGTTGTCTTCTCTCAATCACTTAACTACAAATTATTAGCAAAAGGAATTTTGTTCCATTTCTATCCATAGTAGGTCTGCAAAACTCAAACCATCTCCTCTGCGATCCAGAGGTAACGACACACCTCCCACGCTGAAGGGACTTGTGTTGTGCAATGTACTGATTAAGTGGCTGGACATGAGGAAAACTTTTTTCACTGACACGTTTGTCAGGCGGTGGAACAGGCTGCCCAGGGCAGTGGTGGAGTCCCCATCCCTGGAGGGGTTTCAAAGCCGTGGAGATGTGGTGCTGAGGGACATGGTTCAGCAGTGGACTTTGCAGAGGAGGGCTACGGTTGGACTGGATGATCTTAAAGGTCTTTTCCAACCTAACTGCCTCTAGGATTCCAAGTGCTCTGCACAAGGCAGATGTAACAGTCCCCTGTGCAGAACAGCGGAGCTCCCAGTCACTGGCACACCTCAAGCTGGGTCAGTCAGATCTTTGACCTCAGGCTATAAACTAAGACTTCTGAAAGCATTTCAGAGTCAGCTTCTGTTTGCTCTAAGTAACAGAGATCACCGAGCACTTTTCTAATCCAGTCTTACCGTGAGTACGAAGCCTGGATGGATTCTTGCAGTTGCGATCTGTTGCTGCTGACTGATGTAAAGGAGGATCCTGTACTGGATTCCACAAGGAACGGGGCAGGAGGGAAGAAGAAAAGGCAGAAACTCAAAAACATCTTCAATTCTAAAGTGCTTTGTCAAATTCTGAGCCTAAGGCTACAGTATTTATTTGTCAAATACGCCTTGCAGCAGCATTTTTCACAGCAAAAATACTTAACGCAGTTTTGTAACACCTATTAAAAACCCTTGAAAAGACGCCAGCTTTATTTAGAAATCAAACAATTTGTGCTAATTCTTTTGCAATAAGCAAGATGCTTTAACTAATTCCACAGTTTTTGCAGCTATGTATCAAAATGTGGTGCATAATCCTTTGACAAACTCACAATACAGGGCATAGTTTTGATACCAAAAAACCAAAACGTAAGCAAAGCATCTCTGTACTACTGGAAAAAACTTTGCTTTGTATTGATTTCCACATGCACAGATTTGTGATCCAGCTGTCAAAGACATTCTGAATAAACACCAAAATCGATTCCAGAAACATCAGAAAGGTGCAGTGCCTGAAATCTTGAGAAATATTTCAGGCACAAGTTGTAAGAGATCTTACAAACTCGCGGCTTGCAGAAAAGAAAGATGTCACCAGGGCAAAGGGCTGAGCCACGAGAAAACTGCCTGTGGTAGGGGGGTGGAACAAGATGATCTTTAAGGTCCCCTCCAACCCAAACCATTCCACGATTTTATAAAACCCAGGAGGGCAGGAAGGCGTTAGCAGCAGTGGAACTAAGACCTCCAACATCAAAAGCAAACACATTTGGTGAGCTCAGAGAAACGCTGCCTCATACCAGTGGACTCTTGGCATGAAAATGTTCAAGAAGTGAAGTGCTTCTCACCTCTTTAGTAGCATGGTTCCCCACTACAGCTGCTCCATACTTGCCTTGCTTCAAGTACTGCCCATTTGTACTGGAAGACAAGTGAGATATTCAGCTGCAGAACTGTCCCTGCCTCACATTTCTCTCTATTGTGGCTGAGTTCCCTTTCCTCATGCAGGAGGAAACATTAGGCAGCCTTTCTCAGCTTAAAGACATTTACAACTCCCTTGCTTGCCCACTGATTTCAAGAGCATACATATGGAGTTTGAGTTGAAAACTGCTCTTTCCACAGATCCAGGGCAGAGGAGTTTTTACATGATGGCAGTGCCAAATGGACGTGGAAGTTTACTGCTGTCACTCTACGCTCACGTCTCAGTTCTCCAGAGAGGAATGTATGAGACATAAGCATCTGACAGAGCTGCCTGGAAACAGGGCTGGTGTCCGGCCAGCCCCTCAGGATGCAGCTCCCTGTAATGGCCAGCTCCAGAACTTGCTCTTTATTGGACAACTGCGTAACCCAGGACTGCAGCACAGCAACTGAAACTTTTTTTGAGCAGAAACTTGCATCGACTTGTAGCATTCCTACCACGCAGACATGTCTAAAGCAATGGCCTCTTCACACCCCTGCAAAAATAGCTTCTCTTTACGATTAGATCTTAAGCTCTGAGAGGCACAGGCTCTGACAGGACATGAGGAAACCACTGCTGCACTTACTATCGATAAGCATGAACCGCAGTGGCCACGAACACTGACGGTGCTCCCGAAGCTGCTGGAGCTGCAGGAGCCTTCTGGGCTGCAGGACCTGCTGAGGAATAAAAAGGAGGAAGAGCTGTCAGTGACACAGAAGTGCCACACGCGCTGCCCAGCGACAATGCCACAACACATTCCTTCCCCCAGGGGAAAATAACTGCAGAAGAAGATTAAAAAAAAAGCAAAGAGTGATGTTGCAAAGTCACCGAAGGCCATCAGAATAACCAGCTGTTGGGAGGGTTCTAGAGGAAGAGAACATCTCAGTGAATTAACTGCACTTCACAAAGGCCTCACTCTCCCAGTAAGACACACGCTGCCAAGCTTTTTCCCCACGCTCAAGCCCAGTTACTCACCAGCTGCTGTTTGACCCTTCTTAGGCTGCTTTGGTGCAGTGTACTGGAAGAATTCATTTCCATGGCTTGAGACTGTTTGATCCAGACCAAAGAGAGAGGCCAATCTGGCACTAGAAAGAGAAACTATTTTACCTTGTGTAACATGGACTTTATAGATAACAAATAACACTAATTATATCAAATATAAAGTGTTTGCCATCACTTTAGAACTAAACAAAGGGGTGCATGTTAAGCAGCTCTGTGCTAATTAGCCAATTAATTTTGAATAAGCAGAACTTTTAGATGAAGGGGCTGGGCTAAGTGGTACAATTGTGTTTCATTTCCTCAAAAGCTACTGTAAGGAACAAACATGGACTGAAACTACAGCAAAAAAAAAAGAAGTTACTTTAGAGTAGTGACTAGGACTACCCTCATAGGAAATAGCTGATGGTTGCATTACTGAAAAAACGATGTGACAACAGAGAAGACACCATTCTGCACCAGGAAACGCATTCTCCCACTAAGATTTAAAATGGCAGATCCTCTCCCATCCAAGGGCAGAAGGTTTAATGCTGTGGGCAAGCAGGTTATTCCTACAAGATGCATTGTTTGCAGTTTGATTGCTTTAAGCCCGTTTAAGGTCACCTACTGCTGGTACCGCAGGACAAGTTACTAATTCAAAGTACAAAGCAGAATCCACAGATGACAACACCACTGTCAGTGGACCCGCCGCATTTCACACAAGATGCTTTAAAAAAAAGCTATTTGCTAAAAAGAGAGGGGATTCGTTTACCAAGCCTTGTTAAACAGAAGCTGCCCGAGGAGGGAGCGCAGCTGAAACTCCACTGCTGAGGAAACTTCAAGTGGCAACAAGTTACACAAGGTAAGAAAAATGGAATGTGCCACACATTAACACGGTACCAATAGAAGTTGAAAACTGCTGAACACACTTAAGCGGCCATCCCTGCTCAAAAATCCCCCAACCCCGCGTTTGCAGGGCTGATTTATACCCTTTTTAAAGCGAAACCACCCGATTCCTCTCCCTGTCCCTTCCGTTACAGGCAGCAAGCCCCGAGCGGCCGCTCCTGCTTCTTCTGGAAGGGCTCACGGAGAAGTCCCTGCCCGGGTCTCCAGGCTGGCGGACTCAGCCCCCGGACCCCTGTCCCCGCCCCGCCGGGCACACCGAGGGGCCCGCACCGAGCCCGCTCCGGCAACCAGAGGGCACCGGGCTCCCCCTCCAGCCTCACTGAAGCGGGACGTGACGGGGGGAAGGAACGGGACACGCAAACTCGGGGCTAAATCCAGTCACGGGAGAACAGCTCGGGCCCGACCCCCCCGGGCGTTATCCGCCGACCGGAGAAGACCCCGCGGAGCGGCTCGACCGGCACCGGGAAGGGCTCTGCAGGGCCCCGCAGAGGCCCGCTCGTCTCTCACCGGGCCAAGCAGGAACAAGGCCCAGCCCTGGGCTGCGCAGGGCCCGCCCCTCACGGCAAAGAGATTTCACCGGGGCCGCTGCCCCGCGGCCTGCCCGGGCCACCACCCTCTCGGGGCAGCGGGGAGGGGAAGGGCGGCCCGACTGCTCCCCGCCGGCTGCTCACCCGCTGGCGGGGGACAGAAAATCCGCATCATCCTCCTCCGCCGCCGCCCCGAACATGATCACGGGCCCGCCGCCGCCCGACGATGTCGTAAACGAGCTGTCCGGCCGCGACGCGCTTTCCGGCCGTGGCGGGGCGGAG